>OZ022500.1:67058410-67532937 GCA_963989385.1 Ctena decussata | reverse complement strand
TTCGGGTCGGACTTATTACCGCAGGATACCGCAGGTTACCGCAGGATACCGCAGGTTACCGCAGGATACCGCAGAATACCTTTATATCAATACATATCATTTTATTTTTAATAAATTGAATAGAGTTTGATAGAAATTTAGCACAAAGTTTCATTGTTTGTATTATTTATGTTGTGTAAAACTAATAAAATAGAAATTTTCAGCTGTGTGGTTTGTTTTCAGTATGAATAACCATGCCATGAACTGACTGCTTTCAGAGATGCCCTGTCACGTTAGCCTAAGGATAAAAAATTCTTTTCTTTTTTTCTTGCTAAAGAGAATTAACATACATTGAAAGTAACACGAACAATGAAATGGAATTTGCTGGTTGAAGTGTTAAATTTCTATAATACAATGAATATGTTTAAACTAAACCAACAGTTTAAATAATAATAATGATAATAATAAAAGTAATGATAATAAATATGAGGGAAGCCTTTACTGGCTCTAGATTTTGGCAACTTTGAAAAATGCATTCAGCACACAGAATGCTGAGGCAGGACAATATGATACGAAATGGAACTTTAATGCGTAAGGCGCCTGTAAGAACAACTTATTCTCGAATGTAAAAATCTATGAGAAAAGATTTGCTGATGCAGAGAGAGAGAGTATTTATTATTCTAACACAGTGCGCTCATAGAAGTTGTGGAAAGTTTCTGTGTTTTATTCTGGAACAATTCGTTAGACGGTGTAACGTCGCCTTTTCTTTCTAAAAGCGCAATAAAAATGTACATTTATCTTAGATACAGTTTAGAATATTTGCAGGAACATGAAAGCGCTGGCAAGATGGTTTGGAGAATTTGAATGAAAATACTGATCGGTCAGTTGTAAGTAGATATATCACTCGCGCTCCGCGCTCATGATATCATCTACTTTACAACTGACCTCCATACAGTGAATTATTACTCAACAATTCACCGCCAGAGCTGATCTATTATCATTTTTCTCTGTTTATTCTTCTACGGTGTTTTGTTAGACATTATGCTATCATATCTAAACTCTGGGTGAAAATGCGTAAAAATGTAATAATTCAAAGATAATTATGAATTCTAACACAGTAGGCCTATAGATGCTATGGAAAGTTGCCGTGTTTTATTCCGCAACAATTCACTGTTACGGAGAGCGTGAGTCTAAGTGGTGACGTCACTGCAATTACTGACGTAATTTTGTGACGTTTTGAGACGTTAGACGGTGTCAAGTCTCTTTTTCTTCATAAAATCGCCATAA
The DNA here is from genome assembly GCA_963989385.1 of Ctena decussata. Classification (NCBI taxonomy): domain Eukaryota; kingdom Metazoa; phylum Mollusca; class Bivalvia; order Lucinida; family Lucinidae; genus Ctena; species Ctena decussata. The sequence goes on along the minus strand of OZ022500.1, from coordinate 67,531,671 downwards.
AAACGTACATTTAACTTAGATACAGTTAAGAATATTGGCGGGAGCACGAACGCGCTGGCAGGAAGATTGGGAGAGTTTGAATGAAAAGAATAGTTTTTCAGCGTTTTTGAGTGTTAGAATCAAAATAGTTCAGCTTTAGCATTGAATTGTTGAGTAATAATTCACTGTTTGTCGGTCAGTTGTAAGTAGATATATCACTCGCTCTCCGCGCTCGTGATATATCTACTTTACAACTGACCTCCAAACAGTGAATTATTACTCAACAATTCACTGCTAGAGCTGATCTATTTCTTAATTAAAAGATGCTGAATATATATATACAATTAACAAAATCATGTGACGTAACTTTTTGAGTTGGAGTATCGCGAATTTGCACGCGACGTCAAACCGACGGCAGCGGCAAGCAGCTTGCTTAAATCGCCGATTTTTTTATTAATTCATTAAAATAACATTATATGCAAACTGTATTACGCCCAATATTATATCCCATATCGGCACATTCGATGAAATTTTGATCTCCAAACCCAAACCAATTACATGTAACCAATTCATCAGTGGCAGTATTAATTTATCAACTGCATAAAACAATGCCTATTATGTTGGTTACATTATGTTAATTTCAATATATACTTTACATCTTGAAATACGCTTCTTTCAGTATAGTTAAAGGCGCCTTATCTTGTTCGCATGCATCTGTTTATTACTCATCGTTATATCACACCTAAAGTTATTGTGTATACATTAATCGATGTCCCGTGTCTCGATTAATCGATACCGCTGCTAATCTGAACGTTTTTGGCAGTTTGAATGTCTTTCAGACGACCGGGCGAAAATATTGAAGGCGAAAATTAGATAGATAGATAGACCTGCAGTTACTGTATTTATTTTTTTATTTTTTATTTTTTTTTTATTTAATTATTTTATTTTGTTGTTGTTGTTGTTTTCTGGCGATTTTCGCCGAACACTGAATACCGGTTAAAGTTATTTACACAACTGGATGTGAATACTTTTAAACTACTGTTAATAACGCTTAATCAAATAGAAAATGATAGACCTTGGTCAAACAATTATAACACTGAACTCCATTTTATGTTTTCCTGCAGAATTTGAGTGTTTTTCGGCGTTTTCCTTGGTTTTCTGGTCATTAGGTGTTTTGCGGTGTTTCTAGTAACCAATTTAGCATTAATTTCCTGATTGAAAGACTAATTGAAAGAAGGATGATAGATTTTATGTGACTGGCTAGGGTAGAGTAGCATCTTCACCTTTGTAGTACCTGATAGACTGTTAGGATCCGTGCAATAGGGACACCATCAGTACCTGACTGTCGGATCGAATTTCCGTCATGACATACCTACTTGCAGAGACACTAAAACAAATGCCGTTCTTTCTTTAATAGTGGTTAGGAAAAAATATAAAAAAAAGTCACTAAATTACAAATCATTCTACATGCCGCAGGTGAATGATTTTTCTTTCATTATAGAGATTTCTCTGTGAAATCGAAACTGATCATCTCACTGTTTCAAACAGTGAAATTATCACTTTCGATTTCACTGTTTCAGAAATAGGATTTTTGTGAAATAGGCTCAAATGTTTTGTTGATTAATTGTCTAAATCTTATCTGGCTTGACAAAAATTACGTCACGCATGTTTGCACATCATTACGACGTTAATGACGTCACTTAAGGCGCCAACGTAACATTGTTACTGCACGCTACGTCAGGCCGCCTAAGTAGATATTGTTTAATTCTTTTTTTTCTCGCGTAATCTTTTTATTTATTTTTAGTAATCAGGTTGGATAAAAGAAAATGATATGTAAAAAATCTTTCTTTTCGTTCTCTTTCTTTCTTTCTTTCTTTCTTAATTCAATTATAAAACAAATATATAACAACTTTATGATCAAACAGAAGTCGGATTATCAATAATTTGATCAATCCATCTATTATCGATGTCATAATTGTGCCGTATTATGCAACCAGGTGTAAATCACGTGTTTGTTCATTTAGTTCGTTTTGTCAGCGATGAAGGCAAAAAAAAAATAATCCCAAAACACAGAGTTCTGCGCTCCAAAGGGGCCACTCTAATCCTATATCATTCCGTTTCCGATATAAAATAGCCTTTTAAAAGTATTTTATCATCAGAAACGAACTACTTCTTTGTCCTTTTTCTTTTTTTTTCCCTGTATCTTTCTTTTTCTGTACTAACGTTATGTTTTTGCACACATGAGTGCGGCTTATCATCAGAGTCTCCTCTATTTGGACCTTTGGCATAAAAGGGACAAATAAATAAACATGCTTAATGTTATTTGTACGTTTTGTCATGGTGATTAGTATCGACCCTGACTGCAAACTTTTGCTGTATGCTGACGACAGTACAATTCTATTTTCTCACAAAGATCCAGATCAAATTGCAAATAAACTCGGAGAAAAGTTCTTGAATCATGCTCAGAATGGCTTGTTGATAACAAATTGTCTCTTCACCTGGGAAAAACAGAATGTATACTGTTTGGATCCAAAAGGAAACTTAGGAAAGTGAAGGATTTCCATATTGTCTGCAATGACCACACAATTGATTCTACAACTTCTGTAAAATACCTTGGTCTTAACATCTATAATCTTCTATCTGGTGAAATCATTGTGAACAGCATTATTTCAAAAGTTAACGCTCGTCTTAAATTTTTGTATAGACAAAGTAATAGTCTGTCAGCAAAAACTAGGAAAAACTTATGTTCGGCTTTGATATTGTGCCACTTTGATTATTCATGTTCATCTTGGTATGCTGGCCTCAACAAAGGTTTGAAAAAGAAACTGCAAATAGCTCAGAATAAAGTCATCAGATTCATTAATCAACTAGGACCTAGAACAAGGATCACATCGGATATTCTTATGAACCTGAATTTACTCAATGTTGAAACTAGGGTAAAACAACTAAGATTAAATCATGTGCATAAGATTTTCAACAACTTGTGTCCTTCATACCTTCAAGAAAATTTTGTACCTTTGAGAGACGTACATCACCATAATACTAGGTCTAGTGGGTACAACTTCTTAGTTCCAAATTGTAAAGGCGTCGAGGACTCAACTTTTTATTATACTGGTATCAAAGATTGGAATTCTCTTCCTGAGTGGTTGAAAAAATTGGAAAGCCCACAGAAATTTAAAATAGCCCTCAAGAAATATCTGATTGAGTATTGTTGTGCAACTGAGCAAGAGCTGTTCTTATATTATTGAGCATATAACATTCCTCTTTTGTCTGTGATAGCAGTGCTAACAGCCGAGTTAATCACTCACAGTGCTATCATGCCTGTAGCACACACACTTGGCCCACCATATGCTCTGGGCACACTGTTCCTCGAGATACGGGGGTGGTTCGTGGAGAAGCTTAAAGTGACACTCCGGTTCCAGTTCCCTGACGGGTCAGTATGTGATGGCCTGCGGGTTCGCTCCCTTGGTCCACTTGTGTGTGTGACAGATATGACCTTTGGTTTTGTCTTTCCTCTTCGAGCACTCTTCGGTGATAAAAATCTTCCCTTTTATAGAGCTTTCAGTGTTAACCTGTGCAATACTTCATACTTTTCCGTGCCAAAGTCTTGTTCGTACCTGAATGGACCCCATTGGAAATAAGCCATTTAGGCTTTATGGGCTATCCATGGGTATTAAGATCGAATCTTTCGAATCAGTGAAAATGGGTGTGGGTGTTAGTTTTTTACTTCTAGCAGCCTAGCTCATTCCAAAACTCCTTAAGTTCTAGTCAAATTCACTGTGATAATTTTATTTTTCTTAAACTAAATCCATATAGATATATACATAAATATCATTTAAGTGTGCTCTTAAATACCTCACTTGTTGATTAATTTTTAAATTTTAATTTCAAAAATCGCTTTTAGATAGTATAAGTTACTTTGTTAAATGATCTTAATTCCGGAATAAATCTTAATCTTAATCTTAATCTTTGAATATAAGAGACGATTTTTGGATAATGAAAGGATGCAATATCGGTGATTGTCATTATTCAAATAGGTCTACACATAGTATTATTCTGTGCATTTTATTATCATTTGATCTAGTTTCATAACTTTTTTGTCATTAAATCATGTTTTGATCATAATAGCATTATGGGAGAAATCCTTTGGTATATTAATAGCATTTTGAGGGATCCTGCGGTATCTTGTTTTTGGCAGTATTTTAATAGGTTCATTATATATTTTATTATTTGAGTTTCATATTTTTGTTGTTTATTTTTTACTTATTTGGACATTAAAGCATGTTTTTTTTACGTTTTCATAGACAATACTAATTCTATAATAGTATTTAGGTATCCTGCGGTATCCTGCGGTAGCCTGCGGTAATAAGACTGACCGTCTATTTTCCTTTTGACAACACACCCTTCATCTGAAGCTCTGAAGAATATTCAAACACATGACACCCCAACCCTGTGACATTCAGTACAAAACAGCGAAAATGTCATGGATTTGCAAGTGTTTTATTGGCTCCAAGAATATTCGGAATAGAGCCCAAAAACAACGGATGTTACAGGTATAAGTATGTAATATCTCATATGACTGTCTAGTTCTCTAATTCACAGTTGCGGAAGGCCGAACTGTTTTGGACCGAATTTATTATTGGCCGATATGTCAAATTGTAGATGGGAAGAATGACGGACTGTTTGTTGTAAATCTAAGGCTCATTCGGTAGCAGATTAATCTGAAACATAAGAAATAACATATTTCATACCATAATATATATATCAGATTTCACTGTAAACACATTTACAGGTCATGAATCTTTTCGTCTTTCTTCGTATTTGTTTTGTTTTTATGGCTACTAGCAATTTCGAATGCAAAAGTTGAACGAAAAAAAAAAAATACGTAGGGTCCATAGAAATACCGGAAAGCGCCAAAACACCGGAACGCACCTGCAATTACCGGAACGCACTATCATCTAAAGATTGTCTCCCTCGTTTATTTCACAGTTGGAACGCAAACCCTCGAAAAGCGGTGATTGTATTTACAACGGTGGATCCTTCCACATAAAAAATAGGCCCAAAAAATGGCGAACATGGTTCTTGACGAAATTTCCCATTATTCTCAAATGTATTTAGAGGTATTGGGTATGTAAAATTAATTAAACACATAAAAATGTTTGCTAACTAGTATTAAGCAGGCTTTCTCAACAAAATTCAGGGCCAAAATTGCTCGAAATGCTAAAATATTCATCGTCATATGACAATACTCTATCTTGATTCTAACGAAAACTTGTATCAACATAAAACATAATTTACAGAAAGCTGAGACTTTCTCCAATGCGCACACCCATGCCATCGAAAACTTTATTATTTCTTCTATTTGCATGTGAAATTTCAAGCAATATCGTTTTGGAACATTTTTAAATTGCAAAATAAAAGATGGCATCTGCAGTTTTAACGCTCAGGAAACGGTCTTGCACGTGATATGAGCACCAGCAATACTTGAAAAAGTCAGGAAAGTGCTCTTAAAATTTCAACCGCTGGGGCGATGTGATTAATCTGTATGGTGGCGTTAAAGTACTATGGGGTTCGTCGATAGCCATTTTGATGGCGACAATTTCGAACAAATATTCGTTGCTATGTGTTTGATTATATCCCTACTCCTTGGAGCTGCGTTCCAAATGTCATGGTTTCAGAAACAAGATACAAGATACAAGAAACTTTATTTAACGTCGGTTTTTAGCTTTACAACGTATACAACATTAGCCATTAAGGCTATTTTACCGACAAACCAAGAGAAAAACTATACACAATAAAAGTAACAATGCATCACAGTAAGAACAGGCTATTACTAAAACATTGTACCGCACCGTACCGCACTGGGGTAAAATAGAGCACCGCACCGCCGAAGATTTCCGAACCCTACCGAATTTTACGGCCTCCACTGTAGGCAAAGGGTATGTTACTTAGTATACACCATTCCTATAAATCGATTAAGTCGCGCACGAGTTATCTTCCCAAGTAGGCTGTGACGTCATCTATAGGATATCCCATATAATTCAGTACAACTGCAAGCACACATAACGTGCATAAAGCAGATGTTTTGTAAATGTAAACTGCAAAAAAATCATTGAAAGACCAAATTAAAGATCAATTGCCCTCTTTTCATGTGACATTTCTTATTTATATATATTTTTATTCATTTATTTTAATATCATATTGAGAATCCCGACAAGTCGCTCATGATTTTCATGGCCCCTTTCATCGACGCCGTGTTTTAACACCCCGGCAATACATTCACGTTTGTTCAATATAAAAGAGTTACATTTCGTATAAATAAGTTTCGTAAATCTGAAAAGTTCTTCCCATTTTTCCGACAGGTAAAACTTCAGCATTCAGATAGTAACTCTATGCATTATTACCGGACAGATTGTAGCGCTGATATTTATGGTTTCTTGTGCGATACATCGATCTATAAGCATCAGCATCCAGACAGTTTTCCGTAAGTTTGAACCCGAGGTTGAATTTATATTATTTTTTTTCCATCTCTTACTTATCTTCGATTTTATTTATTTGATCGTTTCCATTCTTAAAGCTGCCTTCGGAACACATGTCTAGGTAATACACAATCATAGGTGTTTGTTTATTGCGGCAATGCGCGCAACTCGGTGATTACACAGACGAATTCCGTGTCAGCACACTTTGTTGTCGTTTTTAGCGTGTGTCTGCTTTATAATCAGCTAATCGTTCATTTTGTATCTTTTGTAATAACGGTCTGAACATCTTCCGCGATTTTCTTTCTTTTCTTTTTGTTTTGGAAGCTGTACTGGTGATACATACTCTTTCGATTACGGTAATTTTTGGCCGACATTTTAGTCGGAAATTCTTTAATTTTGTGTCAAATTCCCATATGCTATAAGTTACAAAGCTTATTTTCCGACAAAGGAAGAGCTCAATATATTTGGAACAAAAAAGTTGTCTTATAAATCTTAACCGTTGAATGTTAGTTTTGAATATACGAAAAAACGGCATTTATTTGGTTACACAATGAAAATCAATAGCCTATCCTATAGATGACGTCATAGGCGTTGCAAGGGACAAAACTCGAACAGACTTTGAATTATAGGAAAGGCGTATAGAGTTGTCCCTCTTTTTAAAAAGAATAAGAGATCGGATGTCAGTAACTATCGGCCTGTTAGTGTCCTTTCTGTTGTTTCAAAGCTTTTGGAAAAATCTGTATATGTCAAACTGGAGGGTATTTGGTATAAAACAACTTATTGTATGAACTTCGGTCAGGGTTTCGGAGTAGATTTTCTACAGATACTTGTTTAACATATTTGACAGATTTCATTAAGTATCAGACATCTAAAGGTTGTATACTGGAATGGTTTTATTGGATCTTCAGAAAGCTTTTGATACTGTCGATCATTTGATTCTCTGTGACAAACTTCGTGCAATGGGTGTGTCTTCTATAGATTGGTTTCAGTCGTATCTTTCAGGTAGAAATCAGTTTGTTCAAGTAAATGACACAAGTTCGGATTCATCCCCCATTACATGTGGCGTTCCCCAAGGCAGCATCTTAGGACCTTTATTGTTTCTTTGCTATGTAAATGACATGGGAATTAGCATTAGTTCTGATTGTAAACTTTTTTATATGCTGATGATAGCGCTATCTTGTTTTCGCATAAAAACCCTGATGTGATTTCGAGGAAACTTAGCTCAGAACTGGAATCTTGTAGTAAATGGTTGGTTGATAATAAATTATCCCTGCATCTTGGTAAAACGGAATGCATTTCGTTTGGCTCTAGAAAAAAAGCTCAGAAAAGTTCAGAATTTTGGTATTGATTGTAATGGACATTCCATTCAAGCTCAAACTTCAGTCAAATACTTGGGCGTAAACTTGGACAATTTCTTATCGGGGGAGGCAATTGCGAATGGTATCATTTCAAAGGTTAACTCTAGGTTAAGTTCCTTTATAGGCAATGTTCATCTTTGAATGAAAAAACTAGGCAGTCTTTATGTTCTGCATTGATTCAGTGTCACCTAGACTACTCGTGTTCATCTTGGTATGCTGGCTTGACTAAAACATTGAAGAGAAAACTTCTGATTTCTCAAAACAAAGTGGTTCGATTTATCAAAAACTGGGACCTCGTTCTCATATTGTGTATTCAGAACTGGCCAGTGTTGGTTTTCTCAATGTTGAAAACAGAGTCAAACAACTCAGACTTAATCATGTGTTTTATAATAAGATTTCCAATGGCACTTCTCCTTCATATTTAGCGGATCATTTTCTTCTTAAGGTATCAGAATCTCATGGGTATAATACAAGAGGCAGTTCTGAAAATTATGTTGTTCCCCGAGTATCTAATCGGGCGTTTTCAACCTACTTCTTTAATGGTATAAAGGATTGGAATAGTTTACCTTCTGAAATAAAAAGTTATGTAAGTTTCAATATGTTCAAAACTTCAGTTAAGAGACACTTGAACTCACAAATGCAGCTTAGGGACCGACCATTTGATATTCTGGGGGGGGGGGGGGGGGGGGGGGGCTGGTATTCTTGATGGAGACAGGACATTTTATTTCACTGGCCTCTGGAAACAATTTCTTTTCTTTTTTTTTCACCTTGAGGGAGCCAATTTCTTTTTTTTACAAACTAACTCAAACAGGTTATGTTTTTTTTATTTTATGGGCTGAACTATCAGATCCTCGTTTACTTGACCTTAACACATCCTTGTATTTTACCCACATCAGTATTTTTACACCTTTTTTTCTCACAAAAAGAACACCAGGTGCAGTCTTTAACCAGGCTAAGGGCATTGCTTAGCTTGCTTTTGCAAACCAGAGCCTGAAGCATGTTACTCTCTTCATCTATGGTACAGATACAAACATCCCTGTATGAGTTTGGCAAAAAATTAGGCCTTAAACTAGCGATATTTTGGCCTTAAATTAGGGCTATTTTGGCAAAGTTTTAGGACTAACTTTAGGAATTTAAGGGGTTTTTCTAGACCAATTATATGCCAAAACATGCTTTTTTTAGAAAGTTTGATAAATACTTACTGATAGAGTCACATTTTACATGAACGCCATTTGATAAAATGGCTGAAAGATCTGTGCTAAGAAGTTAACAAAGGGGGGTCTGGGGGCGTTGCCCCCAGAAACCAAATCAATTTCCCTATTTTAATGGCAATTTTAAGACAGGAAACAATAGAGAAAAACTAGGGATGATGATAAAAATAAGTTTTTTTCATTTTATGACTTTTGCCTTTTAGAGTGTTTATTTTGCCATAATGGCTTTGTCTCCCATAAGCTAGTGATTCTTTTGCAATTCAGTTTTAGTGGAAACATTTACTTAGTAATGTGGCAGACCAATAGTACATGTATGTGAATGTTGTATAGGGTGTTTTTGTAAATGTATGCACATGGGGGGCCCGCCGGTGTAAAACAATTGTAGATAATATTAAAATGTTACTATAAATATATAATATGGGGGTCTGGGGGCACAGCCCCCAGAAGCCAGAGACATCATAAAAACTCAATTTAAATGGAATCATCTGCAGACAATATTTTTTTTTGAAATTTTGGGTGGAGCCAGGTTATTTTTTTCACTGACTTTTGAGGTCAGATTATTTTTTTAAACCCCCTTATGAGCCAGGTTATTTTTTCTTGCATATCCAAAGACAGGGAATTTTTTTTATAAATATACCAGGCCCCCCCCCCAGAATATCAAATGGTCGGCCCCTTATGGAAGACAATATATTTTGCTATTATTAGATCACTATCATTTGCATGTAGGTAACAAGTTTGTGTCGATTCCCAGTCCAATATCTTGAATCTAACCAATTAGGACCCCATTGGAAATAAGCCTTCGGGCTTTCGTGGGTTATCCTAGGTTTCTTCAACATACATACTACTTCGGTACTTAGTTTCAAGCTCCATTTATTTAGGGCTCGTACATATTTTCCCTTCTTTTTGGCCTCCAAATTCACATTTTTCCCATGGTCCGCGAGTGTGAGTGGTGAAAGTTATTTGCAATCTGTTTGAAGTCACCAAAATTTAAATTTTTATTGAAATCAATTCATCGTATGTAACTCTAGTCATTTCCTTGTGAACTAACTGTGATTATCAACAGAGCTGTGATAATATAAAATCCAGAATTGTGATATTTTAAAATACTTTAAATTATAAAAATCAGTAAATAAGTATTTTCCTATTTTACAGATATACACATATATATTATTTTCTAAAAAATCATTTCACAAAATGCATTTTTATTTTTTATTGATCTATTCATATATCTTTTACACGTTTGAATTTCATTCATTTTTATGGAATTGTTGTATGTTGTTTTTACCGAATAAATATCAATCAATCAATCAATATCATAGCACATAGAAATCAAACATGCACTGACTGAGATAATAAAATAGTAAAACATGCTGAATTAAAACAAGGGAAAATTAAAATACATGTAAGATGAACCTACAAAATTCGTAAGAAAATATATATATAATTAAGTAAATACAGCAAAGTATATGCATCATGCTCAATCGCCGAATACATACACATTAAAATATATATCACACCGAAAATAAAAAAATGCAGCATCTAAGCTAAAATAAGATACATTAAGACAGGCTGCATGCATCGTGTAACAAATATTTTAACAAAATTTCGTCAGACAATATGTAATAGTCTCATAATTAACCGTACAAGTTTTGAGAAAATAACGGTATACCACCATAGCATACATCGTATATACAGAAATTTACTAGGAATAATGAAAACGTGCATGAGAATTAATTTTAGTATTATCGAAGTCTGTTCATTGCAGTTTGTTCCGGTGGGGGTAACCCCCGGTTGTTTGGATATTTTTTCTCTCGGCTATCATTTCCCTCTTCTTTCATTTCTCTGAGAGACGGCCCAATATCGACTGAAATACTGTCTTAAAGGGCCGTTTAACCAAAAACAATCAATCAATCTGTCCATTACATGCAACAAAATTATCCCTGTGTCACTATATATGCCAAGTTTGGATAAAATTTATAATATAGAAGCAATTCACAAAACAACTCATCGAAGCGCACGTAACGTGTGAAGGCGGCAGGGGGTGCAGTGTGGGGTGGGGGTACTACATCACGGAAGCTTCTGCAAGCGGAGGAACATAAACCGGACGGACGCTCAGAAGTCAGTCGGAAATACATAGTTCCTGCGGTATATTTAATTATAATTTTCCAAATTATACAGTTAGTATGATCTAGTTCTACACTGTTTGTTAAATAATCCATATCTCAAAAATTAGAGTTATTACATTTTATAAGTTTTAGGATGTCTGATATGAGTCTATAAATGTCTTTTAAGTGACGTGAGTCTGCCTGGAATGTAGCTAGAGTCTCCTCCACGAAGTCGAGGAGGAGTGGAGAACGTGAATACCAAATCTATACTTGAACTTCACTCACTGGAGGCATCCTCGAGCGTCACTTCAACCGACCTTATTCGAGTTCGAGTCGAGATGGAGTTTGAGTTTAGTTTGTGAATATGGGCCTTAGTCACTAATATTTGAAAATCTACAGCTCTACGTGCTTAACGATGAACTATTGTTTACAATATATACCCTCTGTTTTGACCCTGACAGGAAAGTTTCATTTCTTCGATGGTTTTCCACAAGATCCAAGAAGACCCCTTTCAACTCTGATTTCAAAACGACTTTTTTATGATTAAATACATGTATATGGCCCCGGAACAGAGGCAGATAACCTGAGCTGACTAAATTCTGGTTGAAATGAAGCCCGTTTAAGTTTGAACATTTCTTTGACATTTCGTCAAGATATACCTGAAACCGTTGATCTTAAATATATTTTATCATGAGTTAATGCATGAATATAGCTCTATGTCAGGGGACAGATAATTCCTGGGGAAATTTTGATAATGACAGGAAGCTTATATTACTTTGATTATTTAAGGTTTAGAAAATCACTTTCAATTTTGATTTTATGTAGTTTTCTTTTATAATTCTATACATGTATATAACCCAGGGTCAGGGGCAAATTACCTTGGTGGACAAAATTTGTAACTAACAAGTATTAAAAATAATTTACTCTATCCTTCAAGACGTTTATAGTTTACCGCTACGTAGGCATTTTGGGAATTTTAAAAGTAAAAAGTATGCAAAGACCAGGAACTGAAACAATCAAAATCCAAATCCAGCCCTCAAACCATAGTTGGAAACAACTAAGATTACAAATAATCAAGATACAGAGAACATATGGCCAACCGAGTGAGCAGCTTGTTCCCAAAAGGTGGCCACTCAGCAACCCAAACCGAACCAAAAATAATAATAACATACATAAGGTAAAACATCACAGAAACTCTGACACCAAAAACAGGCAACAAAGAACCACAACAGAACTACCGCCTTGGAACGGTCAGTAATGAATTACTGGGGGGCTTAAATCGATTTTACAGGCCCAACCTCACCCTCAGTTTCTGAAGTGGTACAAAACATTTAGTTGGTTGTTCGGTTCGCATGATAACCCTCTAACTCGTCAATGAATCATCACGGTAAACACATAAATCAAATTTCAACACCATGAAGAAGTCTCAACCCGGGTATTCTATCGTTGTGCGGTTTGCACATTTAACCCAAGTTGAGATCGATTTTTGTGTTCATAATGTCAATTAGATTAAATTTATGTATTTATTGATTTGATTTGAACTTGTAAGTCTTATGCCTAATTATTTCAATGCTTTTACGACGTTTGTTTGCTGCTACATATGTTTTTCAGCGATGCATAAAATCCCTGTGCAGTTATTCTAACGTGGTTGCAGGTGCGGGTTACACAACTTACCCACTCCCTTGAGGATCTTACTTCGCAAGTGAATTGTGATGGATGAATGACTTGCAATTTAATGTCAATTTCAAAAGTATGTCAGTCATATCTGGACGATTGGAGGCTGATAATGAAAGGCGGTGTGAAATGAAATCAAAATCTTAAAAAGTTCCTTCAAGAGCAGAGAATACATACAGAAATAGGAACATGGGCCAGACTACGTAGTTTCGGCTAATAAACCCTGTTTACGGCTAAAAAAAGGAATCCGGTCCCCTGACAGAATCTACCGGGGACCGCTAGATCAACAGGCCAGTGCTTAATCCACTAAACTGTCAAGGCTCCAAGTGAAACGGGTATGTGATATTGCCAATCACTTCAATGAAAGCGACGACGTAAGAAAAGGAGCAATCTGATCACTATCAGCTTTTATATTTTGCATAAACCATTTTTTGAATACCGCGAGTTTTATGGTTGTATTGCAATACACAGTTCCGAGAATAGCCGCTAAGCTCCGCCTACTTAATTACTGTTAAAACAAATGCCAAATGCAAGTGTCTGCTAAATGTTGGCGATCTATGGCGAAGAATCAGCCTCCTCATGACCTACACATGGAAGTTGGCGCATCATGCATTTCCGATGCGTTCTGTTCTTGCAAAGCAGGGTAAGTTTATTAAAAGTGGTGTTAGTTTGTTTTCTTTAAACAGGTATACATCCCTCCATTAACTGTAAGGTAAAATCACGGACTTATGTGAAATATTGACCACGTGCGATTTGTTTGTGAGACTATGCCACGTGCTAAGTTGTCCTTGCATTGGCCAGGTATACGCTATCGCGTGATTTTGATTGACGTTCTGGGTGTGGCTCGGAACTGTGTATAGCTGCATGGATAGCTGACGACACGTACTTCCTGTCAGAGTGCTCAGCAAAGTAGCCAGTTGTTTGTCAGTGAAGTAATATTTTAAGGGTTTGATGTATAGTTGTATGTTCGTTCTTTTATGTACTTTTATCCAAATATACAATTCACACACAGTGGCAGAATAACTCAATTTAAAAATAGTTTAAAATTGATGTTAATGTTAGAGGAGATATACCCATAGTGTCTGAAAGCATGTTTATAGGTGAGCTGTGCTGTTCAATGATTGCTTCTGTCAGGTACGTTGTACCGTCTGGTACCTAATTTTGCCCACTGAATGGCACTGATGGCTGTCAAGTGAGTTGCAGTGACAGGTTTTCTACGTCGAGCTATACAGATTGGCAACTACCTTTGTTTACTCAGCTACCTTTTTTCAAGTTGCAGTTCTCCTTACGTAGGCTATATTGTCTAGTGACTTTCTTGATAAATCAGCTTTACTTTCTGATGACATTGTTTCTTATATAAGCTGTGCTGTCAGATAATTGCTGTTGTTAGGTAAAGTATAGTGTCTGATGAAGCTGTTTAAGATGAACTTCAATGTTGATAAGGTAAGCTATGCTATATATACATGATGAGCTATGCTGTTTTATGGAAGCTATCAGCTTTTGTAAATATGAGCTTTTCCGTATCGTGACGTCTCTTGATAAATGGGGATAACAAATGAAGATACTCAGGAAAGCCCACAGCCAAAGAAACCAAAGACACCGAAAGAAAAAGAAGCAAAAGGATGGAGTAAAACTAGTTTTCTGGTTTATGCATGCAACCTCATACTTAATTCTAATGAAACTCTAAAATAAACAGATGTCACCTCCGACACATGTAACTTAATCAATGAGACATAGGTCAACAAAAAATGAGGCCTCAGCGAGCGAGTCCAATCCCAGGGTAAGGGTATATAACTAGTTTGGTGTAAACATATTTTATTTCAATTTCATACAAGTTATATACAGGTTACAAATAGTATACAATAGCAAAAGGATCTGAACGGAAGCCAGGGGCTTATTTAGTTCATCTCCTGTGAGATATATCAATTTATACGACAATTAGGCAGATATTCATGCAAATAATATAGTGGCCGGTACTTAGTAGAATTGTAAAGCGCAACATTAAAATGTGTGTATAGAATACAAAAACAATAAACGAAGAGAGAAAAAAATGGAGCATTACCAAACAAAGAAGGAGTAAAGCAACATGTTAATAGTCAGGACGAGGTATACCCGAGTAAATTATTTAGCTACTAGTAAGCCTAGGTGATAGTTTTGTTAAATTGACAGGCAGTTTCCAGGTCACAATTTCCTTTGAATAATCAGGCCCGTCGCCGTGTAGTGAAAACTGGTCCGGCGGAGGATAGCAGCGAGTGCCGAAGGCACGATAAGGGGGAGAGCACGAGAGGGGGATATCCCCTTCTCGTAAGGGGGGTTCGGGGGAGGTCCCCCGAGAAAATTTTTGATTTATGGGCGTCTCTATGTGCGTTTTCAATGCATTTTGGATGCGTTTGGGGCTAAATTTCAGTCGTTTTTGTCATGAAGTTTTGCTAGTTAAATACGAAAAAGAACAGACGTTAGACTCAAGATGATCTTTAACAACTATTTCAACCCCTCTGCGAGTCTCATCAGGCGCTGGCATCAATTTCTGCGTTCAAGCAAAAAAAAGCCTAATGCAGATACATGTATAATCCCCAGTATTGTTGTTTTATTTTTGTTTGTTTTATTTTCCGATAGGCCAACATATGGAGATGACAAAACGCGAGATCTTTTGCTTCATCATACATGTAATGAAGCCATGGCCTACTGTCAAACCACGACAACTTCTCTTGGCTTTTTTACACCAAATGTACGTTGTGGGAACCGAAAAGTCTTGGGCTGATTAGGAACAGGCGGCACTTGTATATCCATAATGGAATAACAACATTGACATGGAACTTTCGGTACATCTCAGGACTAAGAATGCTCATACTGTTCAGTTCAATTCTCCTAACGACGTTCCCAAAGCGGCTCAGAGGTACGTAACCATAGTTGCACGCACTTGAACATGCTCATACATGTAAATTCAAAATGTTTTATAAATACTTTGCCGCCTGACATGTTCTTTGATTTAGAATAATTAGAAACATACATTGAGGGGATTAAAACGTTCTTCTGTTGCGCCGAGAAAAAATATGCCGCTGTATTTTGTTTTCATACCATTGTTGGCAGACAAAAATCAAAACGAAGAAGTTATCTAATACATTCTGGATCAAGGAGTTTATAATGTCTTTAATAAATCGTCCACTGAAAATAATCCTTTAATGATTATGAAATTAATCAAGCAGGTGTCATCATAATAACTGCAGTGTTTTGTACGGTGTGTGACTGCATGTTTTCACACCTTGGCCAGGTTTATTGACACGAGCAACGAGCGTCTTTGACAATTTCATCGATAAATTGCGCCACTTTTGATGATGCGATTCAATAAAATCACAGGTATGCACGAAAGAAAAATCGGCTGAAAAGAAAAAAAGTGGTACGGCAGATAGCATACTCGGCCAAAAAAGTGGTCCGGCGCTCGCCGGACCTGCCGGACCGGCGACGACGGTCTTGATAATACAAGCTAGTACATTAGCAGACTTTACAGATAACTTATAAATTTCAATTTACTAAGTAAGATTACCACAGATTTCTTTATATTTAAAACCTATTACTGTCCTTGATGAAAGTTTGCACACATCTGCAAATAGTGTTATTTAATGGCAAAGTCAATGACCTATTACCATACATTAAAGTATCGAGTGAAACAGTGCATATTTGAGACAAAGAGTTCATTAGGTTTCGACGAATATCAGTGTAAAGTGGACAATGAAAAAAATAGTGTTGTGTATTTTCAATACTACCGCAATTGCATAATGGTGAATCTATAATATTTTTCAGGAAAAGGTCATAATTCAGAGAGCTACATTTTGTTCTCAGACGAGTATGGAGTACTTGTAAGTTTCTGTTTCCTACGTAATAATAATTTGGAATTAATGTCCTATTTCGATTCAGGTGATTTTTAAAGAAATTAACTGATGCAGCATTTTTATCTTCGTCTATAACTAGTTTGACCAGGATGGGTCTGACGACCTTTTTTTTTTATCTTTTCTATATCAAGGGGCAGACAACCCAGTCTGTGGTACCATGAAGGCGGCACCACTAAAACTTGTACCGTACCGAAGAAAAAACTGGTACCAAAACCACAAAGGTTTGGCTATTACTAAAACCTTGTAAGGGGTAAAATAAAGTACCGCGACGCCGAAGATTTCCCGTATCCTTCCGAACTTTTCGGACTCTACCGTGGGCAAACTGTCTATTCTATTCTGTCCCATAACCTTACAACGTCGTTAAGGCACCACAGATGACTTCGAAACGAACGATCGCTTTCCACATTGTCCTGTTTTCAGCTGCCCTAGCTGAGCTGGCAAAGTACATTCCTGTCCATTCTTTCATATTGTCTTCCCACCTCTTCTGCTGTCTTCCTCTTCTTCTTTTTCCTCTCACTGTGCTCTGTAGAATCGTCTTTGCTAAACCAGAAGACCTTGAGACGTAGCCAAACCACCTTAATTTCCGTTTCTTGACCAGAGTCAGAGGTTCATCATACTCAACAATGGCTGCTTGGATCTTTCTGCGAACCTCCTATATGGTCCTTGTACGAAATGTTCAACAACCTTCGGTAGCAACTCATCTCAAAGGCCTGCGATTTTTATTTTGTATAAACTGTACACGCCGAAAATAAACTGATTCTATATTTCAGATTGTAAATTTGATATGTCGGGGTATTGAAAGTATAAAAATAATTATTTCATGCTGAGACATTAGTTTACTTACCCAATCATGAAAGAATTTCGGCATAAGATCCTTCCATTCTGGTATGTTAATATGGTACCGGTACATAGCGGTACCGGTACCTATCACATGATAATCCCTGGCGTTTTTTGCAGATAAAGATGTAATTAGAGGTACTTTAAATATATTTTCTGTCTTAAGGTAATGTTATCCATATATTTCCCAAGATTTAAGCAAGTCACACGTATTTAGTCATCTGAATAATCGATCTAAATTGAAAAGAAAAACATTAACAAAGACAAAATATATCAAAGTCTCTGTCCCAAAAACTGGGGAAATAGACATACATGCATAAATTCTGGGGAGAAATTGTCTCGATAGCGTGTTAGCGCGGTATGCGGTTTACTTATCATATTATCAAGCACATATATAAAATATTCAAAAGTATAGCTGAAAGCTTTCAGAACCCATAAAAAAAGTACCGTATAATGGAAAATTTTCGCGTCGCCAAATTTTCGCGGTTTTGGTCCAAAAACATGAAGATTAATTTTCGCGGTTTTTAATTTTCGCGGATGTGAATATCCAGGAAAATAAAAATTGTGTTTGTCCTGTAAAATATTGGCTTGACTGAAAAATCAAGAAGTACAAGGAGAGAGAATTGAACTGTAATCATTTTATTCTCAACACATTTGGTAAGATAGAATCGGCTCTTCTTGTGTGTTGGGAGGATAACCACATCCGTTCATCCTTTTTTCACAAAAAGAAAGAAAAACAAGAGGACCATTGGTCCTGTAGCTCACCCGAGTCCATTCAGCCTCAGTACTCTAGGGTAAGTTACTCTAAGGCCATCGGTCAACTGGTTGGGGTGAAAAAGATTTTTAAAGGTTTTAACCATATATGGGCATGGAGGACATGTTGGTCATGTGACCTGGACATTTGAAAATTTTTTCTTTCCCTCAACCCCCTGGAGGCTCTATATGAAGTTTGGTTTCAAAACTGGCCCAGGGGCTTTTGAGGAGATGGTTTGATATTGTCAAAATGACAGAGTTCTGGGTCAAAAGTCAAAGACTGACCTTGATCTCTTGTACTCAAAAATCTTCATGTACTCATTAAGATGACAGTAGATATCAATTTTTAGGCATAAATCTTCAAAACTTTCCATGAAATCTTATGTTCTAGCATTTTCCCACATTTGACCTTGCCGTAAAATAGTCAAGGTCAACCCAAGGTCATCATTTAGAACAATCTAGATAGTACTGGAGATCCCAATGCTACATACCAAGCTTCAAGGCCATCGGTCAATTGGTTCTGGAGAAGAAGATTTTTAAAGGTTTTTACCATATATGGAGCCTGGCAGCCATGTTGGTCATGTGACCTGGACCGTTTGAACTAATTTTCATTCCCTCAAACCCCTGGAGGCTCTATATGAAATTTGGTTACAATTGGCTCAGTTGCTTTTGAGGAGATTGTTTGATATTGTCGAAATATGAGAGTTCTGGGTCAAAGGTCAAAGAATGACCTTGACCTCTTGTACTCAAAAATCTTCATGTACTCATTAAGATAAGTGTATATACCAATTTTTAGGCATAAATCTTCAAAACTTTCCATGAAATCTTATGTTCTAGCATTTTCCCATATTTGACCTTGCCGTAAAAAAGATCAAGGTCAACCAAAGGTCATAATTTGAACAATCTTGATAGTACTCGAGTACCGTAAGCTACATACCAAGTTTCAAGGCCATCGGTCAATTGGTTCTGGAGAAGAAGATTTTTAAAGGTTTTTACCATATATGGAGCCTGGCAGCCATGTTGGTCATGTGACCTGGACCGTTTGAACTAATTTTCATTCCCTCAAACCCCTGGAGGCTCTATATGAAATTAGGTTACAATTGGCTCAGTTGCTTTTGAGGTGATTGTTTGATATTGTTGAAATATGAGAGTTCTGGGTCAAAGGTCAAAGAATGACCTTGACCTCTTGTACTCAAAAATCTTCATGTACTCATTAAGATAAGTGTATATACCAATTTTTAGGCATAAATCTTCAAAACTTTCCATGAAATCTTATGTTCTAGCATTTTCCCATATTTGACCTTGCCGTAAAAAAGATCAAGGTCAACCAAAGGTCATAATTTGAACAATCTTGATAGTACTCGAGTACCCAAAGCTACATACCAAGTTTCAAGGCCATCGGTCAATTGGTTCTGGAGAAGAAGATTTTCAAAGGTTTTTACCATATATGGGCGTGGCAGCCATATTGGTCATGTGACCTGGACCGTATGAATATTTTTTTGTTCCCTTAACTCCTGGAGGCCCTTTATGAAATTTGGTTTCAATTGGCCAAGGGCTTTTGAGGAGATTGTTTGGAATTGTCAAAATATGAGAGTTCTGGGTCAAAGGTCAAACAATGACCTTGACCTCTTGTACTCATAAATCTTCATGTACTAATTAAGATGACTGTAGATACCAATTTTTAGCCCAAAATTTTCAACAGTTTCCAAGATATCTTATGTTCTAGCATTTTGCCATAGAAAAGCACAAGGAAGAAAATTTGACCTTACCGTAAAAAAGGTCAAGGTCAACCTAAGGTCATAATTTGAACAATCTTGGTAGTACTCGCGTACCCGATGCTACATACCAAGTTTCAAGGCCATCGGCCTACTGGTTCTGGAGAAGAAGATTTTTTTTAGGTTTTTACCATATATGGGCATGGCGGCCATGTTGGTCATGTGACCAGGACCGTTTGAACAACTTTTCGTTCCTAAGGTCCCAGGAGACTACATATGAAATTTGGTTACAATTGGCCCAGCGGTTTCAGAGGAGAAGTTGTTTGAAATTGTTGACGGACGGACGACGGACGGACGGACGGACGGACGGACGGACGACGGACGACGACGGACGACGGAGCCTGACCATACTATAAGCTCCCCCGGAGCCTCTGGCTCAGGTGAGCTAAAAAAAGAAATACAAAAAACGTAAGAAAGACATTTGTACAAATCAAAAGCTGAGTACACAGAAACAGTCAACTGAAATATGCGAGCAATTGATAGAATGGCTATTGCTCAGTATTAAAGTAAACAGAACTCGCAATCAATAAATATTAATTCAATTGTACTTGCATAATCAGGTACAAGTGACCGTTAATCAAGCGAAAATGTTACAGCCAGTTCAAATTATAATTACCTGCTAATTACCAGCTAACATAATTGCGCCGAAAATAATAGCTCTATAGCTACATACTTTTAAGGTTTTGAAGTGCGCTTTGAATACCGCAAACCATATGTTTGGACGTTTCAAATTTCTTATTGCTACTTTGAACAAACTTGGAAAATATTTCGCGGAGTTTAATTTTCGCGGATCGCTACCGACCGCGAAATTCCGCGAAAATTAGGCGACGCGAAAATTTCCCTTTATACGGTAATTCAAGCTATGCTATAAGATATTGAGATGGAGATTCTTTTGTGTGACATAAATTGAAGTTCTAGCTTAGAAACACTTCTAAACCTTGTCATACAAAGTGTCCAATACAACACTGTACAATAATGATATATGACATATGGTCTGGCCGGGCCGGGTAGCGCAATCGGTAGGGCACCTGACTCGTAAGTCAGAGGTCCTGGGTTCGAATCCCGATCTGGCACCATACTTTCGTTTCTCCTTCCGCTGATTCAAGAAGGGCAGTTGTCAGTTACTGGCGAAAGTATGTGCACTTAGTACTGGTTAACCGCTTAGGAGGTCTAGGCCTGCCCAGGAATAGTGTGGTTAGGTTAACTGACCGTCCCGACATGACCTTAGTTGTTTACCGTGGACGTTAAGCATCAAATCAACCAACCAACCAACCAACATATGGTCTTGCTGATTTTTTAATTTTGAAGTGTTTCACGGTCTAAACTTCAAGCGCCTGTGATTCGACATATAGACAATATGTCAGAATCAGAGTGTACTAGCAGTTTCATTATTAACACTCACACAGAATGACAAGAAGAAATTTATTTATGCAGGAAGCATATCATGAGTGCGGTAGAGTTCGCAAATTACTCGACATTGTACAGAAATTTCAGTAAGTGCGGCACAAGGCTTTAAGTGGTGCGGTACGGTGCGGTTCAAGGTTTTAGTAATAGCCCAAAAGGGGGTGCCTAAATACCGGAAAGACCCCGAAAAGACTCGGAAAGGCGCAAAAAGACCCGAAAGACGCAAAAAGACCCAGAAAGATAGCAAAAAGACCCCCTAAAATATAGTTAATTGGGGTTTCATTATCAATAAATAGATTACAAACAAAAAACACAAGAAAAAGGACGTGTTTAACCTTATTTTAAACTGATTTTTTTTTTCATATAAATTATGTTTTACTTTAATACACGTCTGTTAAATTTTGCTTAGACACACAAAAACCATCAAGTAGATCATCATATTTTTTATATATACACGCTGATTCCCACTAATTAGTTACCCTCTAAATATTAAAAAGAAATTTTTTTGCGACAGCAAAGAGACAAAAAGAGTTGGCAAAAAGCCCAATCAATGCAGCAAAAAGACCTGCTAAATTTTGTCTAAATATGCAAACAAAATAAAAAAAATGGAGCAAAAAGACTAAAAAAAAATAACTTAAAAAAGATAACATGTAAAGGTTTCAGTATTTCAGTATTTCATGATTTGTTTTTCAACGCATAAAAGATAGCATATTCTTTTTCGCCCTGTCACGTCGGCCTGCATTTCAAAAATCTCACTCAATTCTGAATATGTAGTATCCAGTTGGTACTGCGTAGAGCTGAGACTAGGACTTATTGTAAGGAAACTATATTTTTCTTTTCTTTTTTCTGCAAAAGACCATGAGAGGATTGTTGACTATTCCACCTAACAGAGGACAGGTTCATTTCCAAGTTACGAGATCGTTCATTCAACGCAAACAGAGTAGACCTAAACCGGGGACCTAAATAAGCAACTGGACTATGCGGCGCCTCACCTGAGTCTGCAGTGTTTTGCCTAGCGGACTAGCCCCCCGTCCCCATAACAGAACGGACAGTTCATTTCCAAGTTATAAAATTGTTCAGTCAAGGCGCAGGGTGTACACCTAAATAAGAAACTGCGCTATGCGGCGCCTGTTCAGGGTCTGCAATGTTTCCTTAGACTTGCTTTCACAAATAGCTTGACATTTTTGCTACCTCCATTAGACCTTTTGCAGTCGCCCTGCAAATTTTTATACCATTCCACAATATTTTTTTTCTGAATTTCAAAATATTTTGGTTGGTATTTTTGCTGCCATTTTTAGTCTTTTTGCCATCTTTTATTGTCTCTTTGCGTCTTTTTGCCGTCTCTCTGCGTCTATTTACTACCTCCATTAGATTTTTTGTGGTCGCTCTGCACCTTTTTGGGTAGTATCTAATACAAGAAGAAATGAAATTTGAGAAGATTTTTAAACTACATGTATTCCATAATATTTTCTCTGAATTTTAAACTATTTTAGTTGGTCTTTTTGCTGACTTTAAAGGTCTTTTTGCCATCTCTCTACGTCTTTTTGCTGTCTCCATTTAACTTTTTGTCGTCGCTCCGTGCACTTTTTTCCTGTGAAGTGTCTAACACTGGATATGATAGCGGAGAAGATTTAAACTGTTCTATATTGCTTTTTTCTGGATTTTAAGATATTTTGTTGGTCTTTTCCTGCCGTTATAGGTCTTTTTGCCATCCGATGGCACTCTGCGTCTTTTTGCTGTCTACTTTGGAAATTTTTGCTGCCGACTGATGATCTGCGTTTTCTCTAATGTAAATAAGAAAAAAATGATATTTCGATATGAGGTTTTTATACTACTGTATTCCTTACTTTTTTGAAAGTTAATATAGTTTGGGTGGTCTTTTTGCTGTCCATATAGGCCGGTATATTATTGTCCTGTTGCGCCTTTTGCTGTTTTCATTAATTTTTTTGCCGGCGCTATGCGTCTTTCTGTAGTAAATAAATTGGAAAAAAAAAGAAAATAGATGAAGAAGAAGAAAAAGATATGTAATATTTAATATTTACTATCTCAGCCATAATTCTCTTGTTCTTCATTTGCATCATAATTCGTTTGCTCTGTTTGTTGCTTTAGAGGGCCTTTTTGCTCGCTCTCTTGCATTTTTTCTGTCGCAAAGTTTTTTTTATTATCCCTATATACATGTGACAATAATATTAATGACTGGTTAAAAACAAACAGCAAAAACAGTCAGCGTGTAATCTGTAATCACGAAACTGAAAACATTATAAACTATTTGTTCGTGTGTCTTAGCCAAAGTATTTTGTCTTTTTTTTTTTAAGAATTTGATTAAAAATATAGTCTAATAAAATGAAACATAAATTCGGCATTAAACATATGCATACATTTATTGTCATACAAAATAGTAAATAGCAATAGTGAAATGCACGATTAGGCCTACTGACAAAAATTTCCTGACATGTTATTACCGAATCTGGTGACAATACTAATTGCAGGTAAAAATCAGTTAACGTTTGGTGCCCTGCTATTTGCATCATGTAGAAACACATTTGTAAGCCATTTCTTCAGAATCAGAATCAGAATTGTTTACTGGTGATACGTCCAAGGACAATCATTCACCCGGACCTGTGAATCAGGGAAGCTAGTCCCTAGCCCTTATAAGAGAAGTAAACTTAGTAACTGAATCCTCTGCACCCTCAGCAGCAGAAATAAGTGAATTTTCCAGGGAATTCCAATCTCTAATAGTCTGGGGGAAGAAACTGGACTTGTAAATGTCAGTCCCAGCCAATGGGGTTTGAAATGCCAGGGAATGATGATTCCTGGTACGCCTACTTGGGGGAACAAGGTCATTTATGGGTATACTGGCTGCACCCCTCAGACCTTTGTACAGCATTATGAGTCTACTATCTTTCCTTCTCTTTTTTAGGGATTCCCACTTAAGTTTCTTCAGAATGCCAGTCATACTCCCAGTTTCATATGTGTAATTTCCCGTTACAAATCTAGCTGCCCTTTTCTGCACCTTTTCAAGTTCATCTTGAAGAAGTATACTCTGAGGGTCCCAAACTGAACTGCCATACTCCAGGACTGGACGCACCAGTCCCTTGTATGCTGATTCATTAACATCTTGTGGACATGCTGCCAAGTTACGTCTGAGGAAGCCGAGGGTCCTATTAGCCTTTGTGCAAATATTGCTGACATGAGTGTTCCATTTCAAATCATTGGTAATGGTTATGCCAAGATACTTGATAGTTTCTACATTATTGAGGACCGTTCCCTCTAAGGTGTAGGAAGCATTGATCTTCTTGATCCGTTTCCTTGTAATTTGCATTATTCTTGGATACCAAAACATAATTCAAAATAATTTAAGGGGTCTTTTTGCTGTTTTCCTGGTCCTTTTGCCGTCTTTCCTGGTCTTTTTGCGTCTTTCCTGGTCTTTTTGCGCCTTCTTGCGTCTTTCCGGGTCTTTTTGTATCTTTCCGGGTCTTTCCGGTATTTAGGTACCCGCCCGAAAGTTTCGTCCAACATTTTACGCCGCAATTGTATTTTTTATTCACCCAATTAGCGAAAATGGCGACGGCCAAAGGAGCAAACACGTACAACAGACAAAATTGGGAGGATGCGGTAAGGAGATAAACTCTTTTCAAATGATATTTCTTGTTTTAGCATCATTTAATACTTTGTTTTTATAATACCGAAAACAATTGACTGTATTTCCGCAGGAATACAATTTTGCTCGCACTAAAATATTCGTCCTGTGCTCTTTAGAGTGGGTGGGGGAGCATAATCAGTATTCAGATATCAAATATGCCAGTGTTGTGAAAGCTTTTATCGGCTGTTGCAAACACGAATGTATTGTAACGAAATACAGATTTATCTTAATGCATACAATAAGTAGAAATGATAAAAAATGACGGGAGTGACTATCAGTAGCGATAACAGAGCATTTCTTAAAATTGCGATTTTACCAAAAATAAAAACAGTATGAGAAAGTTCAATTCATTAGAAAAATAAAGATGTTTAAATTTTCAAAATCCGTATAGAAATAAAAAAGTTATGTTATGTCAAACTACACAACCCCTCAAGTTTTGTCTGACAATTTTATCGATCGATCAATTCAATTTACACATCGCTCAGTTAAGTATTTTTATGTTTTACCTGTCGCGGTGTATCAGATTTTCTGTCGCGCCATTGCCGACTGTGTAAACAGTGGGTGTGTTTTAATGCTTTGCGCACAGATGCGCTAATGTTTACACTTCTAAAATTAACTCCAGTTTGTAGAGGAAACCCTCAGCTTCATTAGGGTACCTTTCGTTTGCTTTCGGATGCATAAATAGCGAAGATATTCGCTTCTGAAAATTGACCAATCTTTGCAGCCCATTTTTTCACGGAAATATACGGAAATTCTAAAAATAAAAATAACCATGAGATTCATTGATCAATTCTACGTCATACTGAATAAATTAAAAAAATTGTAATTTGATTGGTTATGCAAATGAGCTACGTCAAAACAACAAGGGGTCATGACATGACTGAACCAATCAAATTGGAAAAAAAATGGCTGCCGCTATGCGGTAAAATTTCACATATAGGTACTCGCTTTGAATATTTGTTTCTCCGCTGTTCGATTATACTTCATTTAACAAATATGGAAAAATGAAGGACAAAGGTTATATTACATCAAAATAATTTTCTTTTTTTGAAAATAACAAAATTTCATGAGAAAATGTTAATTTGTAAATGACCGATTTTGCACTGTTGTCAGAAGGGAAGCTGTAAATTTGCCGATACTCTGTTATCGCTACTATCAGCACGACCGTCTTGCGGATAAGAATCCTTATCGGCACGACGGTCTTGCCGATAAGAATTCTTATCCACAAGACGGTCGTGCCGATAAGAATCCTTATCCGCACGACGGCGGTCAGATATTCAAAAGACAAAGTTGCAATCATTCTGAGAATTATTATTATGGTATAATAATATAATTTCATTTCTCTTTGTAAATAATTGAGTCACAACACACAATGTTAATTTCAATTATTTTTCTTATATTTCATCATGGAAGCCTTTTGACTGTCGAACACAGAGCCGGCGAATAATTGCGAAAATGCGAATTATATATTTCAACATCAGTTGCTGAATACTTTTTATCGGGTCAGATGATCAGGCTAACGTTTAAAACAAGTTTATTACAGTAATACACAGTCCGATGTGGGTATGACAACAGCTGTATATTGAACATTTGACATGAAGTAATTTAGATTATAGGTCTAAAACAATCAAAGATTGGACTATCAGCGGCGGTAGCGCAGTGGCAAGGTGCACGGCCCTGTAAACCTGCGCCCCGGGTTCAAGACTCCACGTGGTATTTTTTTTTTATTTTATTTTTTTTTTATTTAAATAAAAAAAATCATTTGTCGCATAAAGCATTTGCCAATTAATAGTTTATTTTGTTTACTGACATTAACTTATTTTTGATTTTGACTGACAAATTACTGAAAGAATTCTAGACTAATAAATCCTTTTAGAAAAATGTCGAAAGCTATTAATAAATAGCATTACCATAATGTAAATGTATTATCGAGCAAAATCAAATTTATTGTAGCAAACTTAATTGATATAAAATGAGTCAAAAAATCTTTGCCCTTGTCCAACAAGTGAAATAAATCTTTGACCTTGACCGACAAGTTAAAGACAGTTAGTCTGATAAATCATTCCTAACTTTCTTTTAATAACTTGTCGGTCAAAGTCAGTTCTGACTTGTCTGATAAATATTGTCAGATATAACAATTGTTGGGTTGCACTTATTAGTTGTTGTTTATTTATTAATTTTTTGAAATCTCAGGATTTGTACATAAGCAGAACAAATAAAATTTCTTTAAATTAAAAAAATGGTAATCAAACCAATTTTTCTGTGCTAACTCATACTGTCGCTCTGACTGAATACGTTTTAACATACATATGTATAAACGATACAACCTGTGCACATCAAACTGGAATATGCCCAAAATAAGATTGCCCCTGTTAGCGGTAAAGCTGGGTGCCGGTTCTCAGACGTTATAACAACTTTAAAGATGGCCATAAGATGCTTTTATACCATTTTTAAAGTTATTTAACATCCTCCATATGAATTACTGACACGGTGTTGTATGAAACCATTGTAAGAAAGACCATAGCATCTGTAATGGAGTATCTGATCGCCGTCGTGCGGATAAGAATTCTTATCCGCACGACCGTCTTGCCGATAAGGATTCTTATCCACACGACCGTCTTGTCGATAAGGATTCTTATTGGCACGACGGTCGTGCCGATATCCTCGGCCAAAAATGACACAGATTAATAACACGGATTTCAATCTATGTCAGGCTAAAAAAGGAATTATCTCCTTCCTTCAGAGTCCAACAACTATCCTCAGGGTATCGTCAAGGTAATGTGATTACAAGAGTTAACCCACCAGATATTTCAGGGATAATTTTCAATGTGTCTCCATAAAAAATAATGTTGTGATCTTTCATGACCGTCTTGCCAAGATGGTTCTACTACGGGAGGGGGAGGGGGTGGTGGTCGGGCAATTGTGCTGATGATAACTTCTAGTGCCAGGGCATCCTACTTATTTGGATAAAAGTAGGGCAAGGGCCTACTGTGCTTGCACTGTTGCAGTAGGTGCCAGTGTTTTTATGCCCCCGAAGGGACTTTGGGTGGAATATTAAAATCGCACCGTCCGTCAGTCCGTCCGTAAAAAATCGTATCTCAGCGATAACTTAAAAACTGCTAAAGCAAATTTGATGAAACTTCACAGAAAGATAGAGCACATTGA
This sequence comes from Ctena decussata, assembly GCA_963989385.1. NCBI lineage: Eukaryota > Metazoa > Mollusca > Bivalvia > Lucinida > Lucinidae > Ctena > Ctena decussata. The sequence goes on along the minus strand of OZ022500.1, from coordinate 67,503,398 downwards.
GAAGGTGTGTCACGCACAAGAGTTTGGTTCCCACGCCCAAGGTCAAGGTCACTGTTGGGTCAAAGATCAAATGATGTCTTAAATCGTGTCTCAGCTATAACTTATAAACTACTGAAGCAAATTTGATGAAACTTCACAGAAAGATAGAGCACAATGAGAAGGTGTGTCAAGCACAAGAGTTTGGTTCCCACGCTCAAGGTCAAGGTCACTGTCGGGGGTTAGATGTCAAATAGTGTCTCTTCGGTTACTTTAAAACTACATAACTGAATTTCATCAAATTTCACAGAAATACGAAAAATTAAATTTTTGTTTGTAAGCAAAATTTTGGAAAAAGTATTTGAGCTAGGTTGTTCATTTGGCATACTGGTAAGACCTAAGGTGTAGATCTTCTGATTTACTTTTGGGCTAATTTCGTAAAAAAATTGACTGAATTATGCCCCTTCGTTAACATTGGCATTTTTCCAACTTTAGAACCGTTTGACCCATAGACCTAATGTTTGATGTAGTAATAGTATTTGATGTGTTGATCATTTTGATGATAATCAAGCTATGTTGAGTTCATTATTGACAGAGTTCTGCTCCTTTTCAAAAAATAAATGTAAGTTTGTTAGCAAAATTTTGGAAAAAGTATTTGAGCTAGGTTGTTTCTATTTGGCATTCTGTAGGGCCTAAGGTGTAGATCACCTGATTAACTTTTGAGCTAATTTCGTTAATATTTGACTGAAGATGCCCCTTGATTGACTTCAGCAGTTTTCGGCTTTTGAACTGTTTGACCTAGACATTTCGTGTTTGGTATATTAATAGTATTTTGATATGTCGATCAATCTAATGATGGTTACATTATGTTGCATTCATTATTGACAAGAGTTATGTCCTTTTTCTTGTCTGTACATAATATCTTAGGGTTGATCTATAACTCAAGAATTGTAGCTGCTTTGGCCTTGATATTTTATAGGTAAGTGGAAAATAAAAAATTAGCAGACCTGTATTTTTGTTTCTTTTCATTGACCTTGTTAGGGTCAGGCATATAGTTGGGGGCATAGTGTTTTACAAATCCATTTTCTAGTTTTATTTTTTTTCAGGAGTTTCCAATATTGTGTCAGACCTGTCTTGGTGACAATCCTTATCTCAGAATGGTAAGTGTATACAGTGTCAATGCTACATTTAATTAAAATGATCGAGGAAGAACAGTATTTAAGTTAACCTTAAGATGTATGGGTTCCATATTCCTATGGTTATAAAACAGGGGTTTTCCCTTCCAAAACAATCTCAAAAGATCTAAATCAATCTTTTAAGATGGATCTAGATCTTTTGTATTGCTTTTGGAATAGAAAACCCATTTTATAGCTAAGTATATGACTGATTTACATATTTGCGGTAATTGCCGAAGGATAAAGTACAGTCTTATAACCAAAAAAATACGGGGTACATATCCATGTTTTTCTGCCATCTTAACCAAGAAGAGCAATTTTTGTGATTTTCTGTTTGCTTCCCTGGCCTAAGAAGCCCTTCCAAAATGAACTCTGCTCGTAAAGGAAAGAATTTGCTCCTAGGGTAGCAAATTCTTCCCTTAAATAGTTGACCTCCTTTGAGAAGGGAGACAAATATGAAAATGACAGCGTCTCTTTGCAAGAAAATGTACCTATTTACCAGAAGAGGGGGTATTGTTAGTTCATCTTACACTAACTTAGCCAAGTCTACCATATTTCCTCTGTTATAAGACAGGGTTTTTTCCTTCTAAAATGATCACAAAAAAGATTTTTCTGATCATTTACGCAGGTTTTTCTTTTCCTTCTAAAACATTCTAAAACAATCACAAAAATCTAGATCCATCTTATAAGATGGATCTAGATTTTTGGGATCCTTTTAGAAGGGTAAAAACCCATCTCATAGCAGAATTTCATAAGACTGATTTAAGTATTTGGGGTCAGTCTAGACATGGAAAAAACATAGTTTAACAAGTAGCTGAGTAAATAAAGTACAGGGCCCAGTTGTTCAAAGCATCGTTAGCCTAACCAGCTCGTTAAGAGGTCAACTGGTTAAGTGTTTTACGACTTTATAACCAAATGCGCTGATATTTTTTGTTGATAAACTGTGAGAAGCTTTTGCAGTGCAAAAGCTTCTCACATTTTTTCAACAAGAATTATTGGCATATTTGTGATTTTAACGTTTGAAATTTTATCGAAACATTATGCACCAGTCATTTGCAACCACGACCCCCATGGGGCCGGGGATAGCGGGGGCATAGCGGGGCTTAAGTACCGTGTTTTTACCTAAGCGGTGTCCCGGCAGTGCCGTGGATATGCTGGGCTTTTGATTGCCGCCAAAACAGTGGGGAAAATAGCGGGGTGTTTTTAACGAAATTTACAGTGACACACTGTCAGAATATGGATTTTTAAATTTTACGTTAAAGTTTTTTAGGTGATGGGCAAGGCGCTGTCAGGTGAGCTATCCTGTCCCCCTGACAGGTCTTGTTATATAGTTTTCGTCTGTCCGTTCATCACTCTGTCCGTCCCTCCGTTCGTCCGTGTGTCCGTCCGTTAACATTTGCGTTAAAGTTTTGCGTTCAGTTTTTTCTTTCCTTATATTTCCAATATCCTTTGATGGAACCTTTTGGTATGTGACTAGGTATACTTCTGGATTCATGCAGAATAGTTGACATCATCTGGATGCTGCGGCCTTCCCTAGATCAAGGTCACAGACATAAACATTTGCGTTAAAGTTTTGCGTTAAGTTTATATTCGTCTTCTGTATTTCCAATATCCTTTGATGAAACCTTTTGATATTTGACTTGGTTTACTTTTAGGTTCATACGGAGTAGTTGACATCATCTGCATGCTGCTGCTTACCAAAGGTCAAGGTCACAGACTTGTATATTTGCATTAAGTTTATAAACTTTGCTTATATTCCCAATATCCTTTGATGAAACCTTTTGATATATGACTAGTTTTACTTCTTTATTCATGCAGAATAGTTGACATCATCTGGATGCTGCAGCTGACCTTAGGTCAAGGTCAAAGACTTGATCATTTTGCTTTAAAGTTTTGTGTGAAGTTTATATTCTTCTTTTATACTTCCAGTATCCTTTGATGGAACCTTGATATTTGACTAGACTTTTAGGTTCATAGGTGCTTACCAAAGGTCAAGGTCACAGACTTGAATATTTGCGTCAAAGTTTTGCATTGAGTTTATTAGCTCACCTGAGCACGAAGTGCTCAGGGTGAGCTTTTGGGATACCCTGATGTCCGTCGTACGTCCGGACGTCCGTCCGTCCGTCCGTCAACTTTTGCTTGTGTACACTCTAGCGGGCACAGTTTCGATCCAATCTTTATGAAACTTTGTCAGAATGTTAGTCTTTATAAAATCTAGGCCAAGTTCGAAACTGGGTCATGTTGGGTCAAAAACTAGGTCACTAGGTCAAATCTTAGAAAAACCTTGTGTACGCTCTAGAGGGCACAGTTTTCATCCAAAGTTCATGAAACTTTGTCAGAATGTTTATCCTCATAATATCTAGGACAAGTTCGAAACTGGGTCAGGTCGGGTCTAAAACTAGGTCACTAGGTCAAATCATAGAAAAACGTTGTGTACCCTCTTGAGGACACAGTTTTGATCCAATCTTTATGAAACTTTGTCAGAATGTTTATCTTCATAAACTCTAGGCCAAGTTCGAAACTGGGTCATGTTGGGTCAAAAACTAGGTCACTAGGTCAAATCTTAGAAAAACCTTGTGTACGCTCTAGAAGGCACAGTTTTGATCCAAAGTTCATGAAACATCAGAAAGTTTATCCTTATAATATCTAGGATAAGTTTGAAACTGGGTCATGTCGGGTCAAAAACTAGGTCAAATCATAGAAAAAACCTTGTGTATGCTCTAGAGGACACAGTTTTGATCCAATCTTTATGAAACATTGTCAGAATGTTTATCTCCATAAACTCTAGGCCAAGTTTGAAACTAGGTCATGTTGGGTCAAAAACTAGGTCACTAGGTCAAATCTTAGAAAAACCTTGTGTACGCTCTAGAAGGCACAGTTTTGATCCAAAGTTCATAAAACTTTGTCAGAATGTTTATCCTCATAATATGTAGGACAAGTTTGAAACTGGGTCAGGTTGGGTCAAAAACTAGGTCACTAGGTCAAATGGTAGAAATACCTTGTGTACGCTCTAGAGGACACAGTTTTGATCTAATCTTTATGAAACTTTGTCAGAATGTTTACTTCCATAAACTCTCGGCCAAGTTTGAAAGTAGGTCATGTTGGGTCAAAAACTAGGTCACTAGGTCAAATCTTAGAAAAACCTTGTGTAAGCTCTAGAAGGCACAGCTGTGATCCAAAGTTCATGAAACTTTGTCAGAATGTTTATCCTCATAATATGTAGGATAAGTTTGAAACTGGGTCATGTCAGGTCAAAACCTTGGTCACTAGGTCAAATCTTAGAAAAACCTTGTGTACGCTCTAGAAGGCCTAGTTTTCATCCAAAGTTCATGAAACTTTGTCAGAATGTTTATCCTCATAATATCTAGGACAAGTTCGAAACTAGGTCACGTCGGGTCAAAACTAGGTCACTAGGTCAAATCATAGAAAAACCTTGTGTACGCTCTAGAGGGCACAGTTTTGATCTAATCTTTATGAAACTTTGTCAGAATGTTTATCTTCATTAACTCACGGCCAAGTTTGAAAGTAGGTCATGTCTGGTAAAAAACTAGGTCACTAGGTCAAATCTTAGAAAAACGTTGTGTAAGCACTAGAAGGCATAGTTTTGATCCAATCTTCATAAAACTATGTCAAAATGTTTATTGTCCATATATCTAAGCCCCCTATGAAACTGAGTCACATTGGCTCAAGGTCAAGTCTTAGAAAAACTTTGTGTACACCCTAGAGGGCACAGTTTTGATCCAATCTTCATGAAACTCTGTCAGAATGTTTATCTTCATAAACTCTCGGCCAAGTTTGAAATTAGGTCATGTCGGGTAAAAAACTAGGTCACTAGGTCAAATCTTAGAAAAACGTTGTGTAATCACTAGAAGGCATAGTTTTGATCCAATCTTCATGAAACTATGTCAAAATGTTTATTGTCCATATATCTAAGCCACCTATGACACTGAGTCACGTCGGCTCAAGGTCAAATCTTAGAAAAACTTTGTGTACACCCTAGAGGGCACAGTTTTGATCCAATCTTCATGAAACTCTGTCAGAATGTTTATCTTAATGAAATCTAGGTGAAGTTTGAAACTGGGTTGTGTCGGGTCAAAAACTTGGTCACTAGGTCAAATATAAGAACGACCTTGTATACGCTCCAGAGAGCACAGTTTTGATCCAATCTCGATGAAACTGTGTCAGAATGTTTATTCTTACAATATCCAGGCCAAGTTTGAAACTGGGTCATGTTGGGTCAAAAACTAGGTCAAATGTTAGTATGGTAAAAACTCTTATAAATCTTCACCAGCGCCAGTGAACTGATTAATGCTCAGGTGAGCGATTCAGGGCCACCATGGCCCTCTTGTATTCTTTATTTTGATGGAACCATTTGATAGGTGACTAAGATTCTGTATAAGATTGGTTTCATTAGGGGTGGTTTCTTAAGGCGGTGGTTTCATTAGGCAGTGGCGCTGGTTGGGGGTATACGTGAGCCCCTGCTGACTTGCTGTAGTTATATTTACATGATCCCCTGGGGGCGGAGACCTTTACCAGGGATTTGACTTGAAAGATGTCCCCACAGTGCAGGGCATATACCAGGGCTTTGCAGAGTGAAAAGTCAATATCCCCGCTATTTCCCGGCCCCAGGGGGGCCGTGGTTGCAAATGACTGGCGCATTAACTAACGAAGTAGTTAGTTTTGAACAGCCGGGCCCTGGGAGTTTCTAAATATAGAATTTACCTTTATATATGGAATAATTGCGAATAACTAAGACATAAAAAAAAAACAGGTTCGGTAGTCATATTTTCTGGAAATACCTGTAGGTTTAATGAAATAGACAGTCCTTATATACCATGTATCAACAACTTATTTGAACAGCGACACAAGAAAACCAACAAAGTGGCTGTGCCCCCAGTGCAGACTCAAATCAGTCTTGGCATCTGCCTAGTTTGATCAGACTCTTTGCTTAACACATAAAGGGTAGCTAAGGGTCTGAGCTACCTCCTTACAGACAGCAAAGACTCTGATCAGACTGGGTGGATGCCCAGGCTGATCTGAGTCTGCACTGGGTGCACAACTCTTGTCGTGTCTCAGCTCACTTAAGAATTTTAGATGTTTGGAGCTGTGGCCTCACTCAGGTTTAATGGCAAATTTGCGCAACACACACCTTCTCAAGCCCCACACAATTCTGGAATGATTCATTGATACATGGTTAGTAGGCAATGCCTTTTTCGTTAAACATACAAGTATTTCTAGGCAATATTGCGCACAGGACCACGGTTTCAGAATTTACTTATATCGTAATAATTGCCATATTCTGGTACATGTATATATTTGTGTCCAAACAGATGAAGGAGAAGTATGGGAAGGAATGTAAGATCTGTGCCAGGCCATTTACAGTGTTCCGATGGTGTCCCGGGGCTAGAATGAGGTTCAAGAAAACAGAAGTGTGTCAAACCTGCTCAAAAATCAAAAATGTGTGTCAGACATGTCTGCTTGATCTTGAATATGGTAAGTTCTAACCTTTGCTGTCCCAGTGTAAGTGATTCTGAAGCTTATAATTGATTTACACTGATCTATATCTTGTACTATATTTACATGTAGTGTGGCCTTATAACAAGGTTGGCAAAAAGGCGGGAAATTCTCATATTTCCCAGGACGGCGGGAAATACTGGTAATTCCCGGGAAATACTGGTAATTCCCGGGAATTACTGGGAAATTGGTCTCTCTCCACCCAGAAAGTTTTAAATAATAAAACTATATATGCAAAGCAAAAAATAATTAAACATCTGTTTATTTAAACATGAAACAAAGGTACAGTTAAGATGTGGTCTGGTTCTGCATATGCAATGAAATTATTTTTTACACAAACTGTCCGAAGATGAGTCTGCATGTACAGTTGTCTCTGTTTATCAATAAGTTGTTATAACACACTGAGATTAAAACTACCTATGTACAGTAATTGTCACCTGTCAGTTGAATCAAGACAATTAAATAATTTTTCACACCTTCACTGATGTTTGGTCATTACTTACAATAAGTAATAGTAATAGTTAAAAATAATCAATAAGATAGATATGCCCTTGAGAAGCCTTTGGAGAAAAATAAGACTTCACAGTACTTCATCAGGTAACCTTTGGACCACAGTGTCCACACATCATTGTTTAATTAGCCAGGTGACAAGCTCAGGGACACAGGCAAGAAACTGGAGTATGATACACAGGCTTTTCTTTCTTACGAACAGATTCAGTTAGCCTGCAGAAAGCTATGGTCTTTAGCAGTGATAAACCAGCATGGGTCAGCCTTGAGAGAGAAGTGGGAGAAATTGTCTCCTGAAGCTGCAGCTCAGTTTAGTATATACATTTGTATGAAAAACAAATGATAAAAAAATCTTGTGTTTACAAATACAGTGCTGAAACAACACTGTTAAGTGATTAAAGAAGAGATTTTACAGTCTGTTATTTTTATAAATTAGATTTTTTAGAGGCAATTTTCTTTAAAAATTGTAGCCTTTGACACATCCAAGAATCATCTGCTGTGTCCTCTGGCATAGACCAGTCTTGGGACTTTACAACCATATTTGCATGATATGCATATAAATGATAACAATTAAGTGCTGTCAACTTAAATTATGACATATATGATAAAATATTTCAAGAAAAACAGCTCTAAAATATCATATTTCTCAGTATTTCCCACTTTGGCCAAATTTGGAGTATTTCCCAGGACGGTAATTACCGGTAATTACCGCTGGGAATTCCCGCTACAGGTATTTCCCGGCCAACCTTGCCTTATAAGATTGGAGTTTCCCTTCAAAAACAACCAAACAAAGTTACAAGATGGATCTAGATTTTTGGAATTGTTTAGGAAGGGAAAAATACATTTACATATTTGGGATCAAATTCTATAGGTGCTACATGTATAGGTCCTTCTGATTCTGAAGGACAATATCGAAACACGCCTAAAGAAGTCAGAGACTGATGTTGGTGTTGACAACTGGTAAAAGACTAAATGCCCCTTTATTGGTAAGGGTCATTATACTTGGCACACATGTCCAAACAAGAACATTTCAACAGGGATCAGCCCAGGGTTCTCAGATAGGGAGAAGTTTTGCAGTATTTCCTGAATTTCAGGTAGAAGTTTTATCCCAAATTTTTTATTTTCTGTATGTTTTATACAGTTTGGCTTTTCCCTCAGCTCAAAATAGGGTGAAGTTAGTCAGCTTAGGGAGACTATTTCTTCCTCTTCTCCCTCAAGGCTGACCGCTGTTTCACTACAACCATCTTTATTTGAATTTGATCTACATTTTTTGCTTGACTGAATTTATGGTATGTGTCAATTTCTACAGGTATATGGGTGAAGGTCACGAAAACTAGCACAAATATAAATCTCAACTGGAGCATTTCAACACCACCATCCAGTTTGAAGACAGTTCAGTGACGTTGATACAGTCATCCACCTATGACCTTGATTTTATGGTTCACAGACTTTATGATAACTCTCTTTTCATAGACTGTTTGGATTGAGATACTTTGTAACCATGAGTGTCAAGCCCCCACTATACTGTGATTCCAATAATCTAGTGGGATACAAAAAAAAATTGCATGGAGAAATAAAACAAAAAGGTTCCTGCTCTGGCTGTATTATTGACTTCATCCAGAAAACATACATACCATATTTCTTTGGTTATAAGACAGAGGTTTTCCTTCCAAAACAATCCCAAAAAATCTAGATCCATCTTATAAGATGGAATTAGATTTTTGGGATTGTTTTAGAAGGGGGAAACCCATAAGATAGATCCAGGTTTTTGGGATTGTTTTAGAAGGGGAAAACCCATCTCAATGCAGAATTTCATAAGGCTCATTTAGATATTTGGGATGGATAAAACACTGCTTTGTAGCCGAATAGATATAGTTATAGAAGTTATCTCCCTTTATTTCATTCTAGCGCTAAGTATTTCTTTATATTTTATCTTCTGTACAATAGGTTTACCTGTTCAAGTGAGAGATGCAGCCCTCAAAGTTTCAGACAATATGCCTAAGTCAGATGTCAACAAAGAATATTACCAACAAAATATGGAGAAAGAAGTATGTATACATCTCTACACTAGAGCCTTTTTATACAGCGACTCTCTATAATGTTATTTTGGCATAGCACTTAAAAACTATCACATCCCAACAAAATGGCTGTCATTTTCCTCTCAAAACAAAATTGTTGAATATGACTTCTTATTGCCATGCAATATGCTTTTGACTGTGCAGTATGTAAAAAAATATTGCACAGTTGCCCTTATGTAAAGTAAATGGGAACTTTAGGTATATGAATAACATAATAACAGTCCTTATTATATACCTAAATTATTCCCCATAAACTTTAAAAGTGCAGCAACATGCAATATAATTTTCTGCAGAGTCTAAGTGCTTTTTACGAGGAGTTAAGAAGTCATGATGAACAGAATACTTTCATTTTTAGACGAGAAAATTCGTCAGCCATGTTGTTTTAGTTGCAAATGAAAAACTTATAAAATGACGATACCAGTGTCAGTTGTGTTGTAGGAATTGTACATAAGGCCATTAAATATGGTTTACCTTTTACTGTGATTCTTTTAAAATATATTCTGTGGGGTATGATGGTGTTTTTCGTAAGAGATGCAACAGGTAAGAATGGAAAAAGGCACTTAGTTCTTGTTCAGAGCTCTAGTTAAGAGGGAGTATTTAGTGATAATTAGGGATAATTTTTGTTAATTCTGCACTAAAACATATGTTGTGACCCCTCATCTGAACCGTCTCAATGAGACGGTTCAGATGAGGGGTCACAACATATGGTTTCAATGAGAAATAAGAAAAATTATCCTTAATTATCATCAAATACTCCACTTATCTAGAGCTCTGCTTGTTGATCTCAGCAAATGTCTGTCATTTTCATTTTCATGCCTTTTGGCATAAAATTTGGCATAATTTCAAATCTGAATCAGTTTGCAGATAGACAGATAGATAACCCAATACTTCTCTTTGGTTTCTTATATAGAGTGCTTATGAAACTTACAGATTAATACCAGTGGTATATAATAAAAAGGATAATAGATTTAGATTATGAAATATTTGGCACTCAGAGATGCATGAGTTTCCACAAGCAAGCTTGTGCATCCTTCACCGCATGAATATTTGAGCCGTGACACAAGAAAACCAACAAAGTGGTTGTGTGCCCATTGCAGACTCAGATCAGCCTGGGCATCCGCCCAGTCCGATCAGAGTCTTCGCTGTCCGCATGGAGGTAGCTTAGACCCTTAGCTACCCTTTAAGCACTTTGCGAAGAGTCTCATCAGACTGGGCGGATGCCCAGGCTGATCTGAGTCTGCCCTGGGTGCACAACAGTTTTGTTGGTTTTCTCGTGTCGTGACTCACAATTCAAATTCAATAGCCTGTAAATATTTATTTTGCAGATGGCTATCAATGACAGTATAACACCAGCAGGTGCCCTGGGTAAGGCAATGGCCCCTAGTGATATGTTACTTAAACTAGCCAGAACAACTCCCTACTACAAGAGAAACAGACCACATATCTGCTCATTCTGGGTTAAGGGAGAGTGTAAACGAGGGGAGGAATGTCCATACAGGTATGGTTGATTTGAACTAATTTTCAGGTAGCAAAGCACAAAAACCCTTGATCAGACATGATACCTCTTTAAACCTCTGCTTCAGACATGATAGATCTTTGTTTTGATCATAACAAGCCTTTGTTTCAAACATGATAAACCATTTATCAGGCAGGGTAAAGCTTTAAATGTCTGTTTCAGACATGATAATTCCAGACATGATAGGCCTTTGTGTCAGTCAGATAAACCTATAAATCTCTGGTTTGAGATATGATAGAGAGCTCCAGAAAAGGTGAAGTTTTTAGGATAATTTTGAGATTTTTTTACATTTCTCTATAAAAACATATGTCATGACCCCTCATTAGAACTATCTTGGCAAGAGGATCATGACCCCTCATTAGAACTGTCATGGCAAGAGAGTTGTGACCCCTCATTAGAACTGACTTAGCAAGAGGGTTATGACCCCTCATTAGAACTGTCTTAGCAAGAGAGTTCCTATTTTTGATCACAATATGTGTTTGAATGGAGAAATAAGAAAATATATCTTTAACTTATACTGTTATCCCCTCCTATCTGGAGCTCTGAAGCTATACCTTTATTTCAGACATGATAAACCCACAGATCCTGATGATCCACTCTCAGATCAGAATATCAAGGACAGATTCTATGGCACAAATGATCCAGTAGCTGATAAATTGATCGGGCGATATAATTCCATGCCTAAATTGGAAGCTCCTGAGGATAAAAATATTACAACGTTATATGTTGGAAATCTCGGTGAAAAAATTGGAGAAAAGGAGTTAAAGTAAGTGTAATTTTATTACAAGCTTGAAAACTTGGCATCAGTACTTTACCAATAATAGTTATTTTGCCTAAGAGTTGTGAATAAATTTCCTTTTTAGGCAAGTCTAGGAAGTTCTTGTCAGCTTGGTTTCAGCATTCATATCCACATCTGGGATGGGACAGTTTGGTTAAAGATCTTTATGTGATAGACAAGGTCCTGTCAGGAGAGCTGTCCTGTACGTTTACAGGTCTTGTTCTGGTTAGAGGTGTTTGAAAAATAGATAATTCTGAGATAGAGCTTTTACGGTCCTTAGTTAATAATGTTTTGTCGAGGTGGTTTAGTGGAGTAAAAATGTTCATGTAATATTATTTAAAATACAGTCAAAACAAAATCTTTTTGTATTTTTCAGAGATCACTTTTACCAGTACGGAGAAATAAGGTCAATAAATGTAGTTTCTAAACAACAGTGTGCATTTATACAATTTACTTCAAGACATTCAGCAGAATCTGCGGCTGAAAAGTCTTTTAATAAATTAATCATAAATGGCCGCCGACTGAATATTAAATGGGGTAAAAGCCAGGGCCAGACTGGAGCCACAGAAAAAGAGGAAGAAGAAGAAACACCAGATCTGGAACCGGTACCTGGTTTACCAGGAGGTATGTTGAGTACAGTAAAAACTGCAATGTATTTGGATAGAGATGCATGAGTGGACAATATAAACAGCAAGAGCTTTTGGAGGAGAAAGATTTTTATATGCCAGTTCTGCATTTTAACGGGTATCACTACTGTAGCTTCATTTACCATTATAATACAGCTATACACCTTTCCTATAAATTGATAAAGTCGCGCACGAGTTATCTACCCAAGTAGACTGTGACGTCATCTATAGGAGCATCCCATATAATTCAGTACAACTGCAAGCACACATAACATGCATAAAGCAGACGTTTTGTAAATGTGAACTGCAAAAAATTCATTGAAAGACCAAATTAAAGTATAATTGCCCTGTTTTCATATTGCATTTTTAGCTCACCTGTCAAGGTGAGCTTATAGTATAGCCTTGGTCCGTCGTCCGTCGTCGGCGTCGTCGGCGTCGTCGTCGTCGTTCACACTTTTAAACATCAATATCTCCTACACCAGTTGGCCAATGTTGATCAAATTTTATGTGTAGCATTGTTGGGATGGGGGATTGACTTCATGAGGTTTTAAGCCAGATTGGATTGGAACTCTGGTTGCCATGGCAACATATAGCTCCCATAGACTTATAATGGGAAAAACTTCAAAAATCTTCTTCTCTGAAACCATGAGGCCCAGAGCTTACATATTTAGTGTGTACCAATATCTAATGGTCCTCTACATAAATCCTGCCAACCATGTCCCTGGGGCCCAAATTGGCCACGCCCCGGGGGTCATTAGATCCCATAGACTAACAATGGGAAAAACTTAAAAAATCTTCTTCTCTGAAACCATGAGGCCCAGAGCTTACATATTTAGTATGTACCAATATCTAGTGGTCCTCTACATAAATCCTGCCAACCATATCCCTGGGGCTCAAATTGGCCACGCCCTGGGGGTCATTAGCTCCCATAGACTTACAATGGGAAAAACTTAAAAAATCTTCTCCTCTGAAATCATGAGGCCCAGAGCTTACATATTTAGTATGTACCAATATCTAGTGGTCCTCTACTTAAATCCTGCCAACCATGTCCCTGGGGCTCAAATTGGCCACGCCCCGGGGGTCATTAACTCCCATAGACTTACAATGGGAAAACTTAAAAAATCTTCTTCTCTGAAACCATGAGGCCCAGAGCTTACATATTTAATATGTACCAATATCTAGTGGTCCTCTACATAAATCCTGCCAACCATGTCCATGGGGCCCAAATGGGCCACACCCCGGGGGTCATTAGATCCCATAGACCAACAATGGGAAAAACTTAAAAAATCTTCTTATATGAAACCATGAGGCCCAAAGCTTATATATTAAGTATGTAGCAATGTTAAGTGGTCCTCTATGTAAATCCTGCCAATTGAGCCCCCCTGGGGTCCAAACTGGCCACACCCTAGGGGGTCATTTGTTTATATAGAGCTATATTGCTAAAGAACCTTCAAAAATCTTCTTCTCTGAAATCATGAGGCCCAGAGCTTATATATTTAATTTGTATCAATGTTTAGTGGTCCTCTATATAAATCCTGCCAACCAAGCCCCTGGGGTCGAAACTGGCCGCACCCCAGGGGGTCATTTGTTTATATAGAGGTAATTAGCAAAGAACCTTCAAAAAGCTTCTTCTCTGAAATCATGAGGCCAAAAGCATATATATTTAGTGCGTAGCAATGTTTAGTGGTGCTCTATGTAAATCCTGCCAATTAAGCCACTGGGGTCCAAACTGGCCACACCCCAGGGGGTCATTTGTTTATATAGAGCTATATCGCTAAAGAACTTTTAAAAATCTTCTTCTCTGAAACCATGAAGCCCAGAGCTTATATAATTAGTATGTAGCAATTTTTAATGGTCCTGTACATGACTCCTGCCAATCAAGCCCCTGGGGTCCAAACTGGCTACACCCCAGAGGGTCATTTGTTTATATAGAGCTAATTAGCTAAAGAACCTTACAGAATCTTCGTCTCTGAAACCATGAGGCCCAGAGCTTATATATTTATTGCGCATCAGTGTTTAGTGGTCCTCTACACAAGCCCCTGGGGGCCAAACTGGCCACACCTCAGGGGGCCATTTGTTAGCTAACCTGTCAAGGAGCCATGGTCCGTTGTCCGCCGTCGTCCACACTTTTAAACACCAATATCTTCTAAGCCAACAGGCCAATCTTGATCAAATTTTATGTGTAGCATTGTTGGGGTGGGGGATTGACTGCATTAGGTTTAAGAGCAGATTGGGTTGGAACTGTGGTTGCAATGGCAACATATAGCTCCCATAGACTTATAATGGGAAAAACTTCAAAAATCTTCTTCTTTGAAACCATGAAGCCCAGAGCTTACATATTGAGTATGTACCAAGGTCTGGTGGTCCCCTACATAAATCCTGCCAACCATGCCCCTGGGGCCCAACTTGGCCACGCCCCGGGGGTCATTAGCTCCCATAGACTTACAATGGGAAAATCTTAAAAAATCTTCTTCACTGAAACCATGAGGCCCAGAGCTTACATATTTAGTATGTACCAATGTCTAGTGGAACCCTACATAAATCCTGCCAACCATGCCCCTGGGGCCCAAATTGGCCACACCCTGGGGGTCATTAGCTCCCATAGACTTACAATGGGAAAATCTTAAAAAATCTTCTTCTCTGAAACCAGGAGGCCCACGGCTTATATATATAGCAAGTATCAATGTTTAGTGATCCCTTACTAAAAGCCTGCCACCCATGCCCCTGGGGCTGAAATTGCCACTCCCCAGGGGGTCATTTGTTTAGATATAGCTATATAGCTGAAGAACCTTCAAAAATCTTCTTCTCTGAAACCATGAGGCCCAGAGCTAACATATTTAGTATGTACCAAGCTCTAGTGGTCCCCTACATAAATCCTGCCAACCATGCCCCTTGGGTTTAAATTGGCCACGCCCCGGAGGTCATAAGCTCCCATAGACTTACAACGGGAAAAACTTAAAAAATCTTCTTCTGTGTAACCATGAGGCAAAGAGCGTATATATGTAGCAAGTAGCAATGTCTAGTGGTCCCTTACATAAATCCTGCCAGCCATGCCCCTGGGGTCCAAAACTGGCCACGCCCCGGGGGTCATTAGTTCCCATAGACTAACAATGGGAAAACCTTAAAAAATCTTCTCTGAAACCATGAGACCCAGAGCTCAATTCTTTAGTACATATGTAGCAACGTTTAGTGGTCTCCAACTTAAATCCTACCAACCATGCCCCCCTGGGGTCCAAATTGGCCATGCTGCTCCCATAGACTTACAATGGGAAAGACTTAAAAAATCTTTTTCTCTGAAACCATGAGGCCCAGAGCTTACATATTTAGAATGTAGCAATGTCTAGTGATCCCCTGCATAAATTCTGCCAATCAAGCAACTGAGGTCCAAACTGGCCACACTCCAGGGGGCTGTTTGTTTATATAGAGCTATATAGCTAAAGAACCTTCAAAAATCTTCTTCTATGAAACCATAAGGCCAAGAGGTTATGTATATAGTATGTAGCAGTGTATAGTGGTCTTCTATATAAATCCTGCCAGTCAAGCCCCTGGAGTCCAAACTTGCCCCACCCCATGGGGTCATCGAATCCCATAGAATTGCAGCCTGTTTAATAGCTTACCTGAGCTGGAAGCTTACATTTTATAACTCAGGTGAGCGGTCGTTGCCCTTGGGCTACTTGTTATTTATATAATTTTGTATTTATTTTAAAATCATATTGAGAATCCCGACAAGTCGCTCATGATTTTCATGACTCCTTTCATCGACGCCGTGTTTTAACACCCCGGCAATACATTCACGTTTGTTCAATATAAAAGAGTTACATTTCGTATAAATAAGTTTGGTAAATCTG
The DNA here is from genome assembly GCA_963989385.1 of Ctena decussata. Taxonomy (NCBI): domain Eukaryota; kingdom Metazoa; phylum Mollusca; class Bivalvia; order Lucinida; family Lucinidae; genus Ctena; species Ctena decussata. The sequence continues at coordinate 67,487,380 of OZ022500.1, read as the reverse complement.
AAAAGTTCTTTCCATTTTTCCGACAGGTTTACAAAACGTTAGCAATCAGATAGTAACTACGCATTACTACCGGACAGATTATAGCGCTGATATTTATGGTTTCTTGTGCGCTACACCGATCTAAAAGCATCAGCATTCAGGCAGTTTTCCGTAAGTTCGAACCCGAGGTTGAATTTATATTAGGTGTTCTTAGAGCTGCCTTCGGAACACGTGTCTAGGTAATACACAATCATAGGTGTTTGTTTATTGCGGCAATGCTCTCGATTCGGTGATTACACAAACAAATTATATGTCAGCACACTTTGTTGTCATTTTAGCGTGTGTCTGCTTTATAATCAGCTAATCGTTTGTTTTTTATCTTTTGTAATAACGGTCTGAACATCTTCCACGATTTTCTTTCTTTTTCATATGTTTTAGAAGCTGTATTGGTGATACATACTCTTTCGATTACGGTAATTTTGGCCCGAAATTTTAGTCGGAAATCTTTTAATTTTATGTCAAATTCCTATATGCTATAAGTTATAAAGCTTATTTTCCGACAAAGAAAGAGCTAAATATAGTTGGAACAAAATAGTTGTCTTAATCTTAACCGTTGAATGTTAGTTTTGAATAAACGGAAAACCGGCATTTATTTGGCTACACAATGAAAAACAATACCTTATCCTATAGATGACGTCATAGGCGTTGCAAGGGACAAAACTCTATCAGACTCTGAATTATAGGAAAGGTGTATAGGACAAGACTTGTCCCGTCCATAATGATGCAAATGTCTAAATCAGCGTTATGTAATTTTGTTATAAGACGCCGTTCTTCCAAAATAGTCCCAAAAGCCTTATGTCTCTAGAAATTAGAGTTGTTTGGGAGGGGGAAATTTCCTGTCATATAATCAAATAAATATGGTTTATGCTGAATTCATATTAAAGGGGATCAAAGAACATATGGAAAAGGCTTATCAACCTGATTAAATATTTTGTTGTTCGCTCTATGGTTTCTTCATGATCCATAGATTATTCAGTTGAAAGGAAAAAATTGCATAGAAATCAGGGTTAATCATTGTTAGCTTAACGAAATCACTAATCAAGGATTCATTAAGTCTTCTGGTACACATAAAATCATGTATGTTAATATTTTTTGCTGAAAAAAAAATATAAGGAGCTTTTGCAGTCATATTTTTGTGGGTAAAAATCAAAGTGTTTTTGCATTCATCTGAAAATTTAATGTTATGTTAAATTGTTCAATTATGACATCATTCGTTCTGCACAACCAGGCCCTGTTTCATTACTTCATTGTTAAGCTTAATCTTTTCATTCTCCATAAAACTATGTCGCTGTGAATAGACAGCTCTCAGGAGGGCTACAACATGGGTTTCATGTAGAATAAACAGAGATTGTTGAAATATTATCATCAAAATCCATCTTTATCAGGAGGTTTGACCTTATTTCTTTTACAGCCTTACCGCCTCCCCCTATAGAGATATCTAACAATTTCTTCAACCTGGGTGATGCTCCTCCCATGCAGTTGCAGCCACAGATGCCAATGCGACCACCGATGCCACCTCGTGGTATGCCACCCAGAGGACCACCTCCTATGATGCCGATATTTATGAGAGGACCTCTTCCTCCAGGTATGGTATTTTTTCAGCATTGTGCAGTTAATATTGAGGTATTGATTGCAATGTGATGTCACCCAGAAAGTACCATTTATGACTGATGCTGTTATGGAGGTCAATATTGGTAGTCTGTTGTTGAAATCGCATCCTATTGAATGACTTAGTAGTCAGCTGTGTTTAGCATGCTTGGATGATAGTTCAGAATGAGCCATTGTTGTCAGCTTGGCATCAGCATCCGCTCAGAATGTTTAAGGTTAAAGGTTTAAATTTGAAGAACAAGGTGCTGTCAGGCAAGCTATCCTGGATGCTGACAGGTTTTGTCTGTTATCCAACAAACTGCTGTATAATATTGCATGCTTGGCTAATAAAAATTTGCAGTCAGAAACTATGATATATCCAACTGGGCATGACATATTATCATTTCTAAATTCTGTAAGCATGACATTTGATGTAAAATCATCACTGGTTCTTAGATCGATGGGACAGTAAACTAGCAGTGCAAATTACAAAGGGCTTCAGTTCAAGAGCTGTCTGATGTGAGCTGGGCCGGGTAGCGCAGTCAGTAGGGCACCTGACTCGTAAGTCAGAGGTCCTGGGTTCGAATCCCGGTCTGGCCACATACTTTCGTTTCTCCTTCCGCTGATTCAAGAAGGGCAGTTGTCAGTTACTGGCGAAAGTATGTGCACTTAGTACTGGTTAACCGCTTAGGAGGTCTAAGCCTGCCCAGGAATAGTGTGGTTAGGTTAACTGACCGTCCCAACATGACCTTAGTTGTTTACCGTGGACGTTAAGCATCAAATCAACCAACCAACCAACCAACCAACCAACCTGTCTGATGTGGGTACACTGTTTGCATAAACACTTCTGCCCGAAAAGTGGTTATGATAGTTTGTGATAAATTTTATTCTTACATCTTTATTTTAATTTCAGGTATCCGGCTGCCGCCTCCACCACCCGGAATGATGCCCCTGAGACCACCCCCAGGAGTCTTGCCCCGGGGTCATGTCCCACAGGTTCATTATCCCTCTCAGGATCCTTCAAGAATGGGAGCTGTGATGCAACAGAATTTATAGACATGACATTGACACTTTAAGGCGTATGGCAACACCTCCATGTTTTTATGCCATTGTTATAAAGGGAGACAACTTCTGTGACTTTCTGTTTGCTTTCCTGGACAATGAAACCCTTCCAAAAAGGGGCCTACTCTAAAAGGAAAGAATTTGCTGCGAATTCTTTCCTCTAAGAGTTGACCCTTATTGAGAAGGGGGGCAAAAATGAAAATGGCAGTCGCTTCCCTTGAAAGTCTATCATTCACCTGAATAGAACTCCAGATAATGATAGCATAGTAAAAATTCTAAGTGTTGGCATGGAACTACTAGAGCAGATCATATTACCCCTCTAAGATCCATCAAGAATAGGTCCAATAGAAAAAACGGCAATTTGAAGATAGTAATTAATTTCCATTTGTACACCATACAGTTTACATTGTTGTGACCCCTCATTGGAGCTGTCTCCATGAGGCAGTTATAGTGAGAGGTCACAAGGTATGATTTTGTTGGGATTTGAGAAAAATTATCCTCAAAGCCCCTACCTAATATAGAGCAGGGAGCAATGATGGAACAGAATTCATACAATTGGTTTGCATATAAGACTTAAAAACCCTTTGATTCGGTTGTTCAGAGCATTGTTAGCTTAACAAGTCAATAGTTAAAAATCTATACATTTTACTTCAAGACATTTAGCAGAGTTTGCGGCTGAAAAGTCTTTTAACAAATTAATTATAAATGTTGATTGCCAAAATATAAGGTGGGGTAAAAGCCAGGACCACACATGAGCACAAACTTGCTAATATAAAACAGTTTTTGCATACAGTATGTTTGAAAATGTAACAGCTTGTCTAACTGTTATGTTTGGACAACCAGGCCCAGAGAATTACCTGAAACATTTGGATAGTAACACTTTAAGTTGGTCAGACTTCTGATAGGAGCTTTTAAATGTAGGCGCTTGATTTGCCATTTGGACAACAGTTTATTGGGTATTTCCAGTTGCATCAACTTTTATGGTAGGAACTGTAAATGGTTGTGTTGTCCCAGTATTTGTTATTTAGCCCTAAATTACCTCAATACCCTGTTTATTCTGTTATTGGACAGGGATTTTCCCTTCCAAAACTAAAAAATCCAGGTCCTCTTCTATCTCAAAAGTTTAGACAGAATAGACTTGTGGGAATTTTTAAGAGAAAACCCCATGGTGTGGCTGAATTACAAAGACATTTGAATTCATGTTTACTATAAAAGTGTATAAAGATGTAAAATAAAATTTTAAGAAAGGCTTTATGTTTTTTCTTTCTGTTTATCTCATAACAATGAATGTATATGTATAAAGATGGGGTTAGTGACATGTTGGAAAGTGCATTTTTGCACGTTCATGTGGTTTGATCAGTGTTCAGTCTTTGCTACAGTAGCCTATAGATCCTGAGAAATGGTAGATACCGTAATGACCCTAAAACTTTGGACACCTGGAAGTCAGACAGTTTTTGTTAGAAAATTCTTAGAAAGTGGATTTTACGCATGTTAATATATCCAAATGATGCTTAGTAAATGGCAAACATTGTAGACCCTGATCAAACTGCTCCTTTGGGAGCAGTTTGATCTGGGTCTACAATGTTTGCTCAGACCTGTCCAAATATTAAGGGTCATTACGGTAATTTAGCCATGACACGACAAAACCAGCAAAGTGGCAATGTACACTCAGCGAAGACTCAGATGAGCCTAGGCATACACTGAGTCTGATCAGACTCTTTCCTGTGTGCTAAAAAAGTAGCTTAGGGCCTAAGATAGCTCCATGCAGACAGGGAGGACTGATCACACTGGGCGGATGTTAGTTAGTTGCTAGTTTTGTCATGTCTCCACTCAATTGATAAAGAATATATTTAGATTGCTTATGTATACACAAAAGATTTGCATCAGACTAATGGCTGTTAAGGTGTATAGAGATGAAGCCATGTAGATGCAGTGGGTACAAATAATTCACGGCACTTTCATATTTTAACATTGTACCATTTGATCAGTGTTGCACTAAAAGTGGGCTGACCATATTTTCTGACAGTCTGAACTCAAACCAGTGTCAGAGCCCTTTTAGGCTTTGTTTTATATTTCTAGATTCATCAGGATCCATACTTGATTTGTATGAGCAGCAAAGGCCCTGATCAGACTGCATGGATGTGCAGGCTGGTCTGTGCCTTTTCTGTTGGCATATGGGTGAAGCACCTTTTTGCTTGTGGCTGCTCATATTGTTGCTGAATTGATTACACATTTGTGAGTGAGTTGATAGTTTAGATTCCATCATTACACATGTCATAATATGTGGATTTAAAGTCTCCTAAAAGATTGGTTGAGCAGACCTGCAACCACTAGACCTGGTGGGAGTCTGATGCATCACCACGCTTGGTTGGTTTAAGTAGTTGTTGACTGGGGGATTATTTCTATCTGAAATCAGATTGAATGTCCCTTTGCAACTGTTTAATTGTCTCCCTTTTCAAACTTTATATTATACAATAACATGTAGTGGGTTATTTCTGTGGGTGTTTAATTTCTGTGCATTTCTGGGGTATAATAATAAGTGCAGAAAATAAAATCACAAAATATTCCAAATAACATTTATTTTGCATAAAACTTTTGCTTCTTCAGTCTTACCTTCAACTGTTTGAGAAATATGTCATTTACTATCACTGCTGAAACTGGAGTGCATTCAAGGGAGTCCCAACACGTTTTGAGCTTAGTATAGTCTCCGGACGTTACACTGTCATGACTCATTATGTCTCCCCCCTTAAGGGTCGGGAGACATATTGTTTTTCCCCGGGCGTCTGTCCGTCTGTCTGTCTGTCTGTCACAAATTGTGTCCGTTCTATAACTTGAAAACCGCTCAAGCTATATTCGTGAAACTTCATATAAATATCAATCAACATGAGACGACGTGCAGAGTGCAAGAATGGTAACCCTGGCATTTATACTTTTTGAGTTATTTCCCTTGGAACTTAGTCCATCACAAAATTGTCACAAATCGTGTCCGTTCTATAACTTGAAAACCGCTCAAGCTATATTTGCGAAACTTCATATAAATATCAATCAACATGAGACGACGTGCAGAGTGCAAGAATGGTAACTCTGGCATTTATACTTTTTGAGTTATTTCCCTTGGAACTTAGTCCATCACAAAATTGTGTTTCAATTGTGTCCGCTCTATAACTTGAAAACTGCTCAAGCTTTATTCACGAAACTTCATACAAATATCAATCAACATGAGGGGATGTGCAGAGTGCACAAATGGTAACTCTGGCATTTATACTTTTTGAGTTATTTCCCTTGGAACTTTGTCCATCACAAAATTGCGTCTCAGTCGAGTCCGTCTATAACTTTAAAACCATTCAAGCTATATTCATGAAAGTTCATACAAATGTCAATCAACATCAGACGACGTGCAGAATGCACTCTGGCGTTTATCCTTTTTGAGTTATTTCCCTTGGAACTTTGTCCATCACAAAATTGCGTCTCAGTCGAGTCCGTCGATAACTTTAAAACCATTCAAGCTATATTCATGAAAGTTCATACAAATATCAATCAACATCAGACGACGTGCAGAATGCAAGAACCATAACTTTAGCATTTATACTATGTGAGTTATTTCCCTTAGAACTTTGTCAGTCACAAAATTGTGTCTCAGTCGTGTCTGCTCTATAACTTGAAAACCATTCAAGCTATATTCACGAAACTTCATACAAATATCAATCAACATTAGAAGAATTGCATAGTGCAAGAACCATAACTCTTGCAGTTATACTTCTTGGGTTATTTCCCTTGGACCTTTGTCAGTCACAAAATCATGTCTCAATCGCTTTATTACTTGAAAACCGGACAAGCTATATTCACGAAACTTCATACAAATGTCAGTCACACTAGACAACCTGCAGAGCACAGCATTTATACTATTTGAGTTATTTCCCATGGAAATTTGTCATTCACAAAATCGTGTCTCAATCGTCTAAGCTCTATAACTTGAAAACCGTTTAAGCTATATTCATGAAACTTCATACAAATATCAGTCAACATATAAATAGACGACGTGCAGAGCACTGTAACTCTTGCATTTGTATTTTTTGACAAAAACTGAATATGAATATCAGTCAACATTACATGACATGCAGAGCATAACAACTATAACTCTTGCATTTATACTTTTTACTTATTATGAATCCCTGCTTCAGGGTAGGGAAACATATTGTTTTTCCCTTGGCGTCCGTCTATTAGTCTATCACAAAATATCTTTACTGGATACGAGCTCATTGTTTGCATGAAAAATGACCAGTATTTGCATTAGAAATTGTATTTAAAGTTTCCGTTTGAAATTGTATTTAATGACTGATCCTTTTGACATCAAAAAGGGGGGAGACATCTGTTTTTTTGTAGAAAAACAATTCTAGTTCATATCAGTATTCATTCTCGACCTAAGTCCTGTCTAAGGTGATTCACTTGTTCCATCTCCCCTGGCCCCGTAGCGCAATCGGTAGGGCACCTGACTCATAAGTCAGAGGTCCTGGGTTCGAAACCGGGTCTGGCCATATACTTTCATTTCTCCTTCCGCTGATCAAGAAGGGCAGTTGTCAGTTACTGGCGAAAGTATTTGCACTTAGTACTGGTTAACCGCTTACAAGGTCTAAGCCTGCCCAGGAATAGTGTGGTTAGGTTAACTGACTGTCCCGACATGACCATAGTTGTTTACCGTGGATGTTAAGCATAAAATCAATCAATTGTTCCATCTCACTGAAAATTATTCAAGGCCCTGTCTGTAGAAGCCAGCATCTTGACCCTCACATCAGTTCCCTACTGCCTGGGTCCTTCTTTCATGGTCCTGTCTGTAGAAGCCAACATCTTGACCCTCATACTATACCAGTGCTCCTTAAACCTGCCATGCAAATGCCTTTTTAAATATGAAAATAGGTGGTAGTCACAGGGTGACAGGTCTGGGGAATAGGGAGCGTGAGGCAAAAGTTTATGTCCATATTATTCCACTGTGGCCATTGCAAGTGTGCTTATGTGAACTGGAGCATTTTCCTTTTGCAGAGGAACTCTGCAACGAAAGTTGCTTCTTCCTTTCTCCTAGGTGGCTTTGCCCAGCTGGCAAAATAAGTCTGCATATTACCATTTATTGTCTTGCCAGTTGGTGAGTAGGTGACATGGATTATGCCCTCCCTGTTGTAGAAGAATGTGGCCATGTCCTGATTCCTTGAATTTCTTGGTCTTTGGAGATCCCAAGTGCTTCCAATACATTGATTTCTGTTTGCTACAATGTCATCAGCATATGAGCATCGACATGATAAACCCAACAAAGTGGCATGTGTGCCCAGCAAAGACTCAGATCAGCCTGGGCATCTGCTTGGTCTGATCAGAGTCTCACTGCGCTTAAAAGGTAGCTAAGGGTCTAAGCTTCCTCCACGCAGACAGTGAAGACGCGGATGCCCAGGCTGATCTGAGTCTTGGCTTGGCACACATGCCACTTTGTTTGTTTTGTCATGTCACGGCCCATATATGCTATACACAACAGACTGATATTCAGTATACTTGCTCAGACTGCCTTGGTGTATGCTGCAACTTACAAAAAGTTTACCTAAGAAACCAAGCAATATTGTAGGATCAAACTTTTTGACACCCCCTCGTATATACATTATCATATGTATGTTGTATACTTCTCATGTATGCCATACATGAGCATGAATTGCTTAACATTTGAATCGTCAGAGACAAAAATATCTGAATTTGCTAACAGCATAGTTTCTGATGAAGCGGCTCATCATGAGCCGCCTCATCTAGATCTACACTGTTTGCCCACTAGTCTTTGAATTCTCAATATGATATAGCTAAGTCAAAACTTTTTTTTAAATTCTGCAGATGTAAATTTTGTTGTCTGCTCTTTGGCACAGAAAAAGTATCAGTATGCATATCTGTTAAGTGTGTTTGACCATCTTTTCATTAGACTAATCATTCATTCAATACAAAAATTACTTACCGGTACCTGTTCTCTGATTAATAGCTACATTTTTCATCTCATATATTAATTTGTATGTATTTTAGTAATAAAAATATGAGCCACGACATGACAAAACCAACAAACTGGCATGTGCTCCCAGTGAAGACTCAGATCAGCCTCCGCATCTGCCCAGTCTGATCAGTCTTCACTGTCCGCATGGTGCTAGCTTAGACCCTTTGCTACCTATTAGCACACAGCAGACTGAGCAGACTGGATGGATGCCCAGACTGATCTAAGTCTTCCATGGGTGCACATGCAACTTTGTTGGTTTTGTCATGTCGGGGGCTCATATATGAAATCTTTAGCAACAAAAATCACAAAATATTATCATATACATTTTGTGGTGAAACTACAAAAAATTTACACCTGCACAAATGACATGCCTCAAAGTTGATCAAATATACAATATGATTTTGTTTGCAGATTGTCGCATATGGCGGTTTGCACCAATTATTTCCTGCAAGTGTGCATAAACTGTGTTTGTGACAGTATTTACCATGTTTTTTGCGGGGAGATGGGGGTGGGAGGGTGGTCTAGTTGCTGGTATAAAGTAATGAAAGGGACCCTAACATTAAAAAACCTTCATTGTTGGCCTCCAAATGAACCAAAGTTAGGTTGCATATTCAGAGTTTAAAAAGTTGTTTCCCTTGGCAGTGAACGTAGAGGGATGAGCTCCCTCTTTCATATGCTATGCCCATGATACAGTGGGCCTTTTACCCCCTACTGCCCCAACAACCCCTAGGCTATGGGAAACCTTTACCATTTACCCCTTTTACAAGAGCCTATCATGTGTGATGTGCTACTTGCCGTTTACCATTCTAATATTCTAGGCCCTGTTGTTCAAAACTAATGACTTCATTAGTTAAGAAGATGTTGTATTTTCAAACATACAAAAATACATTGCCATTTTTGCTGAAAAATATGTGAGGAGCTTCGCATTTTTTCAGTAAAAAGTATAAGTGCAGTTGATTTTATGTGTGTAGAAAACTTAAAGGTAGGTTCCTGGACTAGCGATAACAATTATGTCCACAAAATAATTTCGTCTTTTTCTGAGCAGTATTGAATTCTCTTATTTTTCTGAATTTGTTGCTACTGAGAAACTCGTCAGATATTGAAGAAAATAGTTGTTTTCCCTTTTGGTTTATTTTCTTTCGTTGGAATTCCAGTTCTAAAAATAACTATGTTTATTATGTCTATAAATGGGCGATTTCTGATGCCATTCTCCAAAGGTCAATTTTCCCTTGCCGCGAGCTCTCCTAGAGGTCCTGGCATGGCGGATGGGTTAAAACTATCCCAAAATGCAATGCAGCATGACGTCAGCCACGTTATCTATTTTTGGCGCGAACTAAAAATAGCGCTAACTGGTGTGGGAAGCAGAGTTAGGAAATCCCTTGCAAAACAACTTTTCTAATATTTTTTTTGTTTTACACTTTTTAGTGAAACTTATTCATTCCCTTTTATAAGTGCTTTCCAACAACTTGGATGAACGATCATTAAAATTATGATGCATTCCAAAGTACAGGAACCTACCTTTAACTACCATAATGTGCTTAAGTATTGGGACACCTAAAACCATTAATTTTCCATTTGTTCCAAGTGGAAAATTAATGGTTTTAGGGGTCCCAGTATTATAGTGCTTAGGTATGGGACACCTTAAACAATTAATTTTCCATTTGTTTCAAATGGAAAATTAATGGCTTTAGGTGTCCCAGTATTTAAGCACATTAGAGTAATTCTGACTAAGGACTTCTTCAAGCTTCAAACAACTAGGCCAGATAATTTTTTATGTTTGAGTGAAGAGAGAGAATTTTACAACTGGATGATGAGCTCTAAATACCTATGAATTATTTAATGGGCTGCTAGAAGTCTCCAGTGTATAAGTCATTTACCTAACAGCTTCTGTGCCAATCCATTATGTTAATGATAATTAGGGATATGCTTCATTAAAATTTCAATACTACCATAAATACAGAATGTATCGGGAGGTCTAAAGCAATTTAGTATTTCTAAATATTCTAAAAGTTTACTACCTTTAAGTGCATAAGTATTAGGACACCTAAAATAATTTTCCATTTGTCCCAAAATTATGGAAGATCAATTATTTTAGGGTGTCCCAAAATTTGGGCACATTACAGTATCTACCCACCAGTATTTGTCATGACAAATAATGCAGACCCTGATGAGACTGCTCCTTGATCAGTCTGATTTGGGTCTGCACTGTTTGCTCAGACGCTTCTGTCTCAATATCTAGATTCATTAGGGTTGCTTGAAACAATCTTTGCCAGTAATAATACTGAATACAGTACATTATTGAATCTCACCCATACACACCCTGCAACCCATTTATTAGCGGGCCTTTGCTTAGGTAAATGTATTACCCTTTGTGTGTATGGGGTGTGTATCGGAGCACTGGCAACTCAGTGGATTAAGCACTGACCTTTTGAGCTAGCGGTCCAGGGTTCAATTCCGGCTGGAGGTGGGACTCTTTTCAATGGTAAACGGATTCCACTGCACACAGCCTTTCATTTTACCCTCCCATCAGGTCGTTTGGTAACTATGACTTTTTCGTTTCGTAACAGCTCTTTTTCGTATCACCAGGTCGTTTGGTAACTATCACTTTTTCGTTTTTGTAACAGCTCTTTCGTTTCGTAGTCGTTTGGTAACTTTGACTTTTTCGTTTTGTAACAGCTCTTTTTAGCTCGCCTGTATGAATACACAGGAAGAGCTATTGCACTACCGTCTGCGGTGGTGGCGGCGTCAGCGTTAGCAAAATGTTAAAGTTTTTTATGTGATGTCAGGCGAGCTATCCTGTTCCATGGACATGCCTTGTTCATTTTGTAACAGCCCTTGTATATACATAGTTAACCAGGGATGAATGGGTGTCGAGTGAACACACGTACAGTCGAACCTGTCTTAAGGGGTCACTGTATTAAGGGGTCACCTGTCTTTAGCAGTCACTGTTTTGGGGTCCCTTCAACCAAAAAACAGTGCAAATGAACCTGTATTAAGGGATCACCTGTCTTAAGCAGCCAGTTTTTGTGGGTCCCCTGGGGTGACCCCTTAAGACAGGTTTGACTGTATATGACTGGTCGCATAGCTGTTGTGACCATTTATGGTAACTAGGAACACTTGAATAGGAGGCAACTCTGCCACTTTTATATTCACTTTTCCTCTCAAAGAGGATTCCTCTCTTAAAGGAAAGAGTTTGCTCCCCTTTGAACGATTTCTTTTATTTAAGAAGACATTTTCTTTGACAGGTTATGCATCAAAGAAGTCGTGAAAGTAGTGCCTCGTTGTAAAGATGGAGGTATTCACATACATCACCCCTGGTTAACTATGTATATACAAGGGCTGTTACGAAACGAAAAGGAGTCATAGTTACCAAACGACCTGGTCATCAGGTCGTTTGGTAACTTTGACTCCTTTTCGTTTCGTAACAGCTCTTTTTCGTGTCGTAACATCCTTGAAAACATAGTTAACCAGGTGTGTACACATTTGTTTACAACTGCACAAAGCCTGACTAGACTGCGTGGATTTGCAAGCTGATCTGAACGTTTATGTGTTATGTGTTTTACGGTCCAAAACTCCAGTTGTTTGTGCACAAACCTGTGAGGGGCATAATTATATACGGCATGACATTAATTTCAAAATCTTTAGATATATTTATAATGAAATGTAAATAAGATTTACATTTTCGACATTAATAGTTGATCACTTGAAAATCAAACCATTATAACCTGGGCGTTGTCAATGTAGCTTTGACTAAAACTATTGATCCCTTCTATCAGGAATAATTACTTTTTGAAAGCCTAGCCAAAATCCTGATAAATAATTTGTTAAGTCTATTTTTGATGCTTTGACCACTAAATATCACAATAGCACCATATACTGTAAAACATTTAGTTTTCGGGTTACTGAATTTTAGCGATGTTAGCAGTTACGGCAAAGAGTGCTAAAATATTACATTTAATACATACGCACAGCATTACAATGAGTACCTGATAAATATTTGAGATATTTTCTATACCTTTCAATTAAATTATACATTGGGGCATCCCCTTAGAATCGCCTCGATGAGACGATTTCAGTAGATGCCACCGTGAATGTATAGTTGAATAGAAGAGAAAAAATTATCCTAAATTTTCATCAAATTTTCTTTATCACTTGAACCTGCGGTACACATAGCCATGCGCATTATATGATGATTGGACGAATGCCAACGGTTATGATGCATATATGGAATTCTATGCACGACGAATGGATGTCTTCTTGGAGGTTTTACGTCTTTTTCAACAGTATTTCATGGTTAAGGACAGGGAAGACTAAGAAGGCTGATTTTTGTCTTCCCTGTGCGCACATGCCAGGTTTTCTCATTTATTCTCGTCTTGTTCCCCCGGAGTCGGAACGGCCCTCTCCAGTTCGAAGATTTTTCTTGTTTTCTGACGATGTTCCTCGGAGGCTCAACTGAACGAATCATCATATGTGCCTCTTGGCACCGAGTCTGTCCGTGTCCTTGTCCTCTCCCAAATGCGTAGCTACCTGTATGCAAATACGCAAGTGCGTATTGAAATTTTGTCAAATTGACAAAATTTCAACACGCCCAGCGTATTTTCATTCTGAAATGCGGTAACTTCCAACTGGCCTTTAAAGAAGAGAAGTATCTAAGGGGCTAAGCTAAGCCCTAGGTTTCCCACTAAAGAAGTATGGAAACCTTAATGATTGTGCGTATCGTGTGATTTCCGCTTGCTGCGCCCTTGTCTCTAATTAGAAGAAATGATCGTGTTGTTTTCACGCAATAACTATCACTATCGTATTCATAATCATAAATCTTCGATGTTCAAACTATGAATGTTTATTTCTTTTGCACATAAAAAGCTTGTTGAAAATCGTATCACGTTCAACGTGCTGGCAGGCGCGCAAGAATGATCGGTCATTAGAACTTTTATACAGTAAAATGTCTCTATCTATACAATCTCTATTAATATTATATGTGGGCTGACGAGTTTCGAGAGGTTTTAGATTATTCACATCATCACGTGACGCATTTTCATTAACGCTGGTTTCTCTGCCGTGCAGACTTGTCATGAAGATAGATCGATAGCCCGCACGGTTAGATAACCACCCTTACTACTGAGCATACCCTGACCACAGTGCACAGAAGCAGTCTGATTAGGCCATATCTGATGCACACAGACAGGAATTGAGCATTGTATAGCATTCTAAAGCAAAACTTTGCATGCTCTGACCGGTCTGCGCAGACTGGTCTGGGCAGGCACAGTTGCATTTAACAAACACAAGGCTCATATATCATCAAGTCCGGGAACCATCATTGTTTATTATGGTCCTTTCAAGTTTATGTTGGCAACAGTAGATCAATAATCTAACCTTCGATTTTTTTTCGATTTTAGCTTTACTTGGGACCTTGTAGGATTATTGCGCACAAATCTCAAAACAGGTATGCCATTCTTTTAACCCCTAGATAGATGATTGGACAGTTTAACCTCATAGTCTTGTGAAGAAGGAAGGTTATAAGGATATATGCTTTATCACTGCTTTATGTTTGTATTCTTTTTCAAATGCACTAATCTTAAAAAAATAAAATATGATCTCAAAGCACGCTATCTTGTCAATACATGATTTAAAAGCAACGCAATTATGTGTATTTTTATTTTAGCCATATTTGGACTGATTTCCTATTAGGCACTAATCTTGCCGTTTGACATAAGTATACCCCTAATTTGAAACTATTCTCTCGAACCACGATAACTGGAATACCATGAACAATAGTTTCGGATTGGACACATTGCAATTTTAGTTATCAAGAGGTCAGTGGTTGTTTGAGACCAGGCTCATCAGAAACGTTTACCGATCTGCGCGACTCGAACAAAGTGTCTGCGTCGCCGAGTGGATAGCGCTCTCGATTTTGAATCAGAGGACGCGGTTCGAGTCCGCCTGAGGGTAAATTCTGTCCGAACCTAAACGGCACAGAGCGCCTGTCATAATCATCTTCTCATCGCCCTACTATGACTGAAACCCTGTTGAAAAGGACCTGAAATCGCCAAGTCATCCAGCCATCCTATCCCATACTATTTCACGATGCAAAAAACTAAAATATATATCAACCATATGTTACCATGCAACCAAGCATGTCTTTTGATGGAAAAACTATTCTCCAGACACTAATCATGCTGATTTGATCAATACTAAATTTGTAATAGAGCTACCGTGCAACATCCAAAATATTGGGACCCTTAAACAATTACTGAAATTATCCCAGCATTTTACAATCCGGAGATGTTCTAAACACGCTTGTGGAATGGCAAACAGTGCAGACCCAGATGTCTGATCTGGGTCTACACTGTTTGCTCAGACATTTGTCCCAGTGTTAAGAGAAATTATCATTATGCAATATTGGCTAGCATCATGACAGGCAGCACTGATGCCTGCTTTCCGTGAGCAGTTCAGACCGAAATGAAAGGCAATAGTTTATTTTTGTGCAAAGTTTTCGTCAAATAATCGTTGTAAACATTCACATCGTGCGGGCGATGAAACTTTATATTCACCAGTGTTAATCGATGTTTAATCGATCATCGACCAGTATGATCGACAAACGGAAGATCGATCATGATATTTCATCTGATCCCAGCCGCTATAGGTTGGAACTAAACAATGGTAGCCCCATCAATTTTAGACTGCCTTCAATCTGAGTTTGTCTGACATGGCCATAGGACTCCTGTGTGGAGGTAATCGACGAACTCCAGCGAGTGGATTACTCTCCCACAGCAGAGTGCCATAATCTGAGCCACATCATGTGATTTCCAACAATGTGGCATTGACGACAAGCTGAGGCTCTGATCAGACTGCACATAAGTGCCTTTGCTTGTCATCAGCCATCTATGGAAGCGATCAAAGTCATAGAGCCAACAGTGAGGACTGATTACCCCGTTTAAATTGTAAGGATGATTTGAATATCACGTGACAAAAGTGTCACATTGTTGGAAATCACATGATGTGGCTCATGAAACATCAGTGAAAAATGAACATGCAGACTAGAAAGCGTGCAAGTGCCGGGATAATCGACCGTACAGGTGCCGGACAAACCTCATATCACCCTCATTAGAGGTTAACAAATCATGAAGTACGTATATCATTCTTAAGGTGAACGTATGTACACTTTCAGTGGAAGCAACTCTGCCATTTTCACTTTTCCTGCCGTTTCAACTGGGGTAAAACTCTGAAAGAAAAGCTTCCACTTTGAAAGCCTCGTCATCCGGGGAAGCAAGCAAGAAGTCACAGTAGTTGTCTCCCTTTAATAAATAGTAAGGAAAAAAATGGTGGTGCAATATACCTTACGGTTGTTATAGTTAGTCATACTGTTTGTTTTTCTCTCTCAAAGTACATTTGAACCGTTTCAGGTTTCAACAAAACTAGGCACCTGATCAAACAGGTCTCAAATTCAGTAGACCAGGGCTTGATATACTACAAAATACTTACTGTCGATTTTAACCATATTCAATAAATGCAAACGACTAAAACTGATTTTCTTTCAATATGTGTAACGCGAAAAGAATATCAGCCGTGACACGACAAGACCAATAGGCCCTAAAGTGGCATGTGCGCCATGCGAAAACTCAGATCAGCCTGAGCAGCCGCCCAGTCTAGTAAGAGCTAGTTCGCTGTACGCCTAAAGAATAGCTAAGCGTTTAAGCTAGCTCCATGCGGACAGTGAAGACTCTGATCAGACTTTGCGGATGCCAAGGCTGATCCAAGTCTTCGCTGGGCGAACACTAGTACCACTGTGTTGGTTTTGTCGTGTCGCGAATATCAATTTTAATAGTCACACAAAACTTTATCATATGTCAATAACTTAAGCATTCACGCACTCGAAAAAATGTCCATTAAAGATAAAATATAGTTTTGAATAATTATTTGCTGAAAATGACAGCGCAAACAGCAGTCTGCTTATAAGAACAGTCTGACTTGGCTCAGTGGGTGGAGAAAACCTAAGAAAACTCTTAAAATTAGTGCTAAACGTGATGGTAGGGAATGTGTGTCAGCATTATTGTTAAAAACAACACAGGAAAACAGAAATTTTGGACTTATTGGACTTCTACATCTGTAGGTAAATTCTTACATATACAGTATTACACACCTGTGCACCTGTGTAAATAGTACATGAAGATACTCCACCTATTGTATTCATTCATGTACATGATTTATACATGAGTGAGAACTTTCTATTCAATTGTTATAAAAGAAAGTTTTAGAACGTTGGACTGTGAACCAGAAATTCAGTAAATTTGTTCTCTTGCATTATTCTGCATAATTCTGCATTATTCTGAATTATAGTACTACTAGTGATCATCAATAAAATGGCGGAGGAGAAATCAAACATTGAGAATATGGATACTGGCAGTGGTATTGAACTTAGTGAAGCTAATGTAGCTGAGAGTGCTGCTGCTGCTGCTGTAACTGAGGATCGGAAACGTAAAGGACCAAAATTAAGGGGTAATCCTTTGAAACGTCAGAACTCGTTGCCAAATATACGCCAGCTTGGCGGTGACGGTGGGGAGAAGAAGAAAACCATGTCCTTTTCGGATATGTTGTTGGTTACGTTCAGAGATAATAGTTTTGTGGAGGGAGTTGTTCCCATATTAAATGACATGATGGCGCCGCTTATTCAAAATGCTATACAGTCAGCCGTCAGATCTGCTGTTGATGATATGAAAACGTCTGTTCTGGATAAAATCATTGAATCCAATAAAGCCCTCCAGAAAACCGTTACTGATTAATCAGAAACTATTAAAAGACAGAAAGCCTTAATTGATACACAGTCTAGAGAAATTGACTCAAAAATTTCTAAAATAACAGAGCTTGAAGGGGAAGTACAGTTGCTGACAGATGAGTTAGATAATACAAAGATGCATCTTAATGATTTAGAGCAGTATGGTCGACGGAATTCCTTAAGATTCAATAATTTGAAGCTGAACTATAATGGGGACGAGTCAGATCTTACGAGGTCCGTCGTAAATTTTGTCAACAATGTTGTTCTGGTTGATGATAAGGACGGATTTAAATTAGCCGCTGCTGATGTGGAGCGTTGTCATCCCTTGGGTAGAATCAACAGAGCCGGTAATCGTCAGATCCTAGTGAAATTTAAAACTTACCATTCAAAAAGTAAAGTTTTTGCTACGAAATCTAAGCTAAAGGGGAACCCAGACAATATATTCATCTCTGAGGACTTAACGGGATTCAATCACACTATTGTGAAAAGTTTGCTCCAGTTCAGGAAAAACAAACAAATTGACAGTCTGTGGACCCAGAATGGTCGTATATTTGCTAAGAAATTGAGAGATGATGACCCAACAAGAGTTAGGTCCCTCGAGGATGTATTTGATAAACTGAATGTCCAGCGAGACTCTGTTACAGGCATAGAGAGATATTAGTATTTAAAATCAAGAATAGACTGAAAGACTGATCACAACGAGATTTATTTCTTCTTCTTCTTTTTTTTTGACTATATCAAACCAGCGGGCACGCTTTGTTGAATCAACATCGAATCTGCGCTGAATCGACATCGCGACGTTGATTCAGCGTTGATTCGATGTTGATTTGATGTTGATCTAATGTTGTTTGCCCAGTGGGTCACCTATTTTCACCTATTTTCAGCGATACTCGTAGGCTGACTATATGGCCAGCGCATTGACGTGTTGATGTCAGTTGTTTCGAAATTCAATTGGTGTACTTCTTGCTCATCATCGGGCATATGACGTCGTGATGGCGTCATCCCGACGTCGCATCGACGTTGAAGCAAATAGGAATTAGACCTCATGTACTAGTTGGGCTAATAGAATTTTACAATATTGCTAGTGTCTTCCTAAATTTGGGAGGAAAATACAATAACGATATTTTACACGAAATGTTTAAGCTAACTGCACGCTACTCTTTGGACAAAAGTTTGTTCTATGGATAAACTTTCTCTTCCATTTTTTTTTTCTTTTCTTCCAGTAGCAGGTTCCATTTAAGGGGGGAATAAAACAGAAAAAAAGAGAATGCGGAAATTAATGGTAGAGTTGCTTTCCCTGAGGGGCTACCCATACGCCTTGTACGATGTTAATTGATGTTTACCATTTTAAGTCAGAGTTACTATACAGTCTAATGTGGTGCCATAAGTTATCAATTTGGTTTGAGGAAAAAATACAAACATACTAATATTATGATTTATAATATTGGTATGTTTGTTGGTGCTCCCCCCCCCCCCCCCCCCACCCCACCCCCCAGGTTTTTCCATTACTATTACTACAATGGCGACTACCTTTGTGACTTCTGTTTGCTTCCTTGTTTGACGCAGCCCTTCCCAAAATGTTCTGCTCTTGGATGTGGGTGGGAGAGTTTGCTCTTATGAGAGCAGATTCTTCTATTAGAGCTAACTGGCAGCTGCTTTACTCTGAAACTGAAAGTGTATCTAGTCACCTTAAATTTTAGTTACTTGCCGTGGTCAACCTAAATATTCGGACAGACAGGTTTGCGCAAACATTGTAGACCCAGATCAAGCTGCTCCTCAAGGAGCAGTTTGATCGGGGTCTACAACGTTTGCAACTAACTGAGCAACATCTGGAAGCATTTAAGTGTGTAAAATCCAGTTTCTAAGAATTTTCTAACAATAATTGTCGGACTTACAGGTGTCCGAAACTTTGGGGTCATTACGGTAACTGCTTTTTACCAGTATCGAATCAGCGAGGTTATTGATAGTTCCGAGTCACGCCCCGAATGTCAAATTATGCATAATTGGCCAATGCGGCGACAGCTTAGCACGTGACATTTTCGCGCGTTTTTGAGGGCCTCATAATTAGTCCGTGATTGTGCCTACTAGACATGTCTGTTTGGGGTGGACGCGTTTTTTTTTTTTTTTTTTTTTTTCGGAACTATGAATCGCTAAGCAGATTGACATTGTTATTGTTTTGATTCGTATGGTCTTTCTCTCTATATATATATCTACATATATGTAATATGCGACAACTTTTGTGATTTCCCGTTGCTTCCCTTGATGAAAATCCTTTCCAGCGGGTGTCCTCTCTTGAGGGATGGAATTTTCTCCTAGAGGAGCAAATTCTTTCCTTTGGGAGTTGACCCCTACTGTGGGGATGGGAAAATGAAAGTGGCAGAGTTTGAGTTCAGTCATACGAAAATGTACCAACGTGTCCCAGCAGGCACATGGCGTTGAAGTGACGTCGTACTGACGTCGATGCGACGTAATGACGTCGCATCGACGTCAGTGCGACGTTATTTTGACGTCATGTGCCTGCTGGGGTTTTTCTGAAACCTAAATTGGGAAAATACAGGAGTAGCGTCGTTTTGCTTACTTGTGCTGTTTTAGCCCGTTAATGGGTACTTAGAGGTTGATATTACTGTAGAACATGTTTGTTGGCCTGTCACCTTTTATGTGCGGCGCAAATAAATAGATCTATACTAGTAGAAGTTCTACTACTGAATTTATTCTTGCATAACTGGGTTTAGCATTCGAGTTTATTCTTCTTAGGTTGTTATTATTTTCATTTCGACTGTCAGTATTGAAGTCTCAGTACAAGTAAGATATGTTAGTAAATTTGGTAAATTTCAGCCTTTACATATCCTTGCGTTTCGTTTCGGTGAGGGTGTGTCTTTGAGCTCTTATCTAGTTAACTGAGCTTCTTTGTTAATGTGCTCACTTGATACCCGGTCTTGTCTAAATTTTTTCCACGCTTTTATTTTCCCTTTAAATATCGAAGCAAGGCCGTGATTCTGGTATGCGAATTAATACTGTACTTGTTCATTAGGTCAAAGGGAAATAACTCGAAAGCTAGAGTACATGTATATGCTTTAATGTGCCCATTTAGTATTCTCTCTCTCTCTCTCTCTCTCTCTCTCTCTCTCTCTCTCTCTCTTTTGCTTTCCCTGGATTGCTCTATCTTTCATTTTTTATGATACATGATGTTTTTTGGGTAGGGTCATATTTATGTTGGAATGATGATATTGGGATTTGAGATGATCTCATCCATTCGGTTTATCTCATGTTTACTTGGTGAAAATAACAATAGGTTATGATATTTGATTTGATTGACGTCACGTGAAGGGGAAATAACAAGACTTGGATCAGCATGCGCATCCGCGCGGACTGGTCGGGGTGCTGCGTGTAGTATGACGACCAGACTAATATTGAGTGTATAGGGCTCTGACCAGTCTCAGCGGATGAGTATGCCAATTTATTGTACGCATTTATGTCCCCTTCACTTGGTCAGTCATTTGTGTTAATTTTTGAGGGTTTATGTTTATATTTGCTGCACCCAATTGTATATATGATTACTTGATAAAACTTTCAGCATTTCACGTCAGATTGTTCGTACCAAACGTTACTAGCGTTCGCATGCTTGCCTTTAAACTCTTATTATCGCTACTCATCTTAGTTTTTACTTCTCTCATAATTCTTTTTCTAGTCTTGATTCTTCGGTTGTCGGTGCCTTCTACAAACTTATACACGATGGATATGAGGCCGATGCTTACAATATTTGTATCCTTTAATTTGCTTCCCAATGGGTAATACTTTAATAGCATGGAGAATCAGCATCGGCCTATTTCACAGTAGCACCTGTGTTTGTACGCCAAAATCAATTAGTTTGGGTATGAGACTCACTTACTTGTTCCTGTACTATCTATTCTCTGTATTGAAATATTGCTTTGATCTGATTATTTTATTAGCAGGAGATATTGAAAGTAATCCTGGCCCGGTAACATCTTCTGATCATAGTCTCTCGATCATTCATTGTAATGTCCGTAGTATTCGAAACAAAATTGAATTTATTGAAAATAATTATGCAGATTTTGATATAATGTGTTTTACAGAGACCCATTTGGATGTTAACGTAACTTCGGATAGTATAATGATTCCTGACCGTTATGATGCTCCACTACGAAAAGATCGTACTAATCATGGCGGCGGTATTTTGATTTATTTGGCCTCTAATTTAATATATAAAAGAAGAAATGATTTGGAACAGTTTTGGAATGAGAGCATCTGGGTAGAAGTCAAAACAAAACATGATGTCTATTGCCTAGGAGTATTCTATAGTCCGAAACGAGCAGATCAACAATTTTTTAATCAACTAAATCTTAATATTGAAAAAGCTTACGAAGATACAAAAAATATAATAATTGTTGGTGACATGAATGAAGATTTATTAAATCCGAACATGTATAATTTACGAAATCTTCTTTTATTAAATTCTATGATAAATGTTATTTCCGAACCTACAAGACAACAGGCTATTCTGGACCCAATTATAATACCTGAAGACATGGAATACCTCGATTCTGGTATAATTGCAAATACAGTGGAAATTAGTGACCACCATGCCACTTATATTTTGCTTCCCTATCATTATGAAGTGCAGTCATCATTTGAAAGAACAGTATGGCTCTATAAGAGGGCCAATTTCGATCTGTTAAGTCAGTATATTGATAGTTTTGACTGGACCTGTTTATCGTCAGGGACAGTAAATGATGCATGTAATTTGTTTACAAATAAATTTTTAGAATTTGTCGAAAAATGCATTCCATCTAAAGTAATTCTAGTTCGAAATGACGATAAACCGTGGTACGATTCTGAAATAAGAAAATTTTCTAGAATAAGAGATCGTCTTAAAACCAAAGCCTCCAAAAGTAAAACTCAAAATGATTGGTCTAAATATAAACGTGCTCGCAACAAAGTTAACAACCTGAAAAAACACGCTAAGGAGTTATTTTACAATAACTTGGAAAATATCCTGCTTGAAAATAGCTCGAATAATAAAAGAGATTATTGGCGAGTTATAAGATATTTTGTTAAAAATGATAATTCTAAATCATGTATACCACCTATGTGTAGCCCAGTCGACAATACTTATAGTTATACAGATCACGATATAGCTGAAACTCTTAATTCTTTTTTTACATCAGTTTCAAAAGTTAACGATGAGAATGCTGTCCTACCTAATTTTACTACGAAAACTGATAGTATTTTGAACTCTGTTAATGTTACGGCTGACCAAGTCGAAGCGCTAATCAAAAGTTTAAATCTAAATAAAGCTAGTGGCCCAGACTTGATCAGTCATAAAATGTTGATAGGAGTAGCAAAGGCTGTTTCGAATCCACTAGCTATACTGTTTAATAGATCACTCGATGAATTCATTTTTCCAGATTCTTGGAAAATGGCTAATGTCATACCAATATACAAGAAGGGCTTAGCATCTGATCCTTCAAATTATAGACCAATTTCTTTATTGTGTTCCATAGGTAAGTTGATGGAGCGATTGGTGTTTAAAGATATATATAACTATCTACATGAAAATAATATCCTGTATAAATATCAGTCAGGGTTTGTACCCAACCACTCAACTACATTTCAGCTTATAGACATTTATCACCAAATATGTCGAACTTTCGACAATCACCAGTATTCATGCATGGTATTCTTTGATATATCAAAAGCTTTTGATAGGGTGTGGCATAAGGGTCTTTTGTTTAAATTAAAACAAAATGGTATTGATGGGAAACTATTATTATGGATTTCAAATTATTTGTCTAATAGAAAGCAGAAAGTAATAGTAAAATCAAGTTCTTCTTCTCTACAAGCAGTCACAGCAGGAGTACCTCAAGGATCTGTTTTAGGACCACTTTTGTTTTTAATATATGTAAATGACATTGCCGAGTCAGTCTTAAGTTTGACTAGGTTATTCGCCGACGACAGCTCTCTGTATTTTTCAGGATCTTCTTTGGACGATATTGAAGGAATTATGAATCATGACCTACGTATAGTATTTTCGTGGGCTTCTCAGTGGTTAGTGAATTTTAATCCGAATAAAACTGAGGCTATGCTTTTTACTCTTAGAAACGTCGATAATCCCCCATCTTTGATTTTTAATAACACCCCGATACACTTTGTTGATCATCATAAACATCTTGGAGTTACCTTTAGTTGTGATGGAAAATGGAATAAACATATTGAAAATATTCTACAGTCTGCTTTAAAAGTTATCGGTATAATGCGTAAATTAAAATACGAATTTAGTAGACTGGCTCTTAATCAAATATATATATCGTATGTTAGACCTATTTTTGAATATTCGTCCATTGTATGGGATAGTTGCTCCGAACAAAAAGCGGATTTGTTAGAAAAGGCACAACATGAAGCAGCCAGAATTGTTACTGGATTGACTAGATCTGTGAGTTTGGATAATTTGTATAAAGAATGTGGTTGGTCCTCGTTGGCAATTAGACGTAGATATCAAAAACTTAACTTTATGTATAAAGCAACAAACAATATGGTTCCTGAGTATATTTCTGATATAATTCCCCCCTATGTTAGAGATCAAATTAATTACCCATTAAGAAACCGAAATGATCTAATAGTACCAAACAGCAGAACAGAAATATTTCGTAAATCATGTATTCCATCGTCTATCGATTTATGGAATTCACTCGATAATGACCTTAAACAGATATATAACTTTGAAGGATTTAAAAAGAATTTAAAAGATATTTACCTTAATGTAATAAAAGTGCCAAGTTATTATGTGTATGGAAATAGACTTTTAGCAGTATTGCACTCGCGGCTGAGAAATCAATGTAGCGATCTTAATTCTGATTTATACAATAATCATGTAACAAACGATCCATTTTGTGCATGTGCTGAAGAAATTGAAGACGCAATTCATTTCTTCTTCGAATGTCAAAGATATGATGTACAAAGAGCTGTCCTGTTTAATTCAACGAGGAACTTTCACCCTCTTAGTATAAACGTCTTGTTATATGGAAATCCTGACTTATCTGATCAAGACAATCAAATAATTTTCGACGCTGTCCATTCATTTATCAAAAACTCGCGACGATTTTAAGTTTAATTTGTATATGCGAAGGTGAGAGGCTATGTCCAAATACTTTTGCTACTGTTTTCTTCATCTGTTTTGAAAACTTATATCACATGAAGGGCCTCGACGAACGAAGAATCTTCTTGTTTCCTTCTCTGTCCTTTGCCTCTTTTTTTTTTTTTTTTTTTCTCCTGTCTTACTAATAATTCTACATTGGCTGGTTATGTGCATGCAGGCGAACGCTTTGAACATAGTACTGTTCTTTAACTTACTTTGTGATATGCTGTGGGCTTTTCTAATCATATCTATCTAGTGCTATGCTGTCATGTATGTGTATTTATATGTTTTATGATTTGCACTGTAGGGGAAGGGCCGTAACTAATGTTGTGAGAACTTGTGGCCCGACCCCATTGCTGTATTTAGAAGCAATAAAATACGTTTAAACTAGTGGGTGGAGAACGTGGACACGTCTTATCGATGCTAAACATGTGTTTATACATCACAGGGTATAAACCAGTCTGCCAATTTTCGCTTCCTGCAGAGACTGTCGGTCATATTTGGCTTACGCTGAGACTGTCCGCGAACTCTTGCTTCTTGCAGGGACTAAGTACTGTCCTCGAAAAATGGCTTCCTGCCCGCGTGACTCTGCTTCCTGCCGAGAGCCTCGGCAGGAAGCAGACTCACGCGGACAGTCTCTGCAGGAAGCCATTTATCATGTACAGAAGTCCCTACAGGAAGCAAGAGGTCACAGACAGTCTCGGCGGAAGCCAAATATGATGTACAGTTTCTGCAGGAAGCGAAAATTAGCGAAATCGATTATACCCTTAGTACATTAATGGACACGAACAGGCTCGATCAAATCGAGTCTGCTTTTTCGTTACTGTGGTGTATTCTTTGCCGAAAACCGTATAAAATTCCCTTTTTATCCAAAACACAGGGGCTGCAGCAAAAAATTATTATTTTGAACAATTTCTTCCCAGCAGGCACACAACGTTGAATCAACATTGATTCAATACTGATTTAACGTTGTGTGCCAAGTAGGTTCTCATCTACCGTTGAACCATTTTTTACCATTTTGCCATTTCACAGATTCTTTACATTTTACCATTTTACAGATCATTTTACATTTTACAGATCATTTTACATTTACAGATCCATTAAGATGGCGGCTAAAGGCGGTTCTTCAGGATGTGCAGCAAAGATGTCGCAATTCGCAACTCTTGCGGGGTCCAAAAACCCAAAGGAAATGACGTCAAAGGGCTGTGGAAAGCAGGTCGCTGATTGCTGGGACTGCAAAAAAGAGTACCACGATTTAGGCGTAAAGGCAATTTGCGACGCAAGTGTGTTTCCAGCTTGCAAAGAAAGGGGAAAACAGTAAGGTTTTTGAAGTTAGCCATCCTCACGATGGTATTTGCATGTACCCATGACGAACGAGAGAGAGAGAGAGAGAGAGAACCCGGCCATGACCAACGAAGGAGAGGGCACCCATTACCAACAAGAGAGAGTGCCCATGGCCAACGAGAGAGAGAGAGAGAGAGAGAGAGAGAGAGAGAGAGAGAGAGAGAGAGAGAGGGAGGGAGAGAGAGAGATGGTACTCCACAGCGTATCCTCATGAAGTGGCTATGATTTTTATGCTACCAGAGAGTGGCATATTAAAATTGCACCTTTCTGTCCATCAGTGTCCAACTGGCCGTTGCAAAGCGGGTCTGCGATCACAGGCGTTCGGTACATCATTGGAAGTTAGGGGGTTAGGACAAGCCTTTATCTATCTACTGGTCGACCCCTCTCTCTCCCCCCCACCCCCCTCTCCTCAACCCAACTTCCAATGTACCGAACGCCTGTGGTATAAATGAGGCTCTACACATAAAAGTCTAAACTCCAAGCATCTGTGAATCAAGCTTGACAGACGAAAAAGGTGTGTCGTGCTAGGTTATATAGCTTTCCAAGATCAAAATCACAATCAGGGTTTAAAGGAAAACACTCACTTAAATATGAACAGACTTAAAAATATAGGTTTTGATTAGCAATCAAATTTGGTGAAAATTTCATGAAAATCGGACTAAAGATATGAAGATCTTAAAAAGTCAAAATGACGGTCATGGAGGCCGCCATTTTGGAAGTTCATGTCACGTGATAAATATTTAAATCTAGAATAAGAGCATAAATTGTGTACTCTTACAGTATCATTTAGTTTTGATCATTTCTTTATGAAGTAAAATATAGATTTATGCATTTCATTTATCTACAGTTTGTTTCAAACTTAATTTATTTAGGATTTTCATTTTTGACTTAGAGTTTATGACGTCATTAACTCACAGATTTGCTGGTTCCCAGCTCAACATTTTAATATCTTTCAACTGTGATATCTTTCTTCATTTAAGTCCGATTTTCATGAAATTTTCAGCAATTTTTTTGTTTTATTAGATTCTTAAATTTGAGTCCAACATGCATTTTAGTGAGTGTTTTCCTTTAAACGTCAAATCGTGTTTCCTTGACTACCTAGGAAATGAATAAGTTACCCTCTTTTGTTAGAAGAAATCATCTTGATTAGCAGAACTTACCTGTGGAATTTTATGATTAAATTTTGTACGGTTCTGTGTTTATGCGGCTCGGACTGGAACTTTGGCAAGGGCAAACCTCACAGACTGTTAAATAGTGACATTTGTTTTCCTTGGTCGCTTGCCAGTAGCGTCCTCGTCGGCGTCCGTGATCAATTTTAAGAAGTGCGTTTTACTCTATGTTTAACTCTGAAGCTCAAAATATTGCAGCTACAATCATCATACGTATATATACATCCATATGACTGCAGCAGCTGCATCACAAAATTTTGTGTCCTTGACATATAAGCCCTGACATGAGAAAACCAACAAAGTGATTGTGCGCCCAGCAAAGACTCAGATCAGCCTGGGCATCCGCCCAGTCTGATCAGAGACTTCGCTGTCCGCATGAAGGTAGCTTTGACCTTTAGCACCTAGCGAAATGTCTGATCAGACTGGGCGGATGCTCAGACTGATCTAAGTCTTCGCTGGGCGCAAAACCACTTTGTTGGTTTTCTCGTGTTGCGGCTCATATATGTTATGGCTGACTGACTTTTGTGTTTGGCACAGTTTTAAGAAAAAAGTTTTGCTTTTAAGCTTGGTCAAATAGCATATCCCTATAAAACATTCAGGCAGACTCCTGTGTCCTTGACCTTTATTCATGGGCTAGTTATGTGATTTTGCCATATATTTTAAGCACTGTTTAATGGATTAACACCATATCTGGCAGACCTACATCAGTCTGACACTTAGAATGAACTCAGAATAGGTCACTATGAACTACATTTCATGATTTTGGTTTTATGTCTTGATCATTATATTTAGTAGATGTCTGTTATACCTGGGCTAATGGTTCAGTCTGAGACTGCAATTGACCTAACCTTATATGTAAGTCACTGTGACCTATATTTTGTGGCTCAGTGCTTTTGCCTTGTATCTCCAACATTTGATGGATTAGACTCACACTTGGCATGACGAGTCACTCTGACATCGTGAATTATATTATAGAATGTATACGTCACGCTGACCTACATTTCATGATTCAGTAGTTTTGCTTTGTATTTTGAGCAATTTATAGTAGATATTCATCATACCTGGAATAATGGTTCAGTCAGACACTGCAAATGACTTCATATGTGTGTAGGGCTTTGTAACCGCGACTGCCTGGCACCCATTCGGCGCGCTCCGTTGTCTTCTAACAACTCTTGTTATACTGTATGTGTATAGGTATACCTGCCTATTCTATATTCAATAAAATCATTTATCACATGACGTCGCTGTTATCCAGTGTCATAAAAATCGTATGACCACACGTGTAATAAAACTTTGGCGCGTACACGTAAAGTCATTGACAACGTCCATGTCAACAATACCTTTTCTTATTGAAATAACGTTCAGTTTGAAAGCGTTAAAATCCCATTTTAAACGGTCACATGATAAACAGAATCTTACATTTGTGGTCATTTCATATGAAATTTATGAAACTCTCCAAAGGCTCGTTAAAGGCTCGTTTCATAAATTTTATATGAAATGACCACTCGTGTAAGATCCTCTATTTATCAAATGACGTGGTTGTTATTCAGTGGATAACGCCGTGTCATAAAAATCGTATGACCACACGTGTAATAACACTTTGGCGCGTGCACGTAACGTCATTGACAACATCCATGTCAACAATGCGTTTCCTTCTTGAAATAATGTTTAGTGTGAAAACGTCAAAATCCCCTTTAAAGGGTCATATGATACACAGAATCTTACACTAGTGGTCATTTCATATGAAATTTATGATACTCGCCGAAGGCTCGTTTCATAAATTTCATATAAAATGACCACTCGTGTAAGATCCTCTATTTAGTATACATGCACCTTGTTCATGGTGGAAAAATTGAGAATAAGCTACTGTTTTCATCTTGTCTACCTTACAATTTGAGAAAGAGATGAAAAAAATTGCTAGGATGCCCTTCTTAATGCATTACAGTACCCTCAGACCTAATTTTCTTTCTTTAAAACCCATGTTTCTTACAGCTTGTTTTTAATTTATTTTATTTCCTTTTCTAAACTGCAAAGAACAAAATAAGAAGCCTGCTTACTTTCAGGGAGATAAGTTAAATTTTGATGGTTTTATTCAGATTTTTTAGTATTTGCCACAAATCACCACCTTAAAGACAAAACTGTTGAACTTGTAGGTCAGTTAGGGCAATTATTTTAGATGTGCCAAATTTTCGAATATTTTTACATACCGATATATGGAACCACACGATCATGACGTCGCCAATTTCAGAGCTCCAATTAAGGTGGGATTTGAGCAAAATACTACAATGGATTTTGTTATTTCTAAACGAAAACATATAAAGTCACCCTCATTAGAAGCGTGTCGTCAAAAACCGTCTCGGCGAGACGGTTCTAACAACAGGTCACAATGTATGCTTCTTTGGGAAGAAATAAGGGAAATCATCCATACCCAGCGGGCACATGACGTCAAAAAGACGTCATTTCGACGTCGATGCATCGACGTCAGTATGACGTCATGTGCCTGCTGGGTATACTGTCCCTGTTACCCTTATCTGGAGCAATGTGAATCGAGTAAGTTACTGATTTTACACTTTTTTATTCTGTACAGACACATGGTTTTAACAGACGAGAACGTCGACAAGTATGTGAGGAAGACAGCTCATGAGCTAGCAAAGAAAAAGTGCAAAAACACGAGACTTCCAGAAAACGACGACGCGGTGGAAACAATTAAGTGCGATTTGGAAAAATTACTGATAGACACGGAAGCTAAAGCCGCAGGAACTGTAAGTGTTAAGCCTTTGGGGAAGGGGAGGGAACCTGAGCCTGGTTTGTTGCTATTTCCGAGGTCATAGCCTCAAAAACGTCAAAAGCATATAAAAATTATCTTTATCATATGTGACAGTGTCTGGCATTTTGAGCCTTATGGAGCGGAATTCAAAAAATTTTGTTTTTAGCATTTTCATATTTATCAGTGCTTCCAGAAGAGATTTCGAGAAGCACAAAGCAATATTTAGCGCTAATGTTTACTGCAAAAGCACGAAATTCACACCACCCCGATTTTTGTTTTCACTGATTGGAGACAATTTGCATACTAGTTGGATAAACGTTTATAATTCTGGTTTGTGACATCGCTTTTCAATGATCTATAATGCGAACAGTCTTGAAAGAGTGCAGATGAAGAAAATTAAAGATGCCGATAGAAATGTTTAATCACTCTTTTCAGGTGACGCTTTGAAATTTATTAGTCAGTGTGCGGCAATCCAATTAACTTTACGTGCGAATTTCGTGACGTCACTTTCATTTCACGTTTCGTGACGTCAACGTCGCACCTCCACAAGGCTCAAAATCGCAGGCACTGTCACAATTATGATGTCGCTGTTATTCAGTGGATAACTTCGTGTCATAAAAATCGCATGACCACACGTGTTATAACACTTTGGCGCGTACACGTAACGTCATTGACAACGTACATGTCAACAATGTGTTTTCTTATTGAAATAATATTCTGTTTGAAAGCGTTAAAATCTCATTTCAAAGGGCCATATGATAAAGAGAATCTTACACTCGTGGTCATTTCATATGAAATTTATGAAACTCGCCAAAGGCTCGTTTCATAAATTTCATATGAAATGACCACTCGTGTAAGGCCTAAAAATAGCTGCGTTTCTACTAACATGCTGAAAAAAAATCCGGTCGGTAGGTAGGAAAAACTTTTTTTATTATTTTATTTTTCTCCCGAAATAAATAGGGTCGGGCCTGTATTCTTTATGTTTTTTGTTGTTGTTTTTTACATGTATTTTGTTGATTAAATTGTATTTTGAGACTTGCACTGTATATGATAATTCATCTTAGATGCTCGAAAAAGTCAAATCTGTATTTTGGAAGGTACTAAATACCAAAAACTACAAAAAGTTAGTGAAAACCCGAAATTACTATGGGAAAATGCAAAGACGAAACTGGGTAGAATCGGAAATTGAAAATGGTAGGGTCGGTGTTTTAATTTTTTTATATTGTTCTTTTATTGTTCTTTTATTGATAAAAATAGCAGAGTCGGGGGTCTGAGGCACGGTCGGTCGGGTTAGTGGAAACACGGCTATTTTCTTTTTTAGGCCTAAGATCCTCTATTTATTAATTTCATTACGGGCATCAAGATTATTGTTAATATACTATATACATTTTTAGCTCACCTGAGCCGAAGGCTCAGAGGTGAGCTTATAGGATGGGAGTCGAGCCGTCGTCCGTCCGTCCGTGGGTGCGTGGGTGGGTGCGTGGGTGCGTCAACACTTTCAAACATAAATATCTCAGAGACCAGTGGGCCGATCGCAATCAAATTTTATCTGAAGCATCATTTGGGTGGGGGAAAGGCTGCATTAGGTTTTGGTGCCGATCAGCTTAGAACTCTGGTTTCCATGGCAACAGATAGCCCCGCTAGGGTTATAATGGGGAAAACGGCGTCATCACGTTTTCTCGACTGTTTTTGATCAGATCCTTATCATACTTGCAGGTAATGATGACATACACAAGAGCTTGGATGAGTTCGAAATTTGGTAGGATTTGAGCACAGACTACGGAGTTAGCTGCCCTTGAGCGTTTGAAAAAAATCCCATAGGGTTATAATGGGGAAAATGGCGTCATCACCTTTTCTCAACTGTTTTTGCTTAGATCCTTATCATACTTGCAGGTAATGATGACATACATAAGAGCTTGGATGAGTTCGAAATTTGGCCGGATTCGAGCACAGACTACGGAGTTAGCTGCCCTTGAGCGTTTGAAAAAAATCCCATAGTGTTATAATGGAGAAAACAACGTCATCACATATTTTTAGAAAAACTTTGTCATCGCTTTATTGCCTACATTTCTCAACGGATTTTAAAATAACTTCACACAAATGTAGGGCATGACAATATCTCGAGCAAGTTCGACTTTCAGGATGCTGCGCCCAAGGTCAAGGTCACTGTGGCTAATTTTAGAAAAACTTTGTCAGCGCTCTAGCACCTACATTTCTCAATGGATTTTAAAATAACTTCACACAAATGTAGGGCATGACAATATCTCGAGCAAGTTTGACTTTCAGGGTGCTGTGCCCAAGGTCAAGGTCACTTTGGCTATTTTTAGAAAATCTTTGTCATCGCTCTAGCGCCTACATTTCTCAATGGATTTTGAAATAACTTCACACAAATGTAGGGCATGACAATATCTCGAGCAAGTTCGACTTTCAGGGTGCTGCGCCCAAGGTCAAGGTCACTGTGGCTATTTTTAGAAAAACTTTGTCATCGCTCTAAGGCCTACATTTCTCAACGGATTTTGAAATAACTTCACACAAATGTAGGGCATGACAATATCTCGAGCAAGTTTGACTTTCAGGGTGCTGCGCCCAAGGTCAATGTCACTGTGGCTATTTTTAGAAAAACTTTGTCATCGCTCTTGCGCCTACATTTCTCAACGGATTTTGAAATAACTTCACACAAATGTACGGCATGACAATATCTCAAGCAAGTTCGACTTTCAGGGTGCTGCACCCAAGGTCAAGGTCACTGTGGCTAATTTTAGAAAAACTTTGTCATGGCTCTAGCACCTACATTTCTCCATGGATTTTGAAATAGCTTCACACAAATGTAGGGCATGACAATATCTCGAGCAAGTTCGACTTTCAGGGTGCTGCGCCCAAGGTCAAGGTCACTGTGGCTTTTTTTAGAAAAACTTTGTCATCGCTCTAGCACCTACATTTCTCAACGGATTTTGAAATAACTTCACACAAATGTAGGGCATGACAATATTTTGAGCCAGTTTGACTCTCAGGGTGCTGCACCCAAGGTCAAGGTCACTGTGGCTATTTTTAGAAAAACTTTGTCATCGCCCTAGGACCTTCATTTCTCCATGGATTTTGAAATAACTTGACACAAATGTAGGGTATGACAATATCTCAAGCAAGTTCGACTTCCAGGGTGCTGCGCCCAAGGTCAAGGTCACTGTGGCTATTTTTAGAAAAACTTTGTCAGCACCTACATTTTTAAATGGATTTTAAAATAACTTCACACAAATGTAGGGCATGACAATATCTCGAGCAAGTTTGACTTTCAGGATGCTGTGCCCAAGGTCAAGGTCACTGTGGCTATTTTTAGAAAAACTTTGTCATCACTCTAGCACCTACATTTCTCAACGGATTCTAAAATAATTTCACACAAATGTAGGGCATGACAATATCTCGAGCAAGTTTGACTTTCAGGGTGCTGCAATCAAGGTTTTTGTTTAGATCCTTATCATACTTGCAGGTAATGATGACATACATAAGAGCTTGGATGAGTTTGAAATTTGGCTGGATTCGAGCACAGACTACGGGGATAGCTGCCCTTGAGCGTTTGAAAAAAATCCCATAGTCTTATAATGGAGAAAACAACGTCATCACATAAAATTTTCATTTTTCATCGGATCCTCTTCATACTTGCAGGTAATGAGGATATGCATAAAAGCTTGGATTAGTTAGCATTTCGGCTAGATCTCACTACTGACTATGGAGTACCTGCCCTGAGCATCCAAAAAATCAATGTCACCACTTTTTCTTGGTTTCTACTGATCCGATCCTTTTCAAACTTGCAGGTATTGTAATGAGGAAATGCATAATATCTTAAACAAGTTCAAATTTTGGCCAGATCAGGCCAACCACTCCGAAGTTAGCTGCCCTTGACAGCTCTGTCTATTGTGCTCTTGATCGGATACTTTTTTAACTTGCATATATTAAATGAGGGCATACATAATGTTTTGGATGAGTTTAATTTTCAGCCTGATTGGACCACTGACTGTGGAGTTAGCTGCCCTTGAGCATCTTAAATATCCCTATAGGTGTACAGTGTCTCTCAGGTGAGCAATTGTTGCCCTTTGGGCTACTTGTTTTCAGTTCCTGCATTTTGATTTTTTGTGAAAAAGTTAGGAATTCAATTTTAATACCCCATAAGTTTGTGGAGCGGCGCAGATTTATCAATCGGTAAACCTCGTCTGATTCCGTTAGCCTTCATTGAAGGTAAACCCCGTCTGATTCCGTTAGCCTTCATTGAAGGTAAACCTCGTATGATTCCGTTTGCCTTCACTGAAGGTAAACTGCGTTTGATTCCGTTACCCTTCACTGAAGGTAAACCTCGTGTGATTCCGTTTGCCTTCACTGAAGGTAAACCTAGTATGATTCCGTTAGCTTTCACTGAAGGTAAACCTCGTTTGATTCCGTTAGCCTTCACTGAAGATAAACCTAGTATAATTCCGTTAGCCTTCACTGAATGTATACCTAGTTTGATTCCGTTAGCCTTCACTGAAAGTAAACCGCGTTTGATTCCGTTAGCCTTCACTGAAGGTAAACTTAGTTTGATTCCGTTTACCTTCACTGAAGGTAAACATAGTATGATTCCGTTAGCCTTCACTGAAGGTAAACCTCGTTTGATTCCGTTAGCCTTCACTGAAGATAAACCTAGTATAATTCCGTTAGCCTTCACTGAATGTATACCTAGTTTGATTCCGTTAGCCTTCACTGAAAGTAAACCGCGTTTGATTCCGTAAGCCTTCACTGAAGGTAAACTTAGTTTGATTCCGTTTACCTTCACTGAAGGTAAACCTAGTATGATTCCGTTAGCCTTCACTGAACGTAAATCTAGTTTGATTCCGTTAGCCTTCACTGAAGGTAAACCGTGTTTGATTCCGTAAGCCTTCACTGAAGGTAAACCTAGTTTGATTCCGTTACCCTTCACTGAAGGTAAACCTCGTTTGATTCCATTGCCTTTCATCGAAGGTTAACCCCTATTATTCCGTCAAGACTTTTTGAAGGGTAAAACTCGTATGAGATTGTTTCCTTCACTGAAGGTAAACCCGTATGATTCCGTTAAACTTCATTGAAGGGTATGATTCCGTTCACTGAAAGTATTAAACCGTATGATTCCATTTAACTTGCATTGTTTCGTTACCCTTCATTGAAGTTAAACTTCATATGATTCCGTTATCTTTCATTGAAGGTAACCCTCGCATGATTCCGTTACCCTTCATTGAAGGTAAACCTAGTATGATTACGCATACCGTTACCACCCTTCAAGGCAAACCGCGTATGATTCGGCTACTCTTATCTAATGGCAATCTCATTGGACTATCAGATGAATCCGTTACTTTACGGCAAACCTCGTACCATTCCGTTATCAGTCACCGAAGGGTATCGGAATCATGCGAGATTTGGCATGTTCTATTCTCTAGCCCGGCCTGGCCTGGCTTGGCCTGGCCCGATTACGCGAAATGACATAAGAGTTTATCTGAAGACGTAACACATGGGACCAGGCCAAGGCAGGCCAAAATATCATTTGAAGAATTACACTTAATGCATTATTTAATTAGAAGAGCCACTGTTGCGAATGCTGATAATCAAACAAAATAATCAAGCATAATGGCCATAAAAATAACCATGGCAGTTTGAACAAGCTCCTTTGGGAGAAAATAATGCAGTCTGTTGAAACAAATTAGATTTTAAGTTCTGAGTGTTGAAAGGGGTATATGTTTGTATTTGTTGGCCTGGCCTGATCTGACCCAAAGTGTTATATAATCAAATAAGCTCTTATGTCATCTTGTATAATCGGGTCAGCCCAGGCCAGGCCAGGCCGGGCTAGAGAATAGAACATGCCGCGAGATTTGCCGATTGTAAGTGTGAGCATTAAGCCCATTTCAGTCACCACAAAAACTTTTTTATTCTAGAAAATATCCAAAACAGGCAACGTCGAAGGGATGACAGATGCCTCAAAATACACCGGGGCTCACAAGTCAAGATTCGATGAATCAGGAAAGGGCAAAGGAATTGAAGGCAGAGCGGACAAGGTAGAGAATACCGGATATGTGGGACAGTACAAAGGTTCGGGCACATACGGAACAAAAAAGTGATCTCTACGCCAATTTATAATCCGTTCAAAATGCCGTCCAGTTTCAAAGGGCACACTTGTAGTTTTATGGATTGGTCATGGAAAACCTGAAATGGACTGCATTGAAGTGGAGCGGAGGAGATAATCTCTTATAAACATCACAGCAGGCGCATGACGTCCAAATGACGTCGTACGGACATCGATGCGACGTCATCACGTCTCGTCGACGTCAGTGCGACGTCATTACTTCGCATCGACGTAAGACCTATGATAAAAGCCTCAAAGTGCTGCTCTACACAAGTATGATTACCTCCGCCATTCTGTTTCAGTCCATTTCATTCCAGGTTTTCGAAATATTCCAGTGACTTCTCATGGCAAATTCATTGATATTTGTTTTCATATTGTGACATAATGATTTTCTGTTTAGGAATCGTATTTGAATTATCCTTACAAGGGTTTCATTTTATTTACATTTTGTGTCTGGTGTTGTTACCCAGCGGGCACATGACGTCGTATTGTTGTCGCGCTGACGTCGCACCGACGTCAGCGCGACATCAGTACGACGTCATGTGCCCATTGGGTACGTCCTTGTTCTACTTGCTCTGTAGGTTTTTGGATTCAAACAGTCCATACATGGAGCTTCCTATTTGCCTGTGATTTCAATGTCTTACTTCCCTTGTAGAGATAGTGTCCTTTTTTTATTTCTTTTTCTTTTTTTCTTTTTTTTTTTTTTTGTTTGAGACGGGGGATGGCGGTGGGGTTGCCACATTCATTTGTGAACCTCCCTTTAAGCAATACATACTTGCAAGATGAACTTTAGTTGAATAGACAAAAAGTTCGATACGCAAATGCGTATTTGCATACCGAAAGCATCGGAAAAAATTGCAATACCGAAAAGTATCGGAAAAAAAACTGCGTGTAGGCACAACAAAGGTTTGAAAAAGACTCTCCAAATGCTGCTTTGAACTGGAAACATTTCATACAGTTTTTTGTTTCTTTTCAAAATTTGAAATATTTCAAATCGCGCCCCAGGTTTCCGCCCAAAGGTGTGTTATGATTATGCATATGATTTTTATTTCCTTCGCAATGCCCCTGATATAGAGGATACTGAATCATAATGTGATACATTCGAGGACAGTTTGAAGGTGTTATTTGCATACAAATTTAAGTTCAGTTTAAGAAAATCAAGTTAATTTGCGGAACAGACAATTTGACAAAATATACACACACGCGTGTGTGCAAACACGCACGAGAAAATACACGCATGCATGTGTTTTTCTGTGATGGTTTACTGGAGAGCCTAACTTGTCTAACTGATTTAAGATCCTCACTGAAAGAAAAAAATATACACTTTTTATGTAATTTTCATTATTTTTATTTTTCATATACAACAAACTACGCAGATTTTACTATTTGTTTTACAAAAATAACAAACACTTTTCAGTATTTAAAAAAAAAAAAATTTTATTACACAGACTCTCTAAATGTGAACGTAGGTGCTTCCGACTGAAAAAAACAAAACAAAAAAAAAACAGTCAGGGTCTCAAGGAACGACTGAAAATTGTACTTGAAGAACTGTCGTTTATAAGATTCATACAAGTCAAGCAGAATGTATAGTGTGATCATGCAATACATAACCTATTGTGGCCTTATGAACCGTCCATCAAGATAATTGGGCCACATCATGTGCCTTCCAACAATGTGGCACTTTTGTCATGTGACATTCAGATCCTCCGTCTCATTTATACAGGGCAACTAGAGACACCACTGTTTGCTCTATGGTTTGGGTCCTTCCACAGATGGCTGATGTGACAAGCGAAGGCTCTGATCAGACTGCACTTATGTGCAGTCTGATCATAGCCTTTGCTTGTCACCAATGCCACATTGTTGGAAATCACAAGATGTGGCTCAAAATTTTATGTTTTTTTTCTTATCTACTGCAATCTCTTTATGCAATTGTACTTTACAAATTTTTCTTCACAAATGTTTTATTTTTCAAACAAAAGTTATGTTCTTTCCTTTACAGGGAGTTTTATTCAGCTGTACTATTTTGTGTTGCACGTGAGATCTTTTCAGCAATGTTTATTATATATTTTAGAAAAAAAAGTGCCGTTTTCTTTCATATAATTGGATTTATGTGCCATGTGTGTAATTTAGAGTAGATGTATAAAGATAGCCTTGATTGTATTTCTTCTATTCCCGGTAAAGATATTTGCCGTTCGGAAACAATCATATTCCAACCCTGCAGATTGGCTAAGTGGAAACGCGTTGAGCACGGGTCAGTGTACTCGTGAATCGTTGAGCACGGAGAAACGCGGCGTAGCAAGGCGATTGTTTACAAGTGACTTTTTAGAAAATGTTGGATTTCACTGACAAATTAAGATGTTAGATTTATCTATCACTTATCAATATCAAGCAATATTATATTACATATGCCAAAAAATGGTTTATTTGACTTACCGTACATGTTTAAAGTATGATGCCACAAAGTAAAGCGCACCATTTTACCTGCAAACAGCTCTTTTGAGGCTATATTCTTGACAGTTCTATTATTTGCAGTTTTTGCATGCCATTCATGCAACAGCATTATTCAGCCAGTTAGAATACCTACGTTGAACTGACCTAAGTCAAACAAAAATTATGAATATACCTAACTGAGCGCTGCGGGATAACACGGGTGTGCCTGCTCCGGGTAAAGCCGTAACCGTCACAGAAAGGTATTCATTATTACACCGTGACTTTGAAAATGGGTGGTGTTTTACAATAAGCCATCTCATGGTAGTATCATAAAAAATCTTGACGAAACTATTATTGACAAATGCTCAAAAATATCTATATCGAATTGTGTGTTTATATCAAGATTTTATTGACCTAAAGTTAGAATAAAAATAAAAAATTTTAAGCGTATTTATGACTTTAGCAGGTCCAGAATATGAGCATAAATTCGAGTTTTGAATTTTGGTGTATATACTCTCAAAAGGTATACCAAACCAACTTAAGTAGTACAGCATTTCAGCCTACCTCTTTCCATTTTGTCCATCGAATCTGAAGTGACCTACCCCAGGTAAACAAACTCCGTGTTCCGCCTTGTTGCTTCGTGCTCAACGATTTACGGGCACACTGACCCGTGCTCAGCGCGTTTCCACGTAACCAATCTGTACGACTTGACAATTAACTCCAGCAGGCACATTATTATGGAACAACATTGGATCAATGTTGATTCAACATCACACGTTGAGTCAATGTCGTTTCAACAATGTGTGCCATATGGGGAACGGCTTTGCACATTCCCACTGGCCGCACAATGTTTAATCAACATTGAATCAACGTTGGTTCAAAGTCATGACGTTGAATAAACGTTTATTCAGCGTTAATTCAACGTTGTGAGCCTGCTGGGATCATTTTCACAAGAGGGACTGTTTACGTAGATCAAGGGCTGTAACTCTGATAGAAAGGCCCTAATCATGACCTCTGTAAAATACATATGGGCTTCGGCTTCAGATGCCAATATCAATATCTTGAAATTATGAAAATTTGTTGAAAACTAATAGTAGGGTGACTTTGGCCAGAAAAGATGCATATTTCATAGGGTAGGTGGTCATAAAAATACTACAAGCAATGTTACATACCAAAATGTTTGTCATATCCCAAAGTTTGTAAAACAGCCAGGATCCATTGCGTGACGTTGGTGCGAACTGAGAAATCCAAGATGGCGTCACAAGATGGCCGCCTTTCCCTGAAAAGGGGGTCGATGTAGAATATTGGTGCTCATCAGCTGTTAAATGTTGTTATGAATTTAAAACAGCTGCAGTTTATCTTTAATTGTGCATACCATTTTAAACATGTGAGAAAACAAAAGATAAACCTCAAAGGTCAAGGTCAAATTCAAGGTCAAAGGTCAAATTCGTTAAAAAAAGCACTGTTTGACCAGATATTTTTTCAATAACTTCCAAAATATTTATAGCAATGCTGTTTCACCTTCAGAATAACATTTTATGGGCAACTGACATCTGTTTAATGCATTTGGTTTAGATATTATACCATTTTAAGTAAGTGAATATGGGGGATATCAACAAGGGGTACTCCACGAAAATCGGCTATTTCAATAGGGGAAATGCTGGAGAAGTACAGTCAACATACAGTTTAATAGAAAGTAAGTTGTGTATATCAAAAACAGGCTTATTGTTGTAGCACAATATGTTCTTTAAACAAGTTTCTTTTCTGAGCAGGTATTTTCTATCGTTTATGTAGAAGGAGCAAATTCCCAGGGGGGGGGGGGGGGGAGTGTTTATGGTGACACCGATCAAGTTTCTGTTGAGGAAAATTTGTAAGGCAAAATGTAAACGATGGCTGATTTACATGACAAACATTCAAATTCTCAATTATGAAATGGTAAACAGTAGCCTATTACTGTTTCCAGCTAAAGCAATGTTATACTGTTTGTTGCCCATTGTTTCAAAATAAATATGTCGATAATGGTGACCGACATAGGCACTCGACGAAAAATTTGTACTTTTTTCATGTATTATCAAATGTCAAGCTATTTTCTACCTCTGTAAAATTTCA
The DNA here is from genome assembly GCA_963989385.1 of Ctena decussata. Classification (NCBI taxonomy): domain Eukaryota; kingdom Metazoa; phylum Mollusca; class Bivalvia; order Lucinida; family Lucinidae; genus Ctena; species Ctena decussata. The sequence continues at coordinate 67,446,816 of OZ022500.1, read as the reverse complement.
AGTCCATCGGTTGCGAAAAAAGAAAGTTACAATTTACCCCACTGCATATTCTGACATGGTAGACATCTAGCCTCACGGGTTGTTGCCCATGCACATTTCAAGAATGACTTACGCAAATGTGATAAATATCATTTTCTCATGGGCTGGCCCATTTATTTGTAAATTCATTTTCAGTTTATCAACTACTCCTAGCCTGATATCAAATCTAAATGTCTAACAGCCTTAAACATTGCACTATCAAAGGCCTATATATAGGCATTTGATAGTGCAGTGTTTAAGGCTGTTAGTAATTACACTAGTCGGGCATAATGTTATTCTTTCCAATCTGATAGGACGTTGGTGATGTCATAACAATATTTTCACCAAATAACGACATAAAAAGAATTTCAATATAAGCAATGAACTCAATTTTTCAGATGTATATCGAGGTATTACAATATTTAGACCATTTAATTTCGATAAACATCAGAAAAATGAAACTCATTATTTATTCCTGCCTATGTTTATAAATGACTAAATGACATGGAGAAGGTAGTGGTGTGTGTGTTTGTTGGGGGGGGATAACCATATTTTTTGAAAAGGAGATCTCTCATAGCTACCATCAGGAGCAGAATAATAAACAAAATAAAATAATATAGTGAATTAATTGAAATTGATAACACTGCAACATTAACATTAAAACAAGTATTAAACACGAATAACCACAACCACAGCGTTTCAAAGGAGCATTTTGATAGTAAAATACCGCGGCATTTTGGGATTAAATAGTATCTGTTGGTTAAAAGTATCATGTTAGAACAACATATAATAACAACATATAATACAATTACAATGGCAGGTTTTTGAAAACAAAGTAAAATGCTTAAAATACCAGTCACCTCCTGAAAATAAAGAGCAACATTTGAATGCAGACAGACCCAATGACCAGCCATAAAACTACATATGCCAGTAGTCCCTCATGCTTCCAGAGCTTGTCTGAACATCAGACCGGCACTGAAACAAGAACAGATCATTCCTAAGGATGATCCCTTTGGCTGCATCATGGCCTGTGAGAGCTGAATCTGCTTAGTCTAAAATCAATAGGGTCATTATTTGAGCTTATACTCGGCCATTTGGTGTAATTAGACATATGCCCACCACCGTGATGGTGCCACCCTGTTGTCTTTACTATAATTATACTAAAGGCGATTAAATTGCTGTCCTCTTTATGATGCAGATTGCTTAGGAAGACTTAATTGGGCTGCCAGTTGAACAGTGTAACAACCATTGTCATGAGGCATCTTAATGGTCGTTTGCCATGGTTCTTTCTTCAGGCACTTAAGGTCTTCTTCAACATTTAAATACAGAGTCTGACCTATAGGCTATACATCATGCCCGGCATAAGGATTGCAAAACAGACATTAATTCCCCAAAAGATTTTGAGAGTTTGTTGACTGTATGCTGGTTTCAGGGTGTCTGTGTCTAATCTGCAATGCCCCCTCCTGTCCTCTACATAGCATTTAAGATAGAGCTTGTATGGAAAATAAATACCACAACAATGGCCTTTTCAATCTGGCCCCATAATGCCTTGACAGCGAAAGTGGGTTAGGATAGCTGAGGAAACCCCCGTCTTTGTTTGTTTTTCTGTTTATTTTCCTTAGTACTGTACATTACTCCAGTGCATGTCTCCATTGCAGAAGCCCTTTCTTGCACAACGAGTCTTCTGGGTATAGGCCGCTTAGCATCTTCCTCAAATCAGATCAATTCAGCTTGGTCTAAAATCCAGTTATAGGATTAAAATCAAGTATATTAATATACAATGCAACACAAAACATCCAGGTATATTCAAGTGATGTATTTTCTGACCATGATAATTTATGGCGTACTTTTTTATGTGAATGTATATGTTAAGGTGAAACATCTTTAGAGGAACCAACACAGCCAACACATCCCTGCTCCCTCTCCAACCCAGGACCAGCTCCCAAAGGAATTTCTCCATTCATTGAAGCAAAGGCTATCCTTCCAAAGCAGACCCAAAAGGAAGGGATTGCCTACTGGGGAAGTTTGCAAGAAGGAAGTCATAAAAGCTGCCCGCCTTTGTAAAAGTGGCAAAAATATGACTCCGACATCCCAACTGTGCAATAGCTTGACAACCATCCCTTATCACCCTCTCGTTGTCCCGATATGGCTGAAATACTGTTCAAAGGACTTGTAACTGCATCAGTCATTCATCCATCCTTCGCTTCAGAGCAGACTCTCCATCAAATGGCCACACTGCCAAAGCAAACAAACAGGCTTAGTCACAAGAGCATCCTCCCATTCAGGAAAAGCAACTCCTCCATCCCCATCTTTGCGTTCTTTGTAACCAAGGGCAAACTCCCAAAGAAAAGAACCTCTTACCATTTGAGCAAAGCTCTCCCAGCGAAGCAGATCCCTGAGGAAGAGCATGCCACCTGAGGAAAAAGAAAATCATAAAAGTTGCCTCTCATTTGAGAACAGGTAAAAGAACTTTAACATACAGGTCGTCTTATTCGAGTTGAGCTGCCTTGTGAACCAATCAATGCATGAGCAGCATGGATGTTGCACGAGCTGCACGGGTCTCTCACTGAGGATTTAGCCATTACCACCAGAGCAAGTGGTGAAATGGAAAAGACAGTTAAGTAAGCTGAAATGGTCTGCTGACCCAGATATGTGCATCTTGGCTCAGGCTGAACAAGCCTACAACAAGGTGGTGCCAATGGTTTCACCTCACCCCAGGCAAAGGTCTTCATGGACCGTTAGAGTGTATTCGCATAAAGTGGCGAAAAAATATGAAAGTACACTCAGACGTCCCAACTCTGCAACAGCTTGACAACATTTATCACCCTTTCAAATACATTTGACCTTGAAAATGGCCTTGACCTTGTTCAATAGCATCATAACTGTGGACAGGGTTTGCTTGTACAGCACATCTCTTCAACTTTTTCAATAAATGCACATCACTTTCTTCAAAGTATATGACAATTTTAAAGTAGGGGACATGTAGGAGGTACTATGATTAGGTTGTCTCTTGACCTTGGATATAACCTTGACTTAATGACATAATATAACAGCTGTGCTCACAGTGCTTTATACCTTATCATAAGATTCATGCCATATTTTTAAACTCTATTAAAATACGTTACATTAGTATGGATCATGAGACTAGTTTCATATCTTTATCTTCAAAACGTGTATAGTGTCATATGTGAACAATAAAGGCGTAGCCCAGCTTATTAATAGGCTTATGCTGATCAATGCCTATGTTATCTGCTGCATGTAGGTAAATTATTCTTGTTGATATCCAAAGTACCAGTAACACAAATAGCCTTAGAAAGCTGTTTAGAGACTTTCCAAGTCTTAGATCTCAGAAGGCACATTTTCCCGTATTTTGGCTTATATTATGTTTATATTATGTCATGACCTTTAATATCACCTTGACCTTGTTGCATATAATACCTTGATAGTATGTTTGCTTTGTGAAAAAGGATGGTCAGATGATTTACCTGCATATACATTGAAAAGGTGATATCAAAATAAGAAATATATGTAGGATTTTGTTTCAATTTTAATCAGTATTTGACATGCCTGATGAATGTCAAGGTCAATATCCCCACAGTTATGGCGCAAAATGCATTCATAAGTCAATAAACTATAACTATTAATACTGAAGTTAATCAACATATATAAAAATTTGCTCTGTTCAGCAACTTTTACAATAATTGTGAAAATAGGCGGTAAAATGAAGATTTTCCCCAAACAAATACATTTGACCTTGAAAATGACCTTGACCTTGTTCAACAGCAATCCACAATATACTTTCTTCAAATGTTGGTTTATGTTACGTAAATATTAACTCATTTCCTTTTCTGTGTTTTCCATCTGTTAAATTTTACAGCAAGATACAAATATCTAGTGCCCTATTCTAAACAGGGCGGCCATCTTGGACGCCATCTTGGATTTCTCAGCCCGCACCAACATCTGCCACTGGATCCCGGCGATTTCATAAACTACAAGGTGTGACAAACATTTTGGTATATAGCATTGCTTGTAGTATTTTTATGACTACCCCACCTTCATTTCACCTCTGAAAGTCACCCTACTATAAAGGAGCACATGCAGCAATAAGATGTCTCACTGAACACGTCAAGGGTTGTAAGTCTGGCAGAAATGGTCCAATCATAACCTGGCCCTGAGGTTATAAAACTTGACTCAAAATGAAGCACACTGATTGGCTGCTTCCGAGCACATGCTCAGAAGCAGCCAATCAGTGTACTTTATTCTGAGTTTGAGATTATTCTCGAATTTTATAACGTCGAACCCTGATAACTTGAATCTGATTCCTTTCAGATATTGGTTTGAGCAGCATCTTGAAGTTTTATGAAAATGCAAGTGAAACTTCCAGAGTAGGCGTTGCAACGCAGTAAGGCATTTAACTGTGGCAGAAAAGGTCCGATCATGACCGAACAAAACCTTACCTTCAGTGACAACAATATCTTGAAAGTTTAATCAAAATCATTGAAAACCGGCTTTTTGGCTTCAAAAATTTTGTCGATGGACCCATTCAAGATAATCAGTTTCATCCAAATCCCGATACAATACAATCCACCCGAGAAAGTGACAATAAAATCTCGAAAGTTTTATGGCAATCTGTTTGATGCTGGAGGACTCAGGAGCTAGCGAATATCAGTTCGTTTATTAGGAGAAAAGGTTTTTTCAACAAAGGGTCCGAAAACAACTTAAGCATAGTAGCAAGTCAAAGGTCATGAAGGCGGTATCAGTAAATTAAAACTCGGCTTGGCGGACAGTTACAGTTGTGTGTGTGTGTGTGTGTGTGTGTGTGTGTGAGAGAGAGAGAGAGAGAGAGAGAGAGAGAGAGAGAGAGAGAGCAGCTTACAGCGTTGAAACAGCGTATCGACATTGATGGCGTTGCTTTGACGTTTCTACGACATTGTAGCCGGGCCGCGTAGCGCGCAATCGGTAGGGCACCTGACTCATAAGTCGGAGGTCTTGGGTTCGAAACCCGGTCATGCCATATACTTTCGTTTCTCCTTCCGCTGATTCAAGAAGGGCAGTTGTCAGTTACTGGCGAGAGTATCTGCACTTAGTACTGGTTAACCGCTTAGGAGGTCTAAGCCTGCCCAAGAATAGTGTGGTTAGGTTAACTGACCGTCCCGACATGACCTTAGCTGTTTACAGTGGACGTTAAGCACCAAGTCAATCAATCAATCAATCTACGACATTGTTTTAACGCTGTGTGTCTTTGAAAGCCAAGGGTACTAAGTCCACTTTGTTCGTTACGTACATAAGGAACAAAGTGGACTTATTACCCTTGGCGTGCGAAGATGTTTGTCCACTAACTGGGATTTTATATTGCGATTTCAGTAGGCACACAATGTTGAATCAATGTTGATTCAACATTGTTTCAACCCCTTGTGCTTGCAGTGATGTTCATTAGCTTGGTAGGAACTTGATGATGTTTCGCCCTCGAGGGAGGAGCTGGAGTATGTTTCCCGCAAGGACACTACGATGCTACACGCTATAATGCAATTAAAAAGACGTTTCCAGTCAATTTTATATAGATTCTACAATTATAAATTGGAATGGATGCAACGATTTTGTAATTATCTTAATTAAACAATAGATTTTATGCAAATTTCGATCAGTTTAGAAACTGCATGCACAGTTCACATGATTCATGAATGGGTTCAGATATGTTGCCGCAGAGTCAATAAAAGAAAATTTAAATTTATCAAAATTTCAGTTGCATATATTTTCGTAAACCTTTCGTCCGCCTAAAATTACAGAAGTGCTGTTAAAAAGAGCTGTCCTTAACTAATTAAGAGTCATTCTCTGTAAGCACCAAAAAATTGCAATAGGGGGTGAAAATGACATATCTCAGATTTTCATGAAACTTAGTGTCTTTTTTGCTTATGTCAAGTGATTAACAAAAATACATTTTTTTCTAAAATCAAACTGTCCGTTTCCATGGCAACCAGGATTTTCTGTTTTTTTGCCTAATTTGGTGATTTTTCATATAAAAAATGCCAGATTTGACATCAGTTGTACAGACAGTATTTCTCAGCAAATGTTATTGACACTCATATCTTTTAAGAGACCCATGTAAGTGCTGTGCACGGATAGAGAAATTTTTCTTTATATTGCTACGGTCAATGAGTTAGTGACCTTGACCTCTATCTAGTAAAGCGTCTCTTTAAAAACACCAAAAATTGGCTAATTTTAAAACCATTTTGTTAAAAAATGCGGCTATAGATTTTTTTCATTCTCTTGGTACAGAGAGTTTAACGAATATATCAAAAATTTGGAGATGGTATATTTTTCAAATTGAAAATAATTTTCTTTGAATTTAGTCACCATCAGGAAAATCAGAAAAATCTGTCATGGCAGAAAATCTGTTATAAGAGATAGTATCTGCAGAATGATAAGCAAATATGAGTAGAAATACAAATATATACATGAAATACAGCAGAAAGAAGTTACATAAATACTTTTCTCATTCAGAAGTATCTTTAAAATTTACAATTTGGGGTGCAATTACCCCACCCACTTCCACTGAATATGAAATGAATGCAAAAGTTACATGCCATGGATAATATATCTCAAGTTTTCCATAATTGTGAGTAAACTGAAACATTTTTAAAAGATCACCACATGTTTGCTGTCATTGTTTTTACATTGTTTATCATTTGGTAACCATGGTAACTGTTATTCTATTATGGGTCAGTGTCCATTTACACGGATATTTACAGGAAATCGTTTCAATGCTGATGAAACATATTCCTTGTTATATACTTTTTACATATGCATACGCATTCTAAGTGTTGATTTTGTTAAATAATATACGATAAATCAGTATTTTTATAGTTGCTATGACAAAAACCACTCATTCCTTCCACAAAGAAATTAGGCAATCTGAGTGTATGTAGTACGATGTTGAGAAAGAGAGCAACTGAGCATAAATAGAGATAGATACATGCATTGGAGAAGAAATAAACCACGCATACAATGTTTATATTTTATCATTCATTAATATGTTGAATCTGGATATCTAGGGGGTGTTTTACCCCACCCACCTCATTTAGTTATACAACAAATTCATAAGTTACATACTATGAGTTTTGATGATGAAATAGCACCTGGTACACTTGTTTTAAAGTTGCTCATCACATGTCTGGTCTGCATAAGCTTTCTTGTCTACTGTACTTTGTTTTTGTAAAAGTTCTGGATGGAGGCACGCATGCATATATACCAAACTGAAGTTTTGTCGACTGCCTCGCTTACGGCAAACGGGTTCGACAAAATACTCCTGTGACTTTGAAAATGGCATCAAGGGTGCCAAATTCTAAGTCTTTGTCTTGCCTGAAAGGTTGATCTTTGCAAGTTTGGTAAAAATGAATCTAATGGTTCAAGATACATCTTCGTTTTTCATGTCAAATTAACAAATGACCCTTAAAAATAGGGTCAAAGTCACCAAAACCTAACTAGAAACATGGTAACTAACAGGGCCCCGCCTTTATGAGACTGTTGGTAGAATTGAAGTCGTATTTCCCCGACCAGAAAATACAATAACAGCTTTCTGTTACCACGTTGTTGCTTCATGTTGTTTGGAATTAAGCCTCTGGTAGAATAATTAAGATACGGGCAAAAAACAAAATCATGACTGATTAAAACAAAGGCAACAACTCTGTAAAGCAGGAAACTGGAGATACCATTCTTGCACTCTGAACACCCTCAGATATTCTGATGATGCTTTATATTTGTACCAAGTTTTGTGAAAATATCTTCAAAGGCTTAAAAATTATAGATTGGATGAGGTCTCAATACCCAAAATTACAAAGGGATATAATTCTGTTTAACATAAATGAAGGTGCAGTTATGGTTCTTTTTCTCTACAAATTGTTTGATGATGCTTTTACATTTGTATCAATTTATAAGAAAATATCTTCTACAGTTTTAAAGTTAGAGAGTGGAATGATTTCTATACTGAAAATTACAAAAGGGCATAATTCTGAAAATGTAGATGAAATTACAGTTTTAATTCTCTGCACATTGTCTGATAATGCTTTATATTTGTAAAAAATTCCAAGAAATTATCTTTGATGGTTTAAAAGCTGATAGCAGATAAAATTTCTATACTTTAAATTACAAAGGAAAATAATTCAGTACAAAAGTAGATGGAGTTGTGGTTCTTATTCTCTGCACATTGTCTAACAATGTTTTGTATTTGTACATGGTTTCATGAAAATATCTTTGAGAGTTTTACAGTTATAGAGAGGACAAGATTTCTGTACTGAAAATTACAAAGGGGTATCATTCAGTAAAAAACATAGGTAGAGTTATGGTTTTTGTTGTCTGCAAATGGTCTGATGATGTTTTACTTTCGTACCAAGTTTTGTGAAAAATATCTAAAACGGTTTTAGAGCTATGGAGCAGACACAATTTCCGTACTGAAATTACAAAGGGGCATAATTCAGTGAAAATGTAGAAAGAGTTACACTTCTTTTTCTCTGCACATTGTCTGATAATGCTTTACATTGTACCAAGTTTCGTGAAAATATCTCAAACAGTTTCAAAGTTATGGAGCGGACATGTTTTCCATACCAAAAAATTACAAAGGGGCATATTTCAGTAAACAATGTAGGTGGAGTTGTGGTTCTTTCTCCCTGCATACATGTATTTTTTTTATTTATTAGAAATTTCTTGACAACATATATATACATGAGTCAAAGGATTGGACGTAGGCTAGGCCTATGTTTGTCCTCTCCTAGAGAGGACATGTATTGTCTGATTCTGTTTTACATTTGTACCAAGTTTCATGAAAGTATGGAGTGGACACGATTACTGTACCAAACAATTACAAAATTACAAATTCCTTCGTCTGGCAAGGCCCTAATAATCAGTTATGAATCTTCTCCAAATGATGATTTAGGGCTAGTTTAGCATAATTCCAACAACAAATGCTTCGTAAAATAGGGTATAGATAAGCCATTTTTTAACCATTTTAAGACCACCTCTGATCTCCAAAACAGAATAAAGGTCAAACAATCCATTTAGCGGCTTTCTATGACTTCCTGGGACGTTTAAAACTTCTATATTTATGGATAGATTTCAAAATAATTGTGCACAGTTGTTCTCCTTGATGAGCAGAAGTGCCATTTGAAGCATTCGTTCAGGTAGGTCCAAGGTCAAGGTCAAACTTAAAGGGCAGATGGTAAAATGGTCATATACTGAGCTTGTCCGAGCCATTACTTCTACATTTATAGATGGATTTCAAAATAATTTGGCACAATTGTTCTCCTTTTTGGAAAATTTGGTCAGGTAGGGCCAAGGTCAAGATCACATTCACAGGTCAAATGATAAAAATTGTCATAAATTGAGCATGTCCGGGCCATAACAGCTACATTTATGCATGGATTAAAAAACGGCACAATTGTTCTCCTTGATGAGTTCAAGTACCATTTGAAACATCTGCAGGTAAATCCTAGGTCAAGGTTACACTTGAAGGTCAAATGATATAAATAGTCATAAATAGGGTTTGTCCTGGCCATTACTTCTACATTTATGGATGAATTTCAAAACAGTTTGGCACAATTGTTCTCCTTGATGAGTAGAAGTGGCATGTGGAATTCATTATGGTAGGTCTAAGGTCAAGGTCACACTTGGAGGTCAAATGATAAAAATGTCATAAACTGAGCTTGTCCGTGCCATATAATTTATACAGTTATGCATAAATTTCAAAATAATTTGGCACAATTGTTCTCCTTGACAAGTAGAAATGTTTGTTCAGGTTGGTCCAAGGTCAAGGTCACACTTCAAGGTCAAATAATAAAATGGTCATAATGTGTGCTCGTCATGGCCATAGTTCCACTTGTTTTCCTTCATAAGAAAAAAATAAGAAATATGCTGTATCGTGATATATACTTGTTTGGCTTCTTTCTAATGAGTAAATGAAACATTTAGTCTTGACATACTTATAGGTCACTAAAGCAAACAGTGGACTCGACAAGTTGTCCCTGGACAACCATCTAATTAATTCTTTCCCATGTTCCAATGGTGTGTCTGTGCAAGTTTGGTCACACTCGATCTGTTCATTCCGGAGATATGGTGCAAGCAAACCATTATTAACACTATAAGTCCTCATGTGACCTTGAATATAAGGCCAATGTCACCAAAGTCTGACAGTGTTTCCCCACCTCCTTATAATATACTTGTGCAAGTTTGATCAAAATTCATAAATCCCTTCATAAGATATGGTGCATACAACCCATTTTCACTGTTTTTTTACTGCCTCTGACCTGAACATATGGTCAAGGTCACCAACTTTTTTCAGTTCTTTTCCACTTCCCTGTGATATATTTGTTCAAGTTTGATCCAAATCTATCCACCCGTTCAGGACATATGGCGCCAACAAGCCATTCAGATACCTCTGATGACCTTGAAATTGGGTCAACGTCACCAAAATCTAATCAGCTCTTTTTCTCCACCCAAAGATGTATCTTTGCAAGTTTGGTGAAAATACATTTAACCCTTCAGGAGATAGAGTGCAGACATGAAGTTATACTGACACACAGACACCGACACCAATGCAGACAGGATCTGCACCAAAACCACATACCCGCCTTCCCCCCCCCCCCCCCCCCCCCCCCCCACCCCCCAAATGTTGAGGGGGGGGGACATGCATATGTTTATCAATATGATAAATATGTAAGCAAATTTTCTTCTCCATTATGAAATATCTAAATGTATTTCTGCTCAATTTTTATGCCCCCCCCCCACCATGGGGGGGGGGGGGGGGGGGGGGGGGGGGGACATATTGTTTTTGGTGTGGATCCCGTCGGCGTCAGCGTCGACGTAGCTTCTTGTCTGCACTCTATCTCCTGAAGGGATGCATGGATTTTGACCAAACTGGCACAGATACATTACTGGGAGGGGGGAAAACAAATTAGATTTTGGTGACCTTGAACTTATTTTCAAGGTCACAAGAGGTCAAAGAAGGATGAAAAAATAGCTTGTCTGCACCATATCTCCTGAAGAAATTGATGGATTTTTACCAAACTGGCACAGATATAGTACTGGGAGATGGCAAAGAACTGATTAGATTTTGATGACCTTGACCTCATTTTCAAGGTCACAGGAGGTCAAAGAGTGTTGAAAAATGCCTTGTCTGCACTATATCTCCAGAAGGAATTGATGCATTTTTACCAAACTGGCACAGATATATCACTGGGAGATGGCAAAGACCTGATTAGATTTTGATGACCTTGACCTTATTTTCAAGGTCACAGGAGGTCAAAGAGTGTTGAAAAATGCCTTGTCTGCACCATATCTTCTGAATGAATGGATGGATTGGAATCAAACTGTCATAGATACATAACTGGGAGATGCAAAGAACGGATTAGATTTTGGTGACCTTGAACCCACTATCAAGGTCACAGGAGGTCCAAGAGTGTTGATAAATGCCTTGTCTGCACCATATCTCCTGAATGGATGGATGGATTTGAACCAAACTTGCATAGATATATTATTGGGAGATAGCAAAGAAGTGATTAGATTTTGGTGACCTTGACATTATTTTCAAGGTCAGTGTGTCTGCACCATATATCCTGAATGGATGGATGGATTTGAACTGAACTGTCACAGATACATCACTGGGAGATGGAAAAGAAGTGATTAAATTTTGGTGACTTTGACCCTATTTCAAGGTCACAGGAGGTCTTCACTTGACAGCATATAGGGAAAATGATACTGCTGGGAAAGCTCAGGCGGGGGGGGGGGACATCTGTTTTTGTCAAAAACATTTCTAGTTGTCCTTTATTTGCTTGCTACTAGATGCACTCAGATTGTCAATTGCTGTTTTGATGGAACATCTGATTGTATCCATAGCGACTAAAATATACCGAATTATTGTCCAAGATGAGACTTATTTGGAAAATAGAAAGTGTATACATAGATAGAAAATCACAATCAACACTTTTCAACTAAATTCAAATGATTTTAAATATCCAGGAGCCCCGGTAGCTCAGTGGGTTAAGCGCTGGCCAACTGAAGTAGCGAGCCAGGTTCGAAACGCGCTTGAGGTGAGAATTTTTCCTACCGTAAACGGGGTTCCATTGCACACAGCCTTTCATTATCACCATCCCATCGTTCTGATATGACTGAAATACTGTTGAAAAGGACGTAAAATTGCAAGTCATCCATCCATCCATTTTAAATATTCGTTTCCAACAAAACAGACTAGTGATAGAGTATTGGTTGCCATGGTTACCACGTGATAAATAAAATAAACTAGAAATGTTTCTTTTACAAAAACAGATGAACCCCCTCCTATCCTTTCTCAGTTGTATCATTTTCCCTAAATATTGCAAAGTAAGGATCTCTTGTAAATCTTGAACTTTGGGTCCAGGTCACCACCATCTAATCAGTACTTTTCCACCTCCCGATTATAAACTTATCTATGTTTCGTCATAATCCATCAATCCCGTTAGGAGTTATCATGCAGACAAGCCATATTTCAACACGCTACAACCGCCTGTGACCTCGAAAATGAGGTCTAGGTTACCAAAATCTTTTCAGTTTTTTTCCCCATCTCCCAGTGAAATGTTTATGCAAGTTTGGTTAAAATCCATCCATCCATTCAGAAGATATGGTTCAGACAAGCCATTTTCAACATTTCTGACCTCCTGTGACCTTGAAAGTAGGGTGAGGGTCACCAATTTCTAATCAGTTCGTTTTCATTTCAGAGTGATATATCTGTGCAGGTTTGCTTTAAATCCATCCATCCATTCAGAATAGATTGTGCAGACAAGCCATTTTTTCCAGCACTCAGTGACATCCCGTGACCTTGGAAATAAGGTCCTGGTCAGCAAAATCTAGCCAGTTCTTTACCATTTCACAATGATATATTTGTTCGAGTCTGGTAAAAATCAATTTATCCATTTCAGAGATACGGTGCAGAAAAGCCATTTTTCATCATTCTTTGACCTTCAGTGACCTTGAATATAGGGTCAAGGTCAACAAAATCTAATCAGTTCTTTACCCCTACCCAATTATGTATGCATGCAAGTATGGTCATAATCCATTTATTCCTACAGGACATAGAGTGCAGGCAAGGGCTACGCAGTCTCTGATGGGACCCGCACAAAACAAATTTTTTTTTACCCCATCCAGCCCCCTACCCACCAACCACTGTGGGAACATTATGAAAAAAAGAAAGAGGACAGAAATAATGAGCTTGTAGAAGCCCCATAGACCAGTCAAAATCAGCAAAGACTGAGATATATTCATTGTAGCATGCAACTTTTAATTTGGTTTTGCATTGAAAGAAAGTGGGTGGGGTAATTTAACCCCAAATTGTAAGGTACTAACGTATTTTTGAGGGTGAAAACTCTCTATGTAGTTTTCTTCAGTTGTTAATCATGCATCAACTTGTATTTTAGCTCATATTTCTTGAAAATGTTCAAGATATTGTATTTTATCTTAGAATTTCAATTATGAAAGTTCCTTCTGATTTCTCTGACGGTGACTAAATTCAAAGAAAAATATTTTCAATTTAAAAAATATACCATCTCCAATTTTTTGATATATCAACAACTAGGCTTTGTACTCTCTGCACCTAGAGAAAGAAAAAAATCTATAGCCGCATTTCTTAGTAAAACGTCTTAAAAATTTGCTGATTTTTGATGGTTTGAAATCGACGCCTTACAAGGTGTAAGTCAAGGTCACTGACTGCTTGACCATAGCAATATGAAGAAACTTTTCTGTATTTGTAAGCAGCACTCACATAGTTCTCTTGTAAAATGTAAGTATCAATACCGTTTGTTGTGAATTGCTACCAGAACAATTGGAGTCAAATCTTGCATTTTTCATTTGAAAAATCACCAGATTAGGCCGAAAAACAGAAAATCCTGGTTGCCATGGCAACGGATAGTTTGATTGAAGAAAAACTTTCATTTTTGTTCATCACTTGACATAAGCAAAAAAGACACTGAGTTTCGTGAAAATCTGAGACATGTCATTTTCACCTGATTTTGGTGCTTACAGAGAATGACTCTTAAAGTCTTCCGGCTTTACATTCGAAAACAGTAAATATGTGCTGATTTTCGTATTGGATTCTTTAATACATGCTATTGATACTTTAAATAGAATAATTGATGCGCGTCAGAACAGACAGTGCCATGCAGCATATACGAACAGCAAAGACTCGTATCAGTCCGTGCGTCTGTGCAGTCTGATCAGAGTCGAACATCATGAATCCTAAGAAGAGTCGCGAGTCGAAACCGGGGTCGAAACAGTCTGCTGATATGCATAGGCTGATCAAAGTCTTAATTATTCGCACACACCGCAAAGTATCAGCAGGCACATGGCGTCACAGTGACGTCTATGCGACGTCATGTCGCAAAGGTGTCAGTGCGACGTCATGTGCCTGCTGACCCCTTTTCCTTCAGTGCCATCCAATTATAAAATACGGATCTGTCATGCTCATCATACAGTATTTTACTTTTCTTAAGTACATAATAGTTATTTATATATTAACTATATATCTTACATATTCATCTTCCTAAATAAACCCTCTCGGCGCAGCGTGAAACGATGCGTGATTCATTGAATCAACAAAACAGCATCTTTTAGCCTACTTCGTTTTATTGAAAAATCTAGGCTAAACAGTTGCTATTCGCTGGGATAGCTATTTTTTGCTTTTCTGTGGATTCTGCGATATTGTTTTTCCCTGGAACTATCGATCCTGAAGTCAACATACGGACAAGGATGGATATCTGATTGTGTTCGGCCTATTTCTGGCCAGAATCAACATAAAATTGGATTCTTGGATGCTTGATGGACTGTACATTGTAGATATTTACAATCATTGGTGACTCATAATATACAAGAAGGATATAGGGAAAATAGTAAGTATGCTTTCCGGAGATACTTTTTTCTTCTAACTCATTAAAACCACTTATCGTGATGTCAATCTGAAGAAAAGTCTGTTTTATCGCTTTATTTTCCGCTAACAAGTGGCTGTTTTAAGCTTACAAAATATTTTTCCTCTTCGACAGATAAGGTACGGAGACTCCCTTGCGGTTATGCCGTTCTATTGAGATTTTTGCGAACCATGTTTTACCCAAGCACATACTACCAGAGAGTCATAAAGCGCGCGGCTAATAAAACAACCCAGGGGTTAGATCTTATAAGTTTCTGTTTCTCATTCTGAGACTAATCAGGGCTAAAAAAATCTAGAAAAAATGCCATGTACATTAAAAACTGGACCCAGCTGATGGTCAATGGTTGTTAGTGCACGATGTGCCTCGGTAGTCAAATTAAAACTGCAGTTCTTGGAATCGGTGCCCTCCTATGCACGCCGGTGTGCTGCGGGTGGAAACAGGACAAGTAACTGCTTACAACAAGACAAGCAAATGCGATATATAGCTGGCCTCGGCGATCTGAATTGGCAAACATCTCAGTATATATAGCTTCAGTGATAAATTATCTTAAAATCGTGAAGATAGTTTATAGATATAGTTTATAGCAATAGTAGAGCTGTTACGTTTTTTTCTTTCGACAAACTGTCAGCAAGTAAGTGAACTGTAAAATCTTAAGAAAATGTCTTACATATGGTGCACAAATCATACATGGTGCATAAGTCATACATACATGCGGCTGCAGGCATGCAGCAAAACCCAGCTCAGAGGAGTACATGTATTTCTTCAGTTGATGGGATTTGTAGGAGTCCATCAAGATTTTTTTCAGTGGCGGAACACATACTGTTATCATGGTATCTAAATCTATTAAGCATAGTTTAATATTTTTCGTTGTCAAGGTACTACTCTATTTTCATAAAACAATTTTCATAAAGTGAAACGTGAATGAGCCGCGTCATGAAGAAAATGTGCGCACAATGATAACTCAGATCGCAGAAAGCACCCGCGTTCCGTGTTCGTCTGAACTCGTGAAATTAAAGGTAGGTTCCTGTACTAGCGACAACAATTATGTCCACAAAATAATTTCGTCTTTTTCTGAGCAGTATTGAATTCTCTTATTTTTCTGAATTTGTTGCTACTGAGAAACTCGTCAAATGTTGAAGAAAATAGTTGTTTTCCCTTTTGGTTTATTTTCTTTCGTTGGAATTCCAAATCTGAAAATAACTATGTTTATTATGTCTATAAGTGCGCGATTTCTGATGCCATTCTCCAAAGGTCAATTTTCCCTTGTCGTGAGCTCTCCTAGAGGTCCTGGCATGGTGGATGGGTTAAAACTATCCCAAAATGCAATGCAGGATGACCTCAGCTGCGTTATCTATTTCTGGCGAGAACTAAAAATAGCGCTAACTGGTGTGCGAAGCAGAGTTAGGAAATCCCTTGCAAAACAACTTTTCTAATATTTTTTTGATTTACACTTTTTAGTGAAACTTATTCATTCCCTTTTATAAGTGCTTTCCAACAACTTGGATGAAAGATCATCAAAATTTTGATGCATTCCAAAGTACAGGAACCTACCTTTAAAGGCCCCGTTGCTCTATCAGCGTGAAAAATCTTATCATGACGTATCGCTGCAAGCTTCTCAGTATTGTTTCGTCTGTGTAAATGGCCATGATAAGCCAGCTTTAAACAAATAAAACATCCTTGAGTTTCACACAAAATGGGTTTAAAAACGTATTTGGGTCATTTTAGTTGGCAACTAAAATGACCTACTTTCGATTTCATTAAGTTGAATAAAATAGTAAAAATACAATGTACAGGCGTGGAGTCCGAATCACTATCCAGCCTATGTTTATATAGCATTGCTAAACGGGAAACCAGAACAGGAAATTTTCATTTGTGGAGCGATTTGTTATTTTTCAAAACCTGGTTTTCTCTACTTTTTGCCAGTTATATGACTCGATATATGCACATCAACCCACATTTAATTACCAAACGTGAAGGTTGAACCGCCTTTTACAATGATTTGAGTTTAGACGTTTTTACCACTGATAGGACTATGGATACTATAAGTGCTCTGATCAGTCTGAGCAGATACGCAGTCTAACAGATTATTCGCTGATCTTTTACTCGAAAAAAGGCACCTATTTGTTTTTATAGAAGAGGTCAGAGGCTATGAAGAGAGAGGTTTTGTTTATTATCTGGGACAAACACTCAACATGCCTAATGATGGAAGAATTATCCCCATTAGTAATTCTTTTGGGTATCGCCTATATGAGCAAAGGGCCAAAGATACATTCATACCGGCATTGTAGCTAAAATTCTGGAAGGGTCACAAAAGATGTTTGCCCTTGTAAAATCGGCATAAAAATACATGGATGTGCACACATGCGCATACTACTCAATTATTGTAAACGTCCTGAAATTTTATCAAGTTTATTCGTGTCAAAATATTTGTCTCGCTCGTTGAGCAGTCTGATCAGTCTGATCTGAAGCTTCACTGCTTGCTCAGAAATTTATGTCCCAACATTTAGTCACAATACGGTAGATTATTGGCAATAATAAATGAATGAAGTAACTAAATTCCACAGCTGTCTGCAACTCATTGCATCAAAAAGAAAACATGTAATTGTACGTAATAATTTAAACAAAGTGTCATGTGTGCGCCTAGCGAAGGCTCAGATCAGCTTGGACGTCCGCCCAGTCTGATTAGAGTCTTCGCTGTCCGCATGGAGCTAGCTTAGACCCTTAGCTACCCTTTAAGCGCAGGGCAAAAATACTGATCAGACTCGGCGGATGCCCAGGCTGATCTGAGTTTTCGCTGGGCGCACATGCCGCCTTGTTGCTTTTGTCGTGTCACGGCTCATGATGTACACATTTCACTGAGTAGTGCCAAGACATACTGCGCCTTATTGCACGCCCGAACAGTCAGTACTCAGATCACACTTCCAACCAACTCTGCTACTTTCAGTTTTGCCTCACTCTTTCTTTTAAGAATCGATTCCAGAATAGCGCTGTTATCTTCAAGGCTAAGAGTTGATCCATTTTTGGAGAAAAATGGCGGAAACCATGGAAGTGTACCAATACGTCTGTACATCTTCATTACTGTAGTATCGGATTTTTCGCTATACCTCCTTATCAAGACGTTTGTATACGAACCACGAAGTTTCTGATCAGAAATTTATTAATGTGTCTTTGGTATAAGACCATTCTTCATAAGGGTGATATTATATTATGATAGGTTTGAACGCATTATATTATTACTTTATCGTTTAACGAACAGCGGGATCTCTCTCTCTCTCTCTCTCTGTTCACGCTTGATATCGTGCTATTAGTGAAATAGACCATGGTTCGTCCGCCTGTACGGTCGATAATCTCTCCGTACAGGCGGACGAACCATGCTCTATCTCTCACTTGTAATTCACATTCCTGTTTCAGATCAAGGACCAGCGGCAGTGCCAGTTCTAAGCTATGGCGACATGCGGCGAGGCAGATGCCGAGGTCGAAGCTGACCTTTGCAAGAAGTTTGCACTATTCTGTGACACAAAAAGCAAAGACCAGTTTACCTCAAAAGCTTGCAATAAACTAGTAAAAGACTGTTTTGAAGATCATTATAAATTCAAACAAGTGATTCTTACTAACAGAGTGGACTCAAGTGTCTTTTCAAAGTGCAAAGAAAAAGGAAAACCGTAAGATTGTTATTTTCTCTACCCCATTCTCATTATCTTCGTTTATTCTTTATTATTAATTTCAAGCATTTACTCGATCTGTGCTGGTGCATGGGAATGTATAGCCTCGTTCATTTGTTACACCAGCTCCACGGATTTTTTTTTCAGTCAGTCAATATATATCTGTTTTTCACTTCAATATCAGAATGAAATAAATAAACACAATAAAATAGAAAAGAAATTTGTAAGAGTTCTATTCATGTTGTCAAAGATTGTACACTGAACGAAAAAATAAATGCAACCTAAAATACAGGAAGTTAACTCTATCAATCTTTGAAACTTATTTAGACAAAAGGTTTCAACCTAAACATTTTATAGTCTATATGGAAAACAAAATGGTTTTGTGCAACCTTAATTTGGTCCCTTAAATCATATATTCTTTATTTTTTCCAGCTAAACTAAAACAAATTCATTGACTAGTTGCATTCAATGTTTAGTATAATTTTTATTGCCAGTATATTTCAACCAAGGGAGCCTGCTTGTCAGCATAAATGTTGATGCCGGCCAAGTTAGCATGCCGTCCAAATGGGCACATGACGTCAAATGACGTCGTACTGACGTCGATGTGACGTCTGTACAACGTCATTTAACGTCATATGCCGCTTGGGGTGCATTAAGTACAAATATGGAAGCCTTGAGCAGCACAAAATAATTTATTTTTTATTCCAAGAGCACAGTCCCTTGAGATTCTTCCATTGTAATAACCCTCTTGATGACAATCGGTATAATAGATCTATTACACTTGTATACAAGTATCGATTTCTGTTACCATAGTCCCACATCAGGTCGAGTTTTGATAATGAGTTTTCTTAATTTGCCATGAAAACAATTTTTTTATTATCCTTCATTAGAACTGCCTCGGTCTGGCGGTTCTGATTAGGGCTACAGATCCTGCTTTTTATAGCGAAGGAAGAAAAATACAGTAGCATTGGGTATCACGGCGGTCAGATTGACGCCCTGTACTACTCATCTCATGGTATCTTTGGATCAGCATTTGACTGCTAGTGAAATGATCTGCCATGATACTGCAATGGATCTAAGGCTGCCACACCATATCATGACATAATGAGGCCGGATCGCTTTTTCCCCAGGAGCTCCCGTTTTCGCCCACCTCTGTCAGACATAGATCGGCTTGACGTAGGTAAAATCTTCTTGAAAGGGCCGTAGAACCCATATAAAAAAAAGAGAGAAAAACTGAGCGTACTGATAATCACGCCTGACAATCAGTCTCATGCGGAACCGGCGGTTAAGCAAAGCAGTCCGTTAGATCGCTTTCCGGTGACGTAGAAGAGGAGCCAAAAAAGGTAAACAAACGATAATCGTTAGTGTAAGAAGACGATTTATTTTCTTAGAAACTGTTCTCTGTAAAATATGCCAATGCTATTTTGTTGCTGACACATTGTTTTCTTTGTATGCCGAAGGATTTGCTGAAGCGTTGTCTTGTTTTTGTCATTTTTATTCCCTCCTCCGTTTCACCTGTTCGGACTGGATTATACATGAGGTAAGCAACACATTTATCCGCTAAATCTGACATTTGTGTACGTATGTTCTGCAAATTATACGGTGCGCGGATATTTTAAACAGAAAGAGAGATATGTAATACCTTTACATTTTGCTAAAACTAAGAATTCTTTTGAAATGCATGCATAATTGGTCTCGAAAATTTGGTTCCGCATGTAATCATTGAAAATAAGAGGAAAATAATTTCACAGATTATTTTATTTCAGCCTGTCATATGTGCAGTAAAACTGTGCCCAGTATAATTCTGGAGTTTCTAAAGTTGACAAATGCAGGTCTGACGGATAATATTTGCTTGAAACCAGACTGCAAGAGAAATCAAGGATTACTGCTTTGAGCCATTATATGTTGATTATTATGCATTGATTATGTCATTGGAATATCAAATGACTCCATATAATATCTGTTTAGCTTATTTCAACACTTTTGGTTTGCCTATTTTTAAGGGAAGGTCCCCATGTCAATTTTTCCTGGTTACGCATGCGATAGCTCGGTTCAGCATTTGACTTCTTTCAAACTTCACACTTTCTTTCGCTTAAACTTAGCTATATTCTTTTGCTTAAACTTAGCTAGAAACGTCTCTAGCTATACATGGATCACTATTAAATTGGTTACGCCAATACTGTTTCTTCTGATTTGTCATATGTCCAGCTACAGTATCATAATAATGGTATTAGATTAGTACTGAAGTAATTCCTCATTATGTCATGTTTACATGTACTTTGAGTGAATAAAGTTACTGTCTGTCTGTCTGGTAATTCACTGACTGTTCTTTATTGATTGACGTTTTATGTCCTGCTCGACAATATTAATTCATAGGAAAGTTAAGATCAGTTTATTAAAGTTTCAGTCGCAGTAAGTCTTTACTGTTTTGTTCAAAACTGTCCTATGGGGCAAATATAGTTTATTCGATTCCATCATCGATATTGATAGTTTATCGTTGATCAAAACGAGGGAAAACTAACTAAAGATATGACGTACACGTACTGAATGACATTTAGGCTTCTGTATGTAGTCGTCTTGCTGAAACCCTCATCCACGTAAATTACGTGAAATTATGGACGGGTAAAAAAGGTAAAGGATTCCCATAGCCTAATAGCCGTAGGGGCAGTGGGGGTTAGAGACCCACTGTATCTTGGGCACAGCTGATGAAAGACGGAGCCCATCTCTCTCCTTTCGCTGCCTTATCCTTCCTTGATTCGAAAAAGGCGCCCATTTACTGCTGGGTTGACAGAGAGAGTTTTCCAGTCGTCGGATGGCGACAGTGAGCCGTGGACTCACGACCTTCCGGTGACTTTCTGCACAAGAACCGAGCTACTCCAACCACTCGACTACCACGCCACAGTGGTTCGAACCCTGATGACTCGTCAATCCTGCCTGGCTAGAACTCCTTCCTGAGTCCCTAGAGGTTACCTTAAGTAGAAACTAAGTGGATGGCTAGAACTGCCCCTGGCTTGAACTAATTTTCATGGTCCCAAGCCTGTTAAAGCCATTATAGTGCATTGAAGAGGAAAAATGTCACATTTATACTAATTGGAGAAAAATAAGACCTTAAAAATCTGAGAAAAATAGAGATAGCAATGACTTTTTTACTTTCCTCGAGGCAATATGGAAAAATACGGCGTGCATAGAAAGGTTCTTATATAATGACTTGCTACAAAAGCCAGGAGGTATCGGCACTTTTCACCGCACGAAATTTCATTGAGTATTAACACGGAAGGTAATGTTTCAAACTGACCTCCACTGAAATATGTTGAAAACTAATTTGACTATTTTCGAGTAGTCAGTTTGCAGTTTTCGTGGTCTATGGATGAGTCACGGGTAAGATTTTTGAGTCTTGCACAGGTAGTTCGGCTCTGTGAATGCATTTGTAGGCTTTTCTTTAGGTGGTGATAATCACTGATTTGGGGCAAAGACAAAAATCTGCATAAAACACTCAAAATACCACTGAGCTTTCATAAACTTAGCATATGCCTTCTTTATGTTGTTTCTGACAATTCAGACTCCCAAAATGCAGCATTTGTTAATGTTAAAAAGTGTTTTTATAAGGAAAGTTCAGAGGGTAATTTTGTGCGCAATAATCTGAAAAAATGATATTGTTATTGAAAATATACTTAGTGCTGAGAGTTCCTTGTTGCATAATGGAGAGCAAGCTAGCAGTTATTTTTTCAAACTCTTTCACACATTATCAGGCTGAGCAGATGAAAAAAGATGCGGTCTTTGTCCAAATTTTTTTTGTCAAAATTCACAGGTGAGACAGGTGAGACTATTTTTACAAGGTTGAACAATTTCATCTACACACCAGTGATCATGTAAGTAATGTATTATTTATACTGTAGGTGTTACATGGTATGCTTGCCTACCCTATATTTAATAAATGCATCCAATGTACATTACCTTGGTTGAACATTTGAGAAAAAGCTATCGTTTTCATCTGGTCTACATTACAATTTAAGAAAGAGTTGGAATATATAATTGCTAGGACACTCTTCATTATGCAATAACGCACCTTCAGTACTACGTAAATTTTCAATAACGATGTTAATTTTTTTTATTATTGCGCAGAAAAATACCCTTTGATCTTTCCTTATGAAACACTTTTTAAGCAGCATGTACGTCTCTTTTGTATTCTAAACTGTAAGGAACAACAAAAATAAGAAGTCTGCTAACTTTCAGGGAGATACCTTACTTTTTTATGGTATGGTTTTATGCAGATTTTTACATTTACCATAAATCACCACCTTAAAATCTTATTAATGCGTGCCCATATCATACACTTTCAAATAATATATTTACAAAACTTAATGCTTTCATTACCGTGGGTGTATAAAAATTCTCGTCATGACGTTAAACCACACACCACAGCAGAACGTACTATCCAAGCTCCAAGTATGGACGTCGATGGACCTTGATAACTTCCAGAACGGCAGCACACACCTTGTTGCAGCTGAGTGAAAATATCAGTCAAATCGATCAGAGTTTTTGGCTTCTGAGGTATGGGTACCCGCATGTTTAGGGTCCCATGAATAACTTATGTGGCAGGTAATAAAGAGTCATTATGGATATACTGAGACCAAGACAATCTTACTTGACCAAAATTATCTGACGTATGTTTAGAAGTATTTAAATGTGCTTTTAATTCAAGCGCACAATCCCTTCTGAGCAGAATATAATTGTCCCCATGTCAATTTCAATACTATTGGCCTTGTGGTTTTTAAATTGACCGCCGATAAATATTCATTGAGGGCGTAGTAACAAAAGCATGCACTTTCTTGAAAATGAATTTTCAACGCGGTTATATAAGTGAAGTGTCTTGCTGCATCGATAAGATTTCACAGAAAGTGCAAATGCACGCACAGAGCCGATATATCCGTGCAGAACTATTTCCTTCTTTCGGTACTGAACTTGGAGGACAAATGTAATATACCAAACACCACTTAAAACTGTTCATATCACTTGGTCTCAACATACAATTGTAAACAACTGATAGCTTGACATTCTCCAAGTTTTCGCAATACCTTTTCTTGAGAGAAAAATCTGATATGACTGAAATACTGCTGAAAAACGTAAAATAGCAAGTCATCCACCCCCCCTCCCCCGTTAAATTTTAGGCCCTTCTAAACTTATAAGAG
This sequence comes from Ctena decussata, assembly GCA_963989385.1. NCBI lineage: Eukaryota > Metazoa > Mollusca > Bivalvia > Lucinida > Lucinidae > Ctena > Ctena decussata. The sequence continues at coordinate 67,423,008 of OZ022500.1, read as the reverse complement.
TGGCTAGTCTCATGAACGATTTTATTCAAATGGTTGTCGTACGAAAAACATGTCTTCCTGGCTAAAGGAAGGTCAGACAAAACTAGATTATCTGCCAGAGAAGATCCTTAGAGTTGTAGGGTTAATGAAACAACAGCTTTTCAGTGCTAAACGAGCTGACCAACTGTGCGAAGTCGCATGTTGATCGATGTTTTCGTGGTTCATATATAAGTCAGGCTGTCTCGCAGCTAAATCAGGCATCCAAACTCATTAGATATTCCACACATTCAAATGCTCAACCGAACATTCTCATGCGCAACCACAAAATTTTTGACATGAGCCTCCCATTCAAATGCAAATAAAAATCAAATTTTTGTGAAATCGTGTTAATTATTCAAATGTAATCTTAGAAATTTTAATTCAGCATGCATTTAAAACCATTTAAACAGTAAACACCAAGTACTTTAGGGAAGGGGATAAACTTTGTTCTTTTTTGTTGTTGTTAAAACATAATCTCCAAGACTATAGATTCTACAAGTCTCAGCTGACATCTAACAAATGTCAAACAAAAAATCCAGCATAAAATTTATGCCATAAAACAGACTAAAATAAGCAGATTGATGCTGGCATATTTCCTTCTATTTTTAATGATTAAATGCTGAACCAAAACATTTCGCCCCTTCCAACAATGATATCAGAACAATGCCTTATACCTGGTCACTGAAACATCGTTTTTGATGACAGATATTAATTATTACATTGGTATGCAATGATGAATTCGGATGCTTTTTGCTCGTTTTTTGAGAGCGAGCAGAAAATGTTGATATTTTATCTCCTGTTTTGTCTGACCTTGAGCGTGTTGAACAGACATTTCGGATGAGGGAACAAATATCAAGAAAACCGCGGAACCAATTATAGAATTATTTGGTGTGTTGAAGGAGCAATGTTTAAGTAACAAAATAGCATTCTTGGATTTTGGATATCCATTCTATCATTCTTAAAAAACATTCTAAAATCTGACTGAGTAAGTATTGTTTACCTTTTTCGGTTCCTCTTCTACGTCACCGGAAAGCGATCTAACGGATTGCTTTGCTTAACCGCCGGTTCCGCATGAGACTGATTGTCAGGCGTAATAATGACCCAACGTATATGGTAAATGTATTTAGTTTGTAATTTTTGCGGTGTAGGCATAATACTTAACGTACGCGAATGCTTCTTAATATTCGAGCCGGCCGCGTAGCGCAATCTGTAGGGCACCTGACTCATAAGTCAGAGGCCCTGGGTTCGATACCCAGTCTGGCCACATACTTTCGTTTCTTCTTCCGCTGATTCAAGAAGGGCAGTTGTCAGTTACTGGCAAAAGCATGTGCACTTAGTACTGGTTAACCGCTTAGGAGGTATAAGCCTGTCCAGGAATAGTGTGGTTAAGTTAACTGACCGTCCCGACATGACCCTAGCTGTTTACCGTGGACGTATTAAGCAACAAATCAATCAATCAATTCTAAATATTCGAGACATTGGTAGAAAGCTGCGAGTGTCAGATAGCAAATTTTGGACATTCGCAAGAAATGCGATGCGAAAAGAACTGATTTTGACTTCATTAAATGCAAACGATGTGGGCAAAAATTCTTTTTCAAAAAGATTTTTTTTGCCATCGTTTGCATTTAAAGCAAACATGTCCATATAAGTTCATCTGTGTTCACCATTTTATTTTCTAACCCTAGATATATGCTGGTGAAGCCGGACACCTGTGAAAAGTTTCTCCAGGGAACTGCGGTACAGTTTGCCCGTATAAAGGCGGGAAATGATAAACTTCCAGCAGACGACCCATCTGTCACTGAAATATATACTGATCTTAAAGACAAAGTTGTAAAGTCTTCCGGACCAAAAATAAAAGGAGTCGTAAGTATATTTCACTCTTGAAAGATGCCATTTTCGCAAGCCAAGGATACTAAGTCCACTTTGTTCCTTACGCACGTAAGGAACAAAGTAGACTTAATACCCGTGGCTTAGCAACTTTGATTAAGTCTTTGTGTGGTTTATGTGGAAAAGCATAGGTCCATATATAGCAGTGATTAGTGTGGAGGGATTGTCTGTCAGTATTCTTCCACATCGCTTGATAGTTCAAAACAAAAGCCTCGTCAAATGAGAAATAATCTCAGCTGAATTACTTCTGCCCTTCTGATAGAATGATAATCACTACCTTAGCCTCCTTCGATCGGCTAATTGCTGAAAATGATCAAACTTCATATTGTGAATGATCATGTTCAATATGACCTTAAATGAGCAACTCAGCCCCACTTGGGTTTCTTGTATTTCTTCCTTCTTTACCACATTTACCCAGATTTGACTGAATTTTAGCTCTTTGTAGACGAGTGGACTTGACCATACTTATCATTTGGATGAGTTCATTTCTAGTTTTAGTTTTTTAGGGGGGGGGGAGGGGATGTTTTCACTTTTATTGTATTTTACCTTTTATTGTATTTTGCATAGAAATTCCTGTAAGCAAACAGTGTAAGACCCTGACTGCGGCGTCTGAACTGGGTCTGCACTGTTTGCATAATACCCCCAAACGAGGCTTCCAGTCTAAAAAGTGTTTCCAATGCCAGAAATTTTATTCTCTTCACTTTCAGAAACCATCAGCCACGGGAAATGTGAAAGGTCTTACTGACACAACCAAATATACTGGGTCTCACAAACTACGTTTTGATGAGACGGGGAAGGGGCGGGGCAAGGCAGGGCGTGTCGACGAACCAAAGAAATCAGGATATGTAGCTGATTACAAGGGAGAAGGAACATTTGATCAAAAGGATGAATGAATAATTGTTTGTGGCCTGAGTGAAGAAGTAATTTTATTATAATAAAATACATGTGCTGTGTGTTTCCAGGAAATAATCCGTCTGGCTACCATAATTTTTCGGCAATAATCCCAGTCCACTGGATGGCACTTTGTCTGCGCTCATGTCTTCAAAATATTCGAAATCGCCGTAGTTTGGAAGCGTCGCCAGGTGCTAAAACTTGGGACTTGTGCGCTTCCAGTACCTTTTCAGTACACTTCTAATACGATCTTGCTATGCTGGTCACGATGCTGCCGTGGTGTTGTTGGCTCTTCTGTCGCACTTGAGGCTCCACCCGACGGCCTCCAAGGGCGCTTCTACTACGCTGCCAATACGGCAAAGGATTTTAATCTACGCTTGATCTACACTTACTACGTCATGCTACGACCTAAACGCCGGAGCTACGCTGGTGCTGTGCCTATGTTGCGCTTTGGAACCGCTGCTTTATAAATCGGCAAGAAATCTGGGTTCAGCAGCTGTTGCGCTTCTGCCGCGCTTGAGGCCTCACTCGATGGCCTCCATGGGCGCTTCTACTACGACACAGCGGCAGCATCGTGACTAGTGTAGCAAGATTGTATTAAAAGTGCACTGGAAGCGTGACGGAAGGGCACAAGTCCCAAGTTTTGGCACCTGCCGACGCTTCTGTGGCGATTTGAATATTTTGAAGAAGCGCCACGGCCATGATTACCATGAGCAAAGACAAAGCGCCATCAAGTGGAACGTGGGTATACGACAGGTGACCTCTTAATGCTGGTTCACATGCGTTGCCTCCCTGTGCCTCTTGTGCCTGGTAATCTTAAAAACCAAATCAATCAATACAGGTTCATGTGCGCTGTCATTTAATTTAAGGAACCCCAAAAAGTGGCTGCTAAAGACAGGTGATCCATGATTGGGTAGAGCGGGGCCATTTTGGGTCTCATTTCTTCTCCTTAAATGCAGCTGGAAGTTATCAAAATCCTTCTGAGATCACCCTTCAGGCACAGGGCGTCGAAATGACGTTGTACTGACGTCGATGCGGCGTCATTACGTCACATCGACGTCAATACGATATCATTTCGATGTTGTACGCCCGCTGGGCAGTAAAGGACTGCTTTTTAGTATTGGTAGACTGAGGTAAGCGTATGGTAATGTAAACAAGTCTGTGAATAATTTTCAACATTAGATACTAACTATTCACATTATGTAGTTATTTTTGGACAACAATAAGGCGTTTCAACATCTATTTGGCCATTTTCAACACACATGGTCATATTCAGCAATATTATTGTCTTTTTCAGTACTGGTATTGTTGCACAATTTAAACAACTGTGTCAGCTTAGAAGCATTTTGAACTAATCTATGGTCATATTACAATTAACCAGTTTGGCAATAACTTAATGGTAATCTTTGTAAAATCTTCATGGCCAGTTTTCATTGAAATGGTGACCAAGAACAACATGGCCATTTTCTTCAGCCATTTTTCAACAATCTATGCAGTCATGTTTATTAAAGCAAATATGTGTTCACTTTTTCACATAAAGACTATAGCCATTTTTCCAATTATGAAAATTCCCATTCCCCAAAATACATATTTGTGGAGATTTTTCAACAACTTTTTTGCCATTTTTCAAAACTGTGTGACCATTTTCAACCACATTTATTCATATTTGAAACTAAAACTTTCATCACAAATGCAACTGACAATCAATCAGTATAAAGATTTAAATTTTTAAATACATATGAATTTTAGACTATAATATGAATTTTAAATCTAATGAGCATCAGACAAATCAAATCACACGCCTGGTAAAAGCTCAATTCTATTCGTATCTGGAAATTAAAAATTCAAGCCTCTGAAAATAGTTAGCCATATATAACAATGCTATTTAACTCCTACGTATGTAAAGCTGGTTATACTAAAAAATCAGCTTTGTAAAAACTAAACTGTGGAGTTTTCAGAAAATTCCTGAAAGTGGAGTAGTTTTGTGTTAAATCCATCATTTTTTCTAAACTTCATAACAAGAATTGTTCACAGTATGCGGCTTTTACATGCATATGAGTCAAATAATAATGTTACATTTTGGCAGTCACCATTTACAGAATCTTGAGTTTTCAATTTCATTAGTGCGACTGGAATAAATCATGAGTTGCGACAAAACCAATAAAGTGGCATGTGCACCCAGGGAAGACTCAAATCAGCCTGGGCATCTGCTAGCTAGCTCAGACTGTCAGCTACCCTTTAAGTGCACAGCAAAGACTTTGATCAGACTGGGTGGATACACAGGCTGATCGAAGTCTTTACTTGGCACACATGCCTTTTTGTTGATTTTGTCATGTTTAGGCTCTTGTGTATTTACCAGGCATGTATGAGCAGCAAACAAATAAAAAAGTACTATTTTTATAACAGTGCTCTGGCAATCAGACCATCTAATGCAAAAGCAGTGTGCTATTCATTCTATGATTTCATGGCCTTGTTTGGAAGTAATTGCAATTTGTCAATAGCTAAAACTTTCCAATAGCAGTGCCCAGCCTGATCAAATCTGCATTATAAGCCAATGTATTAGTTTAATGTAATTTTCAGCAATGTTGTATCAAATGAAACAGTTGGACTTATTCATTTCATTTTCTACAAACGTCTATATTTTCTAAGTGGTTTTCAGTAAAATATTCTGAATATTGTGACAAACAGGTCTGAACAAACAATGCAGACTCAGATCAGACTGCTCCTCTAGGAGCAGTCTGATCAGGGTCTACACTGTTTGCCATTCCATTTGCATCTTTTAGACAATTTACTGCAATGAAAAGATCAAACTGTCTGATTTTTAGGACACTTACAGTGTCCCAGTTACAGGTGTCTTAATTTTTAGATTTCACTGTAGTTTTTTTTTGCTTATATACCAATATGTAAGCTACATTCTGTACTTTGCATAGCCATCTGCTCTAGCCATTATCATGTAAAGAATACAATTATACAGTGGACAAGAGGGGAGGTGGGTGGGGTGATCGTAATGTACTTAATTCCGATTTGCTTGCAGTCTGCTTCCTGGCTTTGAATGAAATGTTTGTGAGTGTCTTTTGTTTTTAATTGGTTAAAGATACCTGAAAGTGTATGAAATACATTGGGATTATGAAATTTATGTATTTTTGTTATGTTTAACCTATTTACACTTTACTATAATACATATAAAACATGTATCTGTAACAATGTATGTTACTGTATAGCATATTCCTGTATTACTTGTTATGTTTAAAATTTATACATTAATGTTATAATATTGTAGGAAATTTATATATCTGTATCATGGTAGATTTGATAGCATAATATACAGTAGCACTAAACTACATGTACATGGTTGCCATAAACTTTGTCAAGTGTAAGACTAGCTTGTTCAGACATCTGTATATTCTGTATGTTAGGTTAAAAAATCAGATGTTTTCCCCCACAAACACTATTTTGTTGCTACAATACTATACTGACATACTTGTATACTGATTTTGTAACTTTTTGGGACAGCCAAAGGATTAAACAACAGGCGGTTTTTCAATAACCTTATCTATGACAGATAACGAAAATCAGTATTTTGCATACTCCCGAATTTTTTCCTGATATTGTTTGATCAGTCAAATCCAGGATTAAGTGTCATTTTTCTGCCAAGTTTGAAATAGTGATTTGAGGTTACTGCATACACTGTCGTTAATCTGTATATGGCTTAAATGCCTGCAAAGATGACATCAGTATGACATCATAGTAACAAGGTATGTGTATGTACAATTCATGTATCGATGAAGATGAAATTCATCAAATGTTGTTTATGCATAAGTACACATCGAAATCTGAATTAAGATGTAAACTTTAATAAACTAAGATCTAGATCAATCTTGTAAGATGGATCTAGATCTTTGGGATTGTTTTGGAACAGAAAAAGCCATTTTAAAGCTGAATTACATACCACTGATTTACATATGTGGTAATTTTGGAAGGATCTATAACCTATCATATATATGTATGATTGCAGCAGCCACCATATTTATATGCTTGAAACAGCACTGTATATTGTATTGTCTTTTAAAAGTCTCTATATTAACCTCAGGAGTAAACTTTTATGATCTTATAGGCAACAGTCACAAAAGTGGTATTACTATTTATTCAAGTATCTATCTTCCTGTATTAAATGTGTATAAACAATTGAGTTACTTTTCACTGACAATCCATGTGTTACCAAAATGACTTTGAATAATGGGATGGAATGGGCCTCTGTGACCTAGTGGATAAGAGTGCTGATTTTTAAATATTAGGTCTGTCAACACTGTGGGTTCGAGCTTTGCTAGGTGCACTAGTGGGAAGGCCTTGTTCTGCTTGTGGAAGCTTAAGGTCAGATGTTTTTTTCCTGCACTTCTGTTTTTCCCCCACCTCTGCGTAAGGATCTGCTAGATATGAGTGAAATATTCTTGAAAGGGCCATTATACAGACATGAGCCATGATGCAACAAAACCAACACAGTAGCATGTGCACCCAGTGAAGATTCTGATCAGCCTGAGCATCCACCCAGTCTGATCAGTCTTTGCTGTGTGCTTAAACGGTAGCTAAGGGTCTATGCTAGCTCCATGTGGAGTACAGCTAAGACTGATCAGACTGGGTAGATGCCCAGGCTGATCTAAGTCTTGGCTGGGATCACATGCCACTTTGTTGGTTTTGTCATGCCGCGGCTCATATCAAAATAATGAGACAGAAATGTACCAGTAAACAGTAGACCTAGATCAGAAGACCTAGATTGAAAGTGAGAGAAAACAGCCTCATGGTACCAAGGTAAAACTTGATCTGACAACTGTTTTTAAGGTGAATGGGTAGACTTCCATGCTTGTCTGCCACTTTACAAAGGGGAAACAACTTTTGTGTCTTCCTGTTTGAGTCCCATGATATAGAAGCCTTTCCAAGATGGGGTCTACTCTTACAGGGAAAAATTTAATCCTACAGGAGCAAATTGTTCCCTTCAAGAATTGGCCCAATTTGAAAAGGGAGGGATAATGAAAATGAAAGTAGTCTGATATACTGACAGGGTACAGAAGTTGTTTCCCTTTGTAAAACTGATGGGAAAAAATTGATCTATGCAGCAGACTAATCTGGCAAGAGTTGCTGAACAAAAGCGCTATAAAATAGTGCTTTGCCAACTCTATGCAACAATTTTGCTTTCAAAAAGCGCTTTTCTGTAGCAGTGCCTTGCACAATAAAATTTGCATCGTTTTAAACACATGTAAACAGAAAGCGCTACAGAGCGCTTTGCCTATGCAACGGTATGTTACAAAAAGCGCTTTGTGAGGCAGCTCCGGGGATGCCACGTAGCGCTATGAAGCACTTTTTTGTAACACCGTTGCATAGCCAATTGCTAGCCAGTGCTACATAGCGCTAGCGTTAAGCAACTCGCCCCAGGTTTGGCCACATTTGTCAATAGGGTTATAAATCATCTCCTAGTAGTATAGGAGAGGCACATGGTTGCTTCAACTTCAAGGTTATGGTGCGGAAGACTGCATGTTCAAGTTGCCATTTGGCCAGCAAGTGACTGAAAACTCTGTCTATTGACCCAGTAGTAAAGGTGTCACTTTCAAATCAAGGAAGGATCAAAGCAGCAAAAGGAGACGAGTCAGTTCTGCTTCCCATATGCTATGCCTATGAAACCGTGGCCCTCTGAATACCAATTACCTCACCCGCTGCCTCTATGGCCACTAGGCTCTAGGAAATCTTTACCCTTTTTAGGTAAATCTGGCTAAAATGACTTGTATACGACTTAAAGGATCTATATAATAAACAAGACACAATTAAATGCAGACCTAATTTATTCAGAAGTGCTCATCAAAACTGTGTAAACTTTATACTTATTTTCTTTTATAAATTCCGAACAAAAGAATAAACAGTGTAAACTTTATAAACTTAACATTCTTAATAATTCCATGACTAGAACAAAAGAATCCATGTAAATAGTGTAAATTTCATAAGCATAAATTCATAACCAGAATAAAGTAAACTTATAAAATATGATAAAAGAATCTTATAAAATTACTTTTCTTCATAATTTCATGACTAGAATAACAAAAACAATAACTAACATAACAAACAACTGAAAATAAATTGGAGCAATTCTTTCCTTCAAGAGTTGACCCCTATTGAGAAAGATTTGATTGATTGATTGATTTGTTGCTTAACGTCCACAGTAAACAGCTATGGTCATGTCGGGATGGTCAGTTAACCTAACCATACTATTCCTGGGCAGGCTTAGACCTCCTAAGCGGTTAACCAGTACTATGTGCACATACTTTCGCCAGTAACTGACAGCTACCCTTCTTAAATCAGCAGAAGGAGAAACAAAAGTATGTGGCCAGACCGGGTATTGAATACAGGACCTCTGACTTATAAGTCAGGTGCCCTACTGATTGCGCTACGCGGCCCAGCTCTATTGAGAAAAAAAGGCAAAAAAGAAAATGGTAGAGTTGTTACATGTACCCCATGCACCTTAAATACATGTGAATTTAAGGTGCATGAATATATTTCCATGGTATGGCTGCCATTCTTACATGGGAGACAACTTCAGTAAACTACATTATCTGCTTCCCTCATAAGTGAATCCCTTATCCAAAGTGGGCCACCCTTACAGAAAAGAATTTGAGCATATTCTTTTTACTTAAAGTATCTTCTTCTGAGAAAATGAGGCAAACATTTCCATGTCAGAGTGACCTCCCTTGGAGATGTATCCGTACATCTTATAGAAAGCATAACTATCTTTAACTGAAGTATTTTAAGACAAAACTGTTCCAACAAATAAGGTAAAAGGTAAAATAATGTACTGTAAATATACAGCAAGCACTGTTTCACAGCAAACTAAGTTTTACCCTGATGATAGTATACTCAAAAGCAAAAATAACGCATATTTTTTCTTTTTGGTGTTTCTTAAGTCAAAATAAAAATCTGCTGAAATTGGCAAAACAGGGAAGATATCATCAACGCTTGGAGTACACTTCGTCGCAAACTTGTTGAAATTTTATTTGTTTATTCATGCGTAACGAAAGCGTAAACAATCATGGGGTCAATATCAAAATTCACAAATACTGATCAGTTAACTCGGTGTCTTGTACTGAGTTATTCCTGGCTCCAAAACTGATGCCCTCTTTAACTAGGACGCTACAGTGCCTCAGAAACATCATCAAGAATTTTCAGCATTTGTTACTAGTTACAAATAAAGTTATGCCCCTTTGTGCAATCCCGTTAAGTAGGCAAGTTTTGCGACCAGAAAAGAAAATTTGTGGATATTTTAGAAAATCGAATTAAAAATTGATTCCAACTCGGGTTAAATAAAAAGGTAAGTGGTCACAATCAATTGGAGTATGTAACAAAGGGAAGTAACTCTATACGTCCGTCCATTAATGCACCCACAGATTGAACTTTTGGGCGCTAGGTCTTTGAAATCCTTGGACAAAATTAAATGAAAATCATACAGCATCATAATCATAACGGGCAGTCTACGGTTAGCGAATCGGGAGACAAGATTTTTTCCCGGAAAACATTTTTATCAGCTTTAAGATTTTGTAACTCAAACCGTAAGGGAGCAAAATACGTACTCTTTTCAAACCAAATTTTTTTAAACGGGTCCTTTACCCATAACCTTACTCATTTTGAATCCCAAATTACCAGATTTTTCTAATAATTTGATGATTCAGATGAATTTCAAAAACTTGGAAAAATTTAGAAAAAATGCAGATATTTGCATGTGCGATTTAACTGTATAAGAATCAATTTTTCAAAAGTTTTATACCGTTTTCCTGTTGGTTACATCATGCTGAACTCACATGCAGCAAATTCGTATTGATGATTTATTTTTTGCCATTGTGGGCCAGGATTGTGTGATTTTTGCCTTTTTGACAAAAATCTTAATATCTTTTTCGAAGAATTGCACTGTGACAAGAAAATGCTGCAGAACTTATGGCCACGTATAGGCAAATCCCAGAACCGAGTTAAAACTAAAATATCATTACATTTAATGAGGCAAAACAAGACACTAAAAAATATGCGTTTCTTTTACTGTTGAGTATACATAAATTTCTGCCTTATTAAAGATATAACTATTTAGTCCAAAAAACTGGTCTGCTTTTCAAATTACCTTCATTACAGTGTACAAAAACTGTCTTCCAAAACTGATATTTCTATTTTTCATAATTTTCTTTTTTTTATGAGTTTAAATATTTCACAAGAATTCTTAAGAAATTCAAACACAAAAGATACACAATTTATTTGGTTTGCTTTTTTCTTTTTTCAAAAATAATTCAGGACAGTGTTCTGGGCCCACTGTATTAAAATTTAGTTTAACGTTATCACATTAACTGGTCATTAACCAATTAAATGCTTAGACCTGAAAAAGTCGAATGCTAAGATATGACATCAAATGACAACCTCAAATTCAAGTGTGAGACATCATGTCCAGATATTTAAATTTGCCCAAAACTTAATACAGGTACCAATGAAAATTTGTAACACAACAACTACAATTTAACTGATTATGTATCAGCAGTTATCCACTGAAAAATATCAATGATTTACTCAAACAAGTATCAGCAGCATTTTTAGTAAAGGTTCAGAATTATTGAACAACTATCAGCAATTATTAACTAATAAAGATCTGTGAGTCATTAATGGCACAAACTTCAGCAGTGATTTTATGAGGAAAAAATCATGATACTTAAAATGAATGGGTGCACTTTCAAGGAATGCAACTCTGCCATTTTCTTGTTTTAGCCTCCCTTCTCAATGGGGCTCAACTCTTAAAGTAAAGAATTTCCTCTGGGGGAGCATGTTCTTTCCTTTAAGAGTAGATCCCATTTCAAAAGACAAGGGGTCGTATTTATATAACGACTTAAGTGGTTGCTATGCTGTTGCTAAGGCTAAATTTCTATGTTGGAGATTCCCTACAACTATGAAATTTGCTCTGGAGGAACAGTCTGAAAAAGACTGTTCCTCCAGAGAAAATTTCATAGTTGTAGGGAATCTCCTTCATAGAAATTCATACTTAGCAACAGCATAGCAACCACTTAAGTCGTTTTATAAATACGGCCCTTGGTCCTCCAGGGAAGCAAACAGGAAGTCACAATAGTTCTTTCCCTTAGTTAAACTAGCAGAATAGCATGGAGGTGTACCCATACACTACATTATAGTTATCTGTTATTTATCCATCAGGAGTGCTTTATTATTACAGTAATACCAGAAATAGTATATAACACAAGCATCAGCAATGGCTAGATATACAAATATCAGCAGTTCTATATTGCACAATAGCTGGACGGAATATCTGATGCTGGACGGAATATTTACCATAGTAAATATCACATAAATTGCACTACACTACTTTATAATGGAATCTATTTTAACAAATATGTATAAACTTTAAGTCTAAAGAGAAAAGTCTAAAGAGTATTAACTGTTCAAATTTTTACAAAAATGACTCAGATTACATTTCAAACAAAACAGCAAATCTTAAAGATCTTATTTTTAGAAACTGCTGGTTTCATCAGTTTCTTATGTCTTAACAATTTTTCAAAGCCTAAAGCATATCAGTACAAATTATACATTTTCCTGCTGTTTCAATACAATTTCAAAGCATCTTTCTAGAATTTTTTTTTTTTTCATTCTGTTTTATTAAATACAATATTTTGCCATTTTTGAATTGTACAAATTCTAATAAGTCCATGACAGATTTTTTTTATTTGTCTGATATACATATTCAAAAATCATTTCTGTATGTCAAGTTCAATATCAAAGATGTTTCAAATGATCTGATCAGTCGGTTTGTACATCCGTCATGCCTCGGCCACTTCTTGGGCGAGAACCTCTTCTAGGGCGTACTCCTGAAGGGCCAGGCTGTGGATGGCGAGCAGTATCAGCCATCTGGGCCTTCATAGCCATCTTGCCGTAAGCTCCTTTGCGGAGGAAATCATCAAACTGTGATCTTTCCATGTACATGTGTGAAATCGAGCTCAAGAACCTGTAATGGGTAAATGATCAAAAAAATTTTGAACAGTACAAAATAGGGTTTTTGTTGTCATTGAGGTGTGGTTTAACATTCCAGTAAACAATATTTAAGTCATGTCAAGATGTTGCCTCCAACTTTGTAGGACTTTTATGTGACCTGAGATAAATGACACTCAGGTCCTGCTAAGGTTACTAGCATCTCTGCAGCAGAGACACTAGGCAGCCAATCTATTTTGTGGGCCTAATAGGGCAGGCCCTCAAGAGATTGGGTATTTATTCTAATGATTCCACACATTTAAACTTATTTTATTTTGACAATATCACATTATATAAAGTTTAACCCTTTAAGGTAGTTCGTTACCTTTGTCGCATTTCATGAGAAAAATCGCCGACATCAGGGAATTTGATGAAACTTGTTCTGATCGTTGTCTAACATGTCTAGTATTTTTAACTGTATTCATTTGTCATGTAATTTATTTTATTTCACCATGAAGCGCCACCTAGCGGCAGTATGTCATTTTAGAGAAAATCCGCCTTTATAGGGTTACAATTTTGTAACATTTAGGCCAGCTTCTTCGCAAATCTTCTCTGTTAACACCTGTTTATTGCTTGTTGAATTACTTCAATTTTTATTTTGGTAAAGAACCAAATGGAGCTAAAAATAAAACCTTTACCCAGTAACCAACATTATTTTGACGTTAGGAAAGTGCTACCCTTCACAGATTAATGCGAGTTTATCTCAGAAAAAACGCCCGGTAAGGCCATATAAAAATGCCACTAAAATGCTCTTTACAGAGTTACAAAACAGGTTTTGAAATAAAAAGAGGCGGTCATCGCGCAAAGAATTGGTGAAAAATCGGACTTTAGCGAAAAATCGCAAGACAAAAATAAAGCTGCGCGTGCGACGTCACTTTGAGATATGTGTGACGTTCTTATAAAATTTCTGATTTTGTTGAAACATATGAAGACAAAATTGAATTAATACACCTCCAAATTGTCTGCATTATTATACAAAGGGAAGTTTAGTGACTTACTGCGTGCTTTCTTAGATGAAGTAGCCCTTCAAAGATGGGGTCTACTCGAAAATCAAAGAATAAAATGACGCTGAATCAACGTTAATTCAAGATTGATTCAACGCTGTTTGCCCGCTGACTAACCGCTTATGAATCGGCCAAGAAGCATAACACCGATGATGAAGAAATTTTAATTATTGTAAGTAAAACTTCTCTAGTTTCAATTAAAAATAACGTTACATACAATACAAATGAGTACAATCTATAAAAGTCACAACAAATTATATCTAGCATATTTACAAAATTAACCATGCCCCGCACATACGAGAGACATCGCGAGCAGTAAGTTAATTCGGTCTGTGAATCAATGCAGAAGGACAAGTGTTGACATTTTCAGCTGTATATATTTTCATGGGTCCATATATTATTTATATTATCAGAAAACAATGTGCAGATGCACAGGTTGATCTGAATCTTCCCTGTCGTAAGGTACCGTTTCACACGACGCCACACATACAAAACATCCTGAGTAAACATAATCTTAATATAAGTGAAAATAAAATATTTATATAAAATAAAATATTTTTTGCAAAATCAATTACCGTAGGATCTAATAAACGCCCCATGACTATTTTCTAAAAAAATGTTATATTAACTTGCATGAAAGCCAGGTTGCTTCTCTGATTGCGGTTGCTCTTTGAAACAGGGTCTACTGTTAAAGGAAAGAATTTGCTCCTAGAGTTGCAAATTCTTTGCTTTAAGAGTTGACCCTTACTGAGAAGAAAGGCAAAAAAATAGCGGAGTTCGTTCCTCTGAAAGTATTTCCATTCAAAGTTACGCTTATTGAAGGTATTTTGGCAGTGGCTGATTTACTACTCTTTAGACCCTAACCCCCCCTTTCCAAAAATGCAACGCCCCCGGGGCATTAAATAGGAAAAATACGGTAGTTTGGGGTCCGAGGGTACTGCAGATAATGTGAATATTTGGGTGAAATAGGTACTTTTCCAGGGTGTAGAAATCTGCGTAATTTATTTCGCCACTTTTGTCAATTCGAGTTAACTCTTAAAGAAAAGAATTTTCTCGTCTAGGAAATTGGCGGAAATGTTGAACAGGTCGTACCCACTCAGCTTACGTCGTTGTTGTTGTTTTGTGTTTTACGCCCTCTGAGACAGTATTTCAGTCTACATCGGGCCGTCTCCCAGCTGAGAGAGGGAGACAGAAAACAGAAATGACGTGAGAAAAATATCCAAACACCCGCATCCGCACCTACTGCGAGGCCCTTGTCCAACTTTTAGTCTAATTAGTAGGACGCCACTGCAATGAAAGTTACCGAGCACTATTGCCCGACCCGACCACTCCATCAGCTTTCGTAAACCCCGAAGTACAGAGAAACACGTTCTGTTAAACAGTGTTCTTGTAGACATTGGCGCGATGAGAGTTAAACGTGAATGTCCATATTTTCCAACCGTTTTTACAAAGGGAAACAACTTTTGTGATTTCATGTTTGCTTCGCTGGACAAAACTCGGATCTACCCTTAAAGGAAAGAATTGCTTCAAGAGGAGCAAATGCTTTCCTTGAAGATTTGATCCCCATTTTAAAGGGACATAAAAATGAAAATGAAAAAGTTGCTTCTGCTTCCCCAGAAAGTGTTCCGATTCATATAAAATTGAGCCGTGACATGACAAAACAAACAAAGTGTCATGTGCGCACAGTGAATACTCAGATCAGCCTGGACATCCGCCCAGTCTGATCAGTCTTCACTATGCGCTCAAGGTTGCTAAGGGTCTAAGCTACCTCCATGCTGACAGCGGAGACTCTGATCAGACTGGGTGGATGCCCAGGCTGATCTGAGTCTTCGCTGGACGCACATGCCACTTTGTTGCTTTTGTCGTGTCGCGGCTCATTAATACTTTTTGCTACTTTTTACCCTGTTAACTATACAAAACCTGGAAACATTACAAAACAAGACTTGTCAGCGTACAGGAAGGCTCGCCTGACATACAGTCTTGAACATCACCATGGTAAAGAGGGACCGGGAGTGGGACGCCAAGGCCGACGTCGTTGTGATGGCAATAGCTCTTCCATACTTACGTACAGCAGAGCTCATTAATAAAAGATTCATGCCAGTTATGAAAACGTTAGAGCAAAATAAGTTCAAAAAGGGATTATCTCATGTTTATCTTTTATCTAGGTCTACGGCAATTTACTTCAGAACCATCAGAGGTCCAAAGTTTATTATAAAACACTGACCGTAACTCTAATTTGCCCGAGGGTTTCTTTTTTACAGAATCGAGTCATAAAAAGCGTGTTTCGAGTTAAAAAAGCAAGTTTCGGGTCATAAAAAGCGAATATCGATTTAGGAAAAGCGAGTTTCAAGCTATAATAAAGACCCACACCTGCGCATTCGATTAAGGTGTATGGGTACACGTCTATAATTGAGCCGCGACACGACAAAACCGACAAAGTGGCATGTGCGCCCTGCAAAGACTCACATCAATCTGGGCATCCACACAGTCTGATCAGGGTCTTCGCTGTCCGCACTGAGATAGCGTAGCCCCTTATCTAACCTAAAAGCGCACAGCGAAGACTCTTATCAGAATGGGCGAATAACCAGGCTGATCTTGCTGTCTTGGCTGGGCGCACATGCCACTTTGTTGGTTTTGTCGTGTCACGGCTCATATGTATTTATCTGTCAGTGATTTATTTACAATTTTGCTGCCAAAGAATCTGGGACTCAGTAGGTGTATAAGTTCAGTGCGTCCTACAATAAAACCATGATTCCATAGCACTGAATTTTAGTTAGTCTTGGGACTCTCAACAATATAAATTGTGAGGAGAAGAATTAAAAACCGTATGTCTTCGTTTATAAGATGGAGATTTTTTCCCTTCTAACACGCTCCCAAAAAATCTAGACGGGTCTATATTTTTTGGGATATTTTTGGAAGGGCAAACCCCATCTTATAGCAGAATTTCTTACGATTGATTTAGGTATTTGGGGTCAGTCTAGAGATGGAAACCCCCTGTTTTATAGCCAAATAAACGTTATATGAAACGGCGGGACTCACAGGTAACAAAATCACTGATCTGCTGATACCTCTAAAACTGTTCGAATATCACCAGTGGCAGGTTATAATTGAGCCGCGACCTGACAAAATCAACAAAGTGGCATATGCGCAAAGCGACTCAGATCAGCTTGGGCATCCGTTCGTCCGGTGTTGCTAGTTAGTGTGGCTGTGACCCTGCGAGTCTTGCACGTTATACAGCTGTAGTACGTTGAAGATCGAACAGATTTATGTGCATACAATACCATGTTTTTTATGCCGTATTAGGTTATTTCTATCCTCCTGGAGTGCACATTGTAAAATTCAGTATTAAGAAAAAAGAGCAGTATTATAGACATTTCCATGTTAAAATAATAGAAACATCTATTTTGAGTATACAGTAGAGAATTGATCAGACTACGCAACGTCTCAAAAATGACGAAGAGTTTATAACGTTACGTGTCGCTGACGTTCGTCTCTTAATATATATTTTTTCTTTCACATGAATTTTTCATTAATACTTTACGCGATCACCCTATATTTTTATTTGCATTTCTTATTCTACGAAATCCGCTCTTTATTTTCGTCGTAGTTTTGTATAGTGTCGCCAGGCTCGTTTTTGAGAAATGTCTGCTTCAACAGTTGAAGGGTTCGAACTTTTATGGCGTCAAAAGAGATACAGGTGCTAGGATTAAACGTTTTTAAGTCATAAATGCTGTTCTCCACCATCAAAATGTATATACCACATAACAGAGAGATTATAACACTGTTGATTGAGTGTTCTGAAAACAAAATCCGACAGGAAATACGCAAGATATGGTACAAAACGTTATTTTTTTTATATGAAACGTTAGCTGGCGCATTAATATTAAACGAATACAGATTCCTCAAAACAAATGATGCCATCAAAAGTGCAACATGTCAGAGTATATTTCAGGCAAGTTTCATCAAAATCCAAGGTATTTCGATTTTTTACCCATGACGTCGCCAAAGGTATCGAACTACGTTAAGCGCAAACAAGAATTCCGCAGAATGCGGTGTCTCGCCTGCTGGCCCTTTGTCACAAAAACAGAGCTCAATCAGCAAAGATGTATGCATGAACCAAGTTTCATGGCTCTAGCCCTAATAATTTCTGAGAAACAGACCTAAACATGAAAACCTGACAAAAAATTGCAAAGTCAGTCAACCGTAAAATGTAGGGTAAAAACTCAATATTGATGATGACTTTGAGCTCTTCTCTTCTAGATGAATGCATGACCAAAGTTTCATGGCTCTAGCCCTTATAGTTTCTGAGAAACAGACCTAAACGCGAAAACTTGACCAAAAATTGCAACGTCAGTCAACCGTAAAATATAGGTCAAGACTCAATATAGATGATGGCATTGAGACCTACTTTTCCAGACGTACCCATGAACCAAGTTTCATGCCTCTAGCCCATATAATTTCTGAGAAAATGACCTAACCCTGTAAACTTGACAAAAAATTGCAAAGTCAGTCAACCGTAAAATGTAGGTCAAAACTCAATATTGATGATGGCTTTGAGATCTACTCTTCCAGATGTATGCATGAGCCACGTTTCATGGCTCTAGCCCTTATTGTTTCTGAGAAAATGACCTAAACGCAAAAACTCGACAAAAAAATTGCAAAGTCAGTCACCTTAAAATGTAGGTCAAGACTCAATATTGATGATGGCTTTGAGATCTACTCTTTTAGATGTATGCATGAATCAAGTTTTATGGCTCTAGCCCTTAAAGTTTCTGAAAAAATGACCTAAACGCAAAAACTCGACAAAAATTGCAAAGTCAGTCAACCGTAAAATGTAGGTCAAGACTCAATATTGATGACGGCTTTGAGATCTACTCTTCCAGATGTATGCATGAATCAAGTTTCATGGCTCTAGCCCTTATAGTTTCTGAGAAAATGACCTAAACACAAAAACTCGACAAAAGTTTACGCCGCCGCCACCGACACCGGAAAGCAATACATATGTCTCCCCTCTGCTTTGCAGGCGAGACAAAAAGCAGAGGACAAAATTTACGGCTGCAAAATTAAAAAAAAAATGCCTTGTCATATATATCACATTGAGAATTCAAAGACTAGAGGGTAAACAGCGTAGATCTAGATGAGGTGGCTCTTTATCAGCCACCTCATCAGAATCTATGCTGTTTGCAAAGTCTGCCATTTTCATCATTGGCGCTTAAAGTGTTAAGGAAGTTGGCCTCATCGGAATATGATGTTTGTTGCTGACTTGGAAGTTTTGATGATAAATGTATGTAACCATTTCCCTTCCTTGCTAATTCGGTACTAATTTGGCTATAATATGAATGAACCCAATTTCCAAATATTTCTTGTATAATTCAGCTACATGTTGTGTTTTTCCCTTCCAAAACAGTCCCAAAAATCTAAATACTGTAATCGCCCCATTTACCGCACATGCCCCTATAACCGCACACCAAGGCCATTTCCGGAAAAAAATGCACAAGCGCACACTGCTTCTTCCTTTTGAAACTCACAAAACGCATCAAGTTCAACTTACCATTACTGTTTCATCAGCGACAGTGTTTTCAGTTTTGTTTTACCAACGCAATGTGCAAAGAGAGCAACTCTATCGGTCTGTCAATCGGGCATCCTCACCGATATTTAGGAAGTTGGCTGAAGTGTTATGAGTGCGAACAGCGGACTTGAATCAGCTTACACATCTGCGCCATCTGATTAGCCTATTCTCTGTCTGCATCAACAATGGGAATGTACATGTTGATCCGAGGAGGATTAAGCTTACGAAGTTATGAGGTTGTGGGGGTGCACAGGCTGAACTGAGTCTTTGCCTTTCATACATGTGAAAAGGCACCATTTCTCAAGAGCAATTCTTGTCATATATAGCGATAATGTGCATGTGCGCCAAAGTGCGTTTGGGAAAGATACATGAACGACAGATGAGAAACCCGGGTTGCAAAAGAAATAAATTGTCATAACGACAAACTCTTGTTTCCTGACAAAATCAGTCTGAATACATGCGCAAACTGAAGGAAGCGACCAGCCTGCGCATATGCATGGTCTGTGCATTTAAACAAAGTTCGCGATAGCCATAGGATAGGTTTATCATTGGCATAGCTGGATGGCCCGTGGGCCTCAGGACACATCCGATCAGCAAACACCCGCATTATACAGTGCATCTGCGAACATTGACCAGTCTAACAAATCTCCAGGATTCGCAGATAGTTTGCAAAATAATTGTTTTAAGATGCGCAGACTGGTCTAAGGCTTTGCTGTTTGCATATGTAATACGGTACCTTTCTCATGACACACTGCCAATATTTCTGCACCCTTGGACGTAATATAGGACAGACAGGAATAGGGAAGATCAAAAGGATCGCATCTTCCAGAATTAGAATGTGTGTGTTATTAATAGAAGCCTGTGAATTTAAAGCGGACCACTTGCTGAATAGCCAGAGCACTGACAAACTTACCTGACGTGTTTAAACAATCACATATTAGGTCATCGTAAATGTGTTGAAATACTTTCCTTTTTTCGGAATATTTATTTGGAATATTGAAGAAGGATGGAGAGAATGAAAAACATGCATAATGAGGCCATGTTTAATACTGAGAGGTATGAGATAATTTGCGACTTGACATGAGATTGTTTTTCTCCCGGAAATTGGCAGTTCAAATAGTTCGAACACTAAATATTTTCATGACACTTCGAACACCCTGATCAGTATTGCCGACTATTCGTTTGTTGTTTTTTCATTCTGAAAGAGCAGTTATTAGAAAAGTTTTTAACCACACCTTTTTGTTGCAATTTTGAAAAAGTTAAGCGCACCATGCGGTAAATGGGGCAATTACGGTATGTCTTAAAGATGGATATAATTTTTGGGATTGTTTTGGAGGGAGGAAGATCCAGTCTTATAACCAAATTAGTAAAGTATGGTCTTAGTCAACTGAAATTGTACAAGTACCTGTCAATCTGGCTAGGAAAGTAGTCAATCTGTCCTTCCAAGGTCCTATAGTTTCTATTCCTTTCATTATCCATCTCGTCTGGGCTAATTGTGGTGGGTGGAGCTTTCCCAAGGCCTGTCCACATTTTGAATCTAAAACAAAAGCAAGTTCATGAATTATTTCTGTAAGCTTCCTCAATAATAAATGTTTTATAGTGTTAAATGAGACCTAAACTGACATCTATACTGGTTAAGGCCTTCATTTGGTTATGAAGGCTTAATATCCTCAAAAATAAACTCTCCAATACTTTTTTTAGGAGCAAACACTCTTATACTAAAGGAGCAAGCTTTTTCCTTTAATAGCAGATCCCCTGTTTGAAGGGTTCCATCATCTAGGAAAGCCAACTGGAAGTCATAAAATTTGTCTCCCTTCGAAAAATGGTGGGAAAACATTGAGAAGTATCCATAAATCATAAATCAATTTATTGTATCAATCTAATCAAATGCCCCGGGGGTGTTGCCTTTTATGAAAGGGGGTGGGGTGTTATTTAGAGCCAAAATTGTAGTAAGTCAGCTACTGCCAAAATACCTATGATAAACAATATAACGGTAAATGAATATACTTTCAGTGGTAGCAACTCTATTATTTGTGCCTCCCTTCTCAGAAGGGGTATGGGGTATACTCTTAAAGGAAAGAATTTGCTCTTCTAGGAGCAAATTCTTTCCTTTACGAGTAGATCCCATTTCAAAGGGCTACGTCATCCAGAGAAGTAAACAGAAACTAAAAATGTTTTTCAGAGAAAAACTGATGTCCCCCCACCAGCCCATTTCCCACCCTCTAATGAATAAAAAGCCTGTACAAACGAAATATTTATGCAAGTTTGGAGAAAATCCTACATGGAAAACTATGTCCTTGACAAATGGGTGAAGGTCGCCAACTACGAAACATGTTCTAAACCTGTCACAATGATATATTCATGCAAGTCTGATGAATATCCATCAACTGGTTTAAGATATAACTCATTTTTAAGAGAGAAAAAAAGGATTTGTAGTTAGCTTTCGACCTTGAAAATAGGGTCAAAGTCATCAAAACAAAGTAAACTCTTGAGATTGTCCCAAAGGTATATCTATAAAAGCAAAGTGGACACCAAGCCAAAGGCTAGTGAGATATTATCAAGTTTAGTGAAATTTTCACTGATCTATGTCCTCTTGTGACCTTGAAAATGAGGTCAAGGTCACCAAACTCTGATCAGCTCTTAAGCTAGTTCAAGTGATGTTTCCATGCAAGTTTGGTGAAATTCCATCCGCTGGTTCAGGAGATATTGTAGGAACAAGAAATTGTAATCTAAGTCCTCCAGTGACCTTGAAAATAAGGTCAAGTCACCAAACACTGATCAGCTCTTAAGCTTGTCCCAATGATGTATCCATGCAAGTTAGGTGAAATTCCATCCACTGGTTCAGGAGATATTGTGCATACAAGAAATTGTCATCTAAGTCCTCCAGTGACCTTGAAAATAAGGTCAAGGTCACCAAAATCTAATCAGCTCTTAAACTTGTCTCAATGATGTATCCATGCAAGTTTGATGACATTCCATCCTTAGGTTCAGGAGATATCGTGCATACATGAAACAGTCATCTAAGTCCTCCAGTGACCTTGAAAATGAGGTCAAGGTCACCAAAATCTAATCAGCCCTTAAGCTTGTCCCAATAATATATCCATGCAAGTTTGGTGAAATTCCATCCATTGGTTCAAGAGATATCGTGCATACAAGAATCTGTCACGCCGACGCCGACACACCGGGATCCGCACTGAAAACAATATGTCCCCCCTCACCTTTGGTGGGGGGACATAATTCATGTTGGTAAATATATTATTTTCGGAAAAGAAGCAGGGGGAGTTTATTAGGGTATGGGTGTTTATTAGGATTAATATAGTAAATAAATCTGACTTACCTTCCCATCATGAAGTCAACAATCTCGTAGTCATTCTGCTGTTTGGACACATCAGTGCGGACAGTGGAGAATGTTTCGTTAAGAATCGACAAGAACATGTTCACGATGATGAACGTTATCGTCACCACAAACAGGAATATGAAGATCTGAAATAGGAAACCAAAGTGGCTTATGAGAGATTTTAATGCTCATATTTACAATTCGAAGAATGCATTAATACCCAGCATCCCACAGAATGGGTCTTGACAAAACATGGTTGACCCGGAAAAGACGCTTCAGAATGCTGCATCTGATCAAAGCCTTCACTGTCTGCATTTAAGTCAATAATTTCTGAAGAAACAAAACATAATTCTAATGTATGCATGTATGTAACATGACGCCTTATTAGATAACATCAAAATTTGTGACAGTTTACCCTGTGATATACAGTCGGAAACCCGGCATCATTATGAAATGTCCCGTCTCATAATCTGATCTTTGGTTTTATACCACTGAAAGCACTTGCAATGGATGCAAAAGAGTACACTTACAAAGATGAAACTGTAAAAAAAACAACACATAAGAATGGGGATAACAGTATTGAAAATTGTCATACGGGGAGGTAAATCATTGGTTTTACGGTTGCAAATTTTGTTTCCCCAAACTTTACATTCCATACATGTGATGTCTCCCGGATCATCCGGGAGTCTCCCGGAAATGGAGCCCATCTCCCGCGCTCCCGGAAAGTTTTCAGAATCTCCCGGATGCTGAATTTTCCTGTCATAATTTTTTCTGAACCGTCCATTTTGCGGTAACTACTTACCCGGCGATCAAAGGATTAACTGTCCGTGACCCAATTACCTAACAGGGTGCAATATAGGACGTGTCATTCCGAGGGGTATTCGCTGATCAGACGCAGCGAGGTGTTAAATTGGCTAGCGCACCAGTAAAGGTACCTGTGCTAACTATAATAGCAGGTAACTTTTACCGAGAGCAAATGACTTTTATTGCGTCACGGCTTTATGCATCGGTCATTGTTTATGTCTTTGATTTGCACGAATGCAATAGATGCAAGTGCTGCCAATCGACAGTGATTCCATATCGATTTTTTCAGTGAACATGTCAGATACGTAATGTGTGGTCATTATAAATATCGATCATGCAAAATTTGCGCAGGCTGATCAGATCATACTTTCATGCAATAGATGCAAGTGCCGCCAATCGACAATGATTCGATATCGATTTTTTCAGTGAACATGTCAGATACGTAATGTATAGTCATTATAAATATCGATCATGCAAAAT
This sequence comes from Ctena decussata, assembly GCA_963989385.1. NCBI lineage: Eukaryota > Metazoa > Mollusca > Bivalvia > Lucinida > Lucinidae > Ctena > Ctena decussata. The sequence goes on along the minus strand of OZ022500.1, from coordinate 67,398,974 downwards.
TTGCGCAGGCTGATCAGATCATACTTTCATGAAATCATCACGGGTGCCAGCCTTTTTTTTTCTTTTTGTTTTACTTAAGTCGGTTCGTTCACTTTAAGAATAGTTTCCCGCGTTTTTCTATCCAGTTATTGCCGATTCAGACGCATCGTATGTGAAATGAGAACCAGTGTGAATTTATAAATAAAATATGGGAAATCCGCGATCTTCAGCATCTGACTGAGACAGAAATATGCTATTCTACAAGTTTACTGACCCAAATATGAAGCTATATTCGTTCTTAATCTAATATTCAACTAAAATAGACAGCTCTAATGACAGGTATGTTCATTGAACTGTAGAATATAGCTCGGTTTTGAGATAAACAGATTTTGAGTGTTTAACAAGTATCAGCTTTCATCAAAATAACCGGAGCAAATCGGACCCATCATCCAAGATGCAACTTTGGATGTTCATATTGAGGGTTAGGGAAAAGTGGAGAGGAGTGATGGTTTGAGAATGCCAGATAATCAGATTGTTTATTTTTCTTTTCTTTTTTTGCAATTTAGCAATGGAATGGTCAGCACTAACACTATGAACACTACTGTAGAATTACACTGTAAATTAAACTTAGGATGGTAGTGTTACTGCACTGAAATGGCATACTTTTGAGGTTATATTTGAAGTATTGGGTAACTCAAAAGTAGAAGTTAAACAAACTATACAACTGTACTTTAGTTCATGTTGTTCTATTTTAAAACAAGAACACCCCCCCCCATCCCCACCACCAAAAAAAAAACAAACAAAAAAAACCAAACAAACAGTGAAGTAGTGAAGTTCTCGAAACAACGCATCAAAGTTGCCGTCAAAAAGTCTCCCTGATGGGGAACTCAATCTCCCTGAAATGAAATCCAGATCTCCCACATGGTCCTCAAGAGTTCATCACATGTATGACATTCACTTTGCAAAGTTTTGCAAAAGTAAGACTTTGTGAGTAGTATAGCATTACCTGTGTGAACCACTGATTGACAGCCAACATATTGTAGATATCAAACTTGCCCATCATCATCACAATACCAGCCTCACAGGAAGTGATGAATGTCCTGAATGTGTCCAGGTTTGCCACATACACCAGATAGAACATCTGAATGAAGGCCAGAAACACGATATTGAAAATTATACTGAAGTGTATCAGGTCCCGGCCCGAGTTCTTCAAGGTGTCAGAGAGCAGCGAGATTCGTTTGTTGAATCGTAGCAGTTTCAAGAACTTCATTGATGCAAAGAACACCAAGAAACCAATGATGTAATTGAAAATCTCCGTCCAGTAACCCACATACTGGAATTTCATGTACTCATTGCCATGCGTTTCCTTGAAGTATTCTGTCAGCTGGTTGACACTGTACAGACGGTAGAAGTAGATGACAATTGCTGTGACAGACATTGCAATAATACACAGCTCCACAAGGTTCCAGAAATGTAGGAAATACTTCCATCTTTCTTTGTAGAGGGTACGAATTTCTTTGATAATGAACCATAGTGTGAACAGGAAGTAGATGACTTCACAAACTATTTGGAACAACAGAACTGAGCTCATGTATGGCAATAACATGCAAGGTTCAAATCTGTATGATGGGGTCACTCCACCACTAGGCTGAAACTCCGACAGCAATGTTGATATTGAAAACAAGTTTATTGATGGGTTGTACACAGTGAATTCTAAGAACACAGCTCGTGTGTACTTGTCAATCCAGTTCTCTTGTTCCAACTGAGTGAACTGATCAACCATGTCTTGATATGCCTGATTTAGTCTTACAATATACCCACCACCTCCATACACAGCAATATGGCCCCAGTAGGGGTAACTGTTGAGACTGTCCCCAGACATGTATGTATATTCCTCTCTGGTATCGTTTGGGTTTGTAAGTGGTTCCCATCCGGCAGCGTAAGTACCATCATCTTCTATCGTGGTGTCATAGTCATCGTTGCATTCTGGTATGACCCCTTCCATTTCATGTGGTAACATACACGTATCTGTAAAAAATACAGTACATTCTCTCTATAAGGCTATGGTAAGGTCCAAACAAAGGAATAAGTAGTGTCCTATGCAGAAGCATTATATCAAGACAAAACTAAATAAGAATATAAGGCATAGCATGTGGGAGTCATAAATCATGGCTCCGAAATGCTCTGCCTTATATTCTTTGGGCATGAAACATGGCTTCTGAATCCTCTGTCTTACATTCTTTGGGCATGAATCATGGCTCTGAAATGCTCTTCCTTATATTATTTGGGCATGCATCATGGCTCCCAAATGTTTTTCTTTGTAATTTTTGGGCATGAAACATGGCTCCGAAATGCTCTGCCTTGCATTCTTTGAGCATGATCATGGTTCCCAAATGCTTTGCCTTGTATTCTTTGGGCATGATCATGACTCCTAAAAAGTCTGCCTTATATTCTTTGGGCATGAATCATGGCTCTGAAAGGCTCTGCCTTATATTCTTTGGCCATGAATCATGGCTCATTACAGCTTTAATTTTACATGATGGCATTATATCCAAAGTAGCATTATAATAAGTAATGTTACATTGAGGTTTTGCTGTATATTCATACAGGGGGTGGGGGATGGATCTAGCTTATTTTGAGTTGTTTTTAAGCAGGAAAAAAAAACTGATTGTATAGCAGAACTACACAAGACCAGTTTAGATATATGATGTCATTCTGGAGGGGGAAAATCTCCCATCTTATAGCTGAATAAATATGGTAACTACAATATATACTTACAATATATATACAAAGGAATATAAATGAGCCGCGACACGACAAAACCAACAATGTGGTTGTGCACCCAGTGCAGACCCAGATCAGTCTGGGCATTTGCCCAATTTGACCAGACCCTTCGTTAGGTGCTCAAAGGGTAGCTATGGGTTTAAGCTATTGCCATGCGGACAGTGAAGACTCTGATCAGACTAGGCAGATGCCCAGGCTGATCTGAGTCTGCGCTGGGCGCACATCCATATTGTTGGTTTTGTCAAGTTGCGGCTCATATGTTCTACTGACAAAGGAATATAAAATATCTTACTTTTCCTCACTCTGACTTGCCGCAGAATGGCATACCCCATGAGTCGTGAAACTTTGTCATTAATATAACCTCGCATGTAGAAGGGGGGATAATTATTGTAGTAGGGTCCTGCTCTAAGTCCTCTCAGCATGCCAGTCCTTGCCCATACCCAGAAATCATTTGTGTTCTTTACCTGCAGATGGATAAATGAGAATTACTGTAATGATAATATAGATAAGAGGGAGTAACAGGGAACATTTTTCATATTTCTTCATTAACATGTAAGTTGGTATCCCTCGTTTGAATCGTCTTGCAGAGGCAGTTCAAACATATGTTTTCAATGAGAAATAAAAAAAAAATTCTCAGAATTGTCCTCAAAACCCCACCTTATCTAGAGCACTGCTATGATGACTAAAAGTTTGGACTGAAGTAGTCAGATAAGATAAGACATATGACTGGCATTGCCTCAGGAGCTATGTTAGCTCAGTGGGTTAAGTGCTGGCCTCTGATCTAGTGGTTCTTGGTTTGATTCCCGCTGGAGACAAAAATCTTTTCAAATGCATTGCATGCAGCCTTTCATTATCACCAGCCCATCTTCCTAATAAATTGTTGTATTTAAATAACAATGAAAGCCTTTTGAAAAAAAAATCTGTTTACCATTAAATTTCTATTTAAAGCTGTCTGAGCAAACAGTGCACACCCAGATCAAAATGTTTCTAAGGGAGCAGTCTGATCAGGAGCTACATTATTTGCCATTCCATCTGCATCTTTTGGACACATTACTGCATCATAAAAACAAATTGTCCCTCTTTAGGACAAATACAAGAATTGTTGTAGGTGTACCAATTCTAAGATTTTTTCTGTACTTGAAATCATATTCTGATGTCATGACAAGATATTCAGAAATCAATGTGAGACTCATGCTTACCTTAGTGAAGGAATGTTTAGTATCATTAGTCAGTATGAAGACCTGTTTCATACTATACTTGTAGTAGTAAGACTCGGTACTGATGCTCTTGTAGCTGATCACCATGAGAATCCACAGGAAGAAAGCATAAAACACTATCTCTCGGATCACTGACCACATCTGTATTTCCTTTAGTCTTTGCTGACGAGCAGCTTCCAGGACCTTTGGGTCGGGGGGCTTGGGTTTGTAAAGAGCCCTCTGTGGTGAGATGAAGCTGAAACCTGGTGGTGAAAAATAACAGAAAATATTAACACTTGCATACAAAATATTTGCCATAAAAAGTTCTAGAATAACTGAAACAGTGAAGCCTATGAACTGCCACTTCTGTTGACACTTTTATGTCAAATGGACTCTTCTACCTTAGTTCTGACAGGTAAAAGGCTATTTTGCAGCCACTGATCTTAGGTCTACACAATTTGCCAGGATGGTAGGCATTTGTAGGGCAATCATTCTGTGTCATGATAAATTGTGCATTTCTACTTAGGTGTTTTTCAAACTCTGAAGGTTTTATGTAGTAATGATTAGTAGATTAATATTCTCTAAGAAATCTTTATCTTACATCTTTTAAAACCTAAAATTGACCTATTAATCACCCTCAAATAAGACAAGTAACCTTTCTTTCCCTCTTAAGTAAAGAACTGTTGTCTACTATAGCAGAAGTTTGTACCTAAAGCCATTTTGAGTACACAAAACACATGGCTAATCTGCTCTTGCCAGTAGGCCAATTACCTGTTCAGAGTTGTAAACCAGTTATCTTCTCTAGCAATTTTAAATTCATTTTATCATGACCACATTCACTCGTTCTAACTGCTATACTCTCTGCAGCAGGTAGCAATTTTATACTCAGTTTTTAAGGTCAATGGATACACTTTCAGGGGAAACAACTCTTCCATTTACTTTCTTGCCCTCCTTCTCAATGGGGTCAACTCTAGACAAATTTGCTCCTTTAGGTTTAGACCCCCAATAATAAGGTTATGAAGAGAGTAATCATAATAATTCTAAATAATGGGACAGTGAGACCTGGCCCAGAGGTTATAAAACTTGAGTACATTCTCAAACTCAAAATAAAGCACACTGATTGGCTGCTTCCGAGGATTTGCTCGGAAGCAGCCAATCAGTGTGCTTTATTTTGAGTTTGAGATTATTCTCAAGTTTTATAACCTCCAACCCTGAGCAACAGTGCAGACCTAGAGGAGCAGTCTGATCTGGGTCTACACAGTTTGCCATTTCATCTGTATCTTTTGGATGCATTAAAAATTGTTGCATTATTTAACCAAACTGTTCCATTTTTAGGACATGTATGTATACATGTAGTAATTATTTAAGATGTCCAAAGTTTCAATTTTTTATGAAAGGAGCTCCAGATTAGATGGGTTTTGAGGATAATTCTGAGATCATTTTTCTTATTTCTCAACGAAAACATGTTGTGACCCTCATTAGAACCGTCTCGGCGAGACGGTTCTAATGATGAGTCACAACTTATGTTTTTGTAGAAAAATTTGGAAAATTATCCGTAAATTATCCCTCTTACCCCTTCTCATCTGGAGCACTGGTCTACTGACCTTCATCTGGTTTGTGCAGGAGTTCGTCTTCTCTGGCAATTTTACATTCTTCTTCATCATCATCATCTTCATCTCCACCGGGGTTCTTGATGATCAGGGAGAATATGATGGCAAACAGGAACACCTGCGGTGGACGGCAACAAAATATCACCAGTGATCCAGATAATTTGAAAAAAATTCTGTCATATTTTTTTTATTTCTCAATGAAAACATATGTTGTGACACCTCATTAGAACCATCTCAGTGAGACGGGTCTAATGAGGGTCACAACATACGTTTTAATGGAGCAATATGGGCTACAGTCTAGCCCGCTAGCCGCTAGACGGTAACAAGATATCAATATCGGCACTAGCAACAATGGCTACCAGTTTTGTTGGCCATTCCCATCTTGTTAACATACATGAGATAGCCGCTTTTACAATATGCCATATCAGTTCCCTCAACCCACCCCCACCCCACCTGCCCCCTGCTGCCAATTCAATACTAGAATTAGTAAGAGGAGACACTATTATGGCATATTTTAAAATAGGACTGGCCAGTGTTTTACAGCATAGGAATCAAACGTTTTCATGCACTGACATTTGCTGGGTCCTGAAAAATTGTTTTAACACAAGGCCTTAGCCAAGTTTTCAAACTTCTTCCAAGGGACCTGGTTAATAATAATGAGATGTAACTGCTACTTTTGCATTTTAGAGTGTGATTCCATTGAAAACTGAATGACTGGAAAATCATAAAAATTGTTAGTCATAGTGCCGTAACGTCATTCCATGAAAAACAGAAAAGAGAAACTAGAAATGCTCATCCCATGGTGGCTAAGTAGCATCAAGTAACACCATGTATACAAATTATGGCCCAAATTGAAAATAAGCAACACTAAACTGATATTCAAAGGTGCATAATTTCCAGTCTTAATGCAAGGACTAAGCTTTGTTAAAATATGATGTTTAATAACCAAACACATGGGGTTTTATGCAAGAATATGCCATAATACAACCTCCCCTGCCCATTCAAAAGTAGAATTAGCAAAGTTAGGTACTATTATGGCTTATTCAATGCTTATAGAAGCATTGTAAAATTTTCGTGATTTATTCTGCAATAATTTATTGTTCCATAGGACTGATGTCACTGGCAATCACTGATGATATTTGAGAGGTTTGACTTTAGATTGTGTAACGTCCCTTTTTAACTATAAAAACATACATCTGAGCTGCAACATGACAAAACCAACAAAGTGGCATGTGCCCTCAGCCAAGACTCTGATCAGACTGGGCATCCGCTAAGTGTCTAAGCTACCTCCATGCCAACAGTGAAGACTAATCAGACTGGGCAGATCCCTGGGCACACACACACTTTGTTGGTTTTGTTGTGTTGTGGCTCTTTTATCTTTGTTACAGTGAAGAATATTGACAGGATCCTGCACAAACAGACAAAAATTTTTGAAGAATTTGAAGGAAAAGAATATCTTTTCAGATTTGTCAGTGCCAGAACCGAAATAGTTTAATTCTTGCAGTGAATGGTTGAGTTCATAGTCTGTCGGTCAGTTTTAAGCAAACATGTTAACTCATGCTCCATGCTCATGATACAGTCTACTTTAAAACTGACCTTCAAACAGTGAATTACTAACCAACAATTCACTGCAAGAGTTGAACTATTTAGAAACATTTTGAAATTTTGCACATGTAAATTTTGCTGTCTGCTTTTCTAGGTGTTCTGCGGGTTAGATTACCTTGATTGGCTGTGTCAGGAATACAGAGGTGAAGAATGAAATCAACATGGACGTGATCCACTTCTTACACTTGATGTCCTGGAACATGATGCCGTAGAATGTAACAAATGCTGCTGAGACACCAACGGCAACCCACAACAATATCCAGCCGATAATTCTGAACCACCAAGGAAGCTCACACTTCTTTTTCTTGCCGTGAACTTTTGTCTGAGGTACTCCCGACATCGAGGTTTCTGGTCGGGACAGAGATGACTCCGTCCTGATTGGTTCCATCAAAAATGACGACCCTGGGCGCTCCTCTGAGAGACTGCTCTTCATTTTCGGATTTACATCTGTCATGGATGTCGTTCTGTCAGCTTTGGCTTTCAGTGCCTCTTCAACACGAGAAGGTCGCAGTTTACGTGGCCGAGCTTTTCTGAATATTGTTATTATCAGGAAGTTGATAGGGAAGATAATTATGTTACTGGCAATTCCAATAAATATCTGAAAGACAAAATAAGCACTGATTACAAAACAATTTCTATGCTGTTTTACACACATGAAATATTCTATAAGCATTCGAACAGTCTCAGCCCAGTTGTTCAAAGCATTGTTAGCTTAAACAAATAGCAAGGATTCTCGAAGTCTTCTTATACATATAAAATTAAATATGCTAATATCTCTGGCTGAAAAAATGTGAGGAGCTTTTGCACTGCTTAAGTTCCTCACCTTTTTTGGTTAGTCAAAAATTGCTGTTTTTTCATACAATACGTTTGAAACTGTAATGTCTCATTAACTAACTTAAGCTTTAATTTCTGAAATGGCCTGAAACTGAATGAGACAGGTATCAAATCAATCTTACCTGTTCTGGAGTCAGGGCAAATGGACCAAATGTGTAAGCATTAGCTGAAGATGAAGCTGTCTGGTAAAACATGGCATTTGCCAACATCGTCATGAACAGCAGACATAGGCAGCATGAGACACGCTGACAGCGGGTGAATCTGCTCTGAGGGGGTCGAGCAATGACTGAGAACCAGAGATGTCCATCACTGAGATTCTTGGAGGCTCGCTCACGGAAAAGATGGCTGAACTCAGACATCTGTTCCTTGCCTGCTACTGGAATCACTCTGTCAACCTAGGGAGAACAATGACACAGAGCTTAATCTAAGGCCACTTAGGGGACTGTTCATAGGCAAACGAGTTTATCTTGATAAAGTTTAAAGCATCCAGGTTACCATTTTAACCCTTAAAACACCAAAAAGAAGGCTACAAAAGGACGAGGTGCAATAAGGGCCGATTTTGGCCCCATGTCAGAAATGAATTTTGTTGTCATAAAAAATTAGTTAGGTAACTCTAATTAAAAGAAGTATAATTTTTATTCCTGTACTGATGCTCATTTTTGAGAAAATCTGTCATTTGTAATGTGTGGTAGCAAGCAGGAAATTTGGGTAAAAAAAGGGAGTGGGGAAGAATTTATTTGCGTTTTTTTTCCTCTGGGCTACGCATCGAGTATTTATGAAGTTAAACTATGACAATATTTATTAGTGTTTATGCTCGTGCATATTTGACAATGATGACGTCAGACTACTGAGTACTAAAGGGCAATAACTCAGACTTTTACAACTAAAATACACACAGAATAGTCAAAGTAACACCAATGTAAATCAAATATAAAAACTTTTGAAGCATATAAAAGATAAAAGTTTAAATTATTATAGGACGTATGACTGTAATAATTACCGAAAAAAGTAATAATATAAGCTTGGTATATTTGTTGTTGCCATGGCAACAACTTCTAATAACACATTTTTAAAGCATTTAATTAACTTTTTTTGGCAGTATTTCATGCTGGATTTTCTTGATTTGATTTGTAATATCTATTATTGGAAGTATTTAAAGAATATATAATTTACATAATATCTAAAGCGCGTTATGGTTGCCGTTGCCATGGTAACAACCTCAAAACTTTCACATTTCTAAAACATTTTTAAAGTATTTCGCAGTATTTCTGCATTTTATTCTTTATTTGACTTGTTTAAACTGTTATTTGATGTTTACATGTGATAGTCACAGATATGTTTTAATATATTAATGTGTTATGACTGACGTTGCCATGGCAACAACTTTCCCTTTGATGTTGGGGATAGGGTTTGGGATCTAATTCAGGCAGTTCCTGAAGTGTAGTTACTCTTTAAATTTTCAATCTTACTCATTTTTTTAGATTATTATTTTTTTTAGCCGGGCCGCTTAGCGCAATCGGTAGGGCACCTGACTCATAAGTCAGAGGTCCTGGGTTCGAAACCCGGTCTGGCCACATACTTTCGTTTCTCCTTCTGCTGATTCAAGAAGGGCAGTTGTCAGTTACTGGCGAAGTATGTGCACTTAGTACTGGTTAACCGCTTAGGAGGTCTAAGCCTGCCCAGGAATAGAGTGGTTAGTTTAACTGACCGTCCCGACATGACCATAGTTGTTTACCGTGGACGTTAAGCAATAAATCAATCAATTTTGTTTTAGTATTTTGATTTGTTTATGCCACAAAATTTTTAATTCACTTGGGAATACCTTAATACCTTAATTAATACACTGCTGAGGCCATTAATGGGATAAAATTGAACGAATTAACAAAAAAAAAAAAAAAAAAAAAAAAAAAAAACGGAAATAAAAAAATAATATATTGATGATTTATCACTTTGATTAAATTTTTATAGCTTTTGGGAACCGACCCTCATCAGAAATGGATACTGGATACTTTCCTCCTCTAATTTTGATGATATTTGTCAGCTACATTTTTAGAATAAATCCAACAAGGCAATCCATTATTAGTGTCCTACAGATATTCGACCAGATTAGGGAGTATATTGTTATTCATTCATCAGCCACCCCGTCTTTCTGTCCATTTGTCCGTCCATAAAACCTAGATCAGCAGATAACAAGGCAACTGCTTGGTTGCCTGCTCAGTGTGTAAACAAGCAGGGTTTTGTCCATTTTCCCCTCTGTTTTCTTGGTCGTCTATGAACCGGCCAGAATGTAGGTTGTCATGGCAACCAGAAGTTACCATTGCCCTACTTTGAGAGAATGATAGCCCATTGATAGATTGAATAGTACCCGAGCAGGTATTCCGAAAATGGATAAAATGATTGATTGTGTTGTCAATAATGACAGACAACTTGCATAAATATACTGTATGGTTTAATATTGCTTAATATGTGTTGTATTGACTGAGGCCCTGCACACTTCGCTTACTTGTTTCCCTCAGGTAGGTAACCAACTTGAACACCTCTGTAACATGTTTTCTCTACAGACTTCTGTGATTAAACGCCCGCGCCCACATGGTTCATATGGGTCCGCGCATGTTCACATTCGCATGTGTATCGAAGTAGGGAAGAAGAAAGCAGCATTAGAAGAGAGATGGGCTCCGCCTTTCATGCTGTGCCCAAGATAGAGTGGGCCTGTTACCGCCATTGCTCCTGCGGCCACTAGGCTATGAGAAACCTTTACCTTTTTCACTCCTCTGTGCACCTTATGTGCAAAAACGAACTTAAGACTCGGATCTGCCTGTAGTTACGGGCAGTTCATTCAGACTAGACCCTTCACTTTCGATGACTACATGCGTTACTTTGGACGGGACTGCTTGAATGAATAAGCTCATCTCAGCTTTCGCTTTCCACATATGCTGCTTGGTGCTTTTTCTCAAACTCAACTTCAAAAAAACAAAAACAAAAAAAAACTCACATTCGCCCAAGCATAGCCTTAGTATATTTGATTATCCTCGGTAAGTCCTGATCACCATAGATTCTATTTTCTTTTGTACCACCCTGCTAAAACGGGGCAATTTGGGAAAATTTGCACCAACACAAGCAAATTATTCCTTTCAAAGTAGAAACATTTTGGATGTTTATTATTGTTATTATTATTATTATTCCATAGAATGAAACAGGAAGTCACGAAACTTGTCCCTACGTGTAAAAAAGGCGGACACTACAGTTAATACCCATGCATCCTTTTCAGGCTGCGTACCTTTTTGTAACTTGCTAGCTCTGCTTATCCATCGGATTATTTGTAACAAACATTCAGGTGGACAGTGTGGTTCTATATTCATTACGGCTCCCCTCGGGCAATAAAACTTCTAATCATTTTTTACCCTATATTTATTGCAAAGCTACCTCAAAGCTTGCCTTTTCTCATTGCATTTATAGCTACATTTAAAGAGACTCAAAGGAAATTTGTGATGAGAATTAACACAAGCTCATATTACGACATTTTCTGTAAAACGCCAATGCCTGTCCGACTTACTTTTACATGTAATGCTACCTTCGGTGTAATCACAGCCGCATGTGGTAACTGTGTATGCGTTCATCAGTATGGGCAGGAAGAAGAATCCTTGTTCATTCCAGCCACACAGGAACATTTTTGTAAAGAGAATGACTCACCCAGAGAAAACGAGCTTCTTGCAGTCCTGTTGTGTGTTAGCGTGTATACATGGTATATGTGTTTCTGTTTTCGTACGCTTAAGGAAGTCTTTGCGATTGACAATGGGACGGAAAATGATATCAAATTATTTTTTTTCTGATAAAATATTTGTTACCTGAGTACCTTCCAATGAGTTTTCTTTTCAGATTACTCTCTGATCATAGCAAAATTTTGTGTTACATGAAGGTTGTGGAAATACTGTGACCGACTTGTCCTAGTTGCCCCATTTTACTAAGGACAAGTGAAAAAATTTACTTGTCCACAGACAAGTATATCATGCAGTTATATATTATAGATGCCATGTATTCTATATAAACATATATAAATCTCTTTTTAGTCGACTGAATACAACTGCCATATTTTAAATGGAGCTTACTTTTGGAAACAGAGGGTGGCTTCCCTGTTTCTGAAACCCTTTCCCAATAGACGCTACTCTTAACTTCAAGAATTTGCTCCCAGAGGTATCAAATTCTTTCCTTTACGAGTAGGTCTATGAAAGAGGAAACGAAAAGCTGGTAATTTTGTCGAAATGATGTCACAAAATACTCCCCTTATTTATTCCCCCGAATAACACAGAGATGTAACTTCTGTAATTTCATTGGTACAAGTTAAGTTTTATTTAGACAAGTAAAGCCTGACCATTTACTTGTCCCAGGATACGTACAATCAGTGCAATTTTTAAATATTTCCACAGCCCTGGTTATATGTGATTGATGTATTTCAGGAGGTACATTTTTTTTCATGAACTTCGTATAATTTCTTAAAGTGGTATTTGGGGGGCGGGGGGGGGGAGCAGGATGGGGCACTATGCATTTCAAAATTATTGGGAGAAGGGGCTGCTCCCGGCAAACCGTAGACAACCATTGTTTAAAGGGAAGGGGGCATGGCATGAGGGTTGGGGTGCCATGCATTGACTGATGTACTGGAGGGTCTCCCCCCACACACACCTTTTTTCTACGCCTTCAGTAATAAGCTGTCCCTTTCCCAGGTAGGTCTTCTTGACATGGTCCTATAGCATTGTTTTGGTGTTAAGTGTGAAGACATTACTTTAACTGCATGGGCCTTGCGAATTTGTGGAAGGTGCGAGGGGCGGTAGACCAGTGTGCTTGATCATGAAAAAAAAAAAGATAAAGCCCCAAGTAGGGATCGATCTCTCAACTTAAAAGAAACTTGCTTTAAGGAACAGTCAGATAAACCACTCAGCCAAGCCGTGAATCTATTTATAGATCATTATTTTAAAGTATATAAACTTTAACACCAACAGTACTACAGATTATCGATTATTTTGTTTTGACTTATGATAAACAAAAGCAAAATGATAAAACGCTCATCAATAAAAAAATGTCCCACACATGTGACGAAACAATCTGATTTAAAACAGTCTGAAGAGGTTACATGTGTACACAACGTGCCGCTTTGATGTAAACAAGTTTAGCTTTTGAAAAAGCTTGAAAGGTTATCCCTTAGCAAATGAATCTATAGGATGCAAGTGGCAAAGCAGAAAATTGGCAGCAGTACAAGTTAATTTTATTGTATTTTTAGATTTGTTGAAGCTGTAGGTAAGTGGCGAGTTTGACAGCTTTTTCCTTTTGTCTAGTGATTGCTTGTATCAGGTGAGTTTCAGTGCTATTAACTTTTGTTAGATGGCCTGTACTGTTTAGTAATGGCTCTTCGTAAGTGGACTGTACTCTCTGGTAAGTGCTTGTATCAGGTGAGATTTTTGTATTAGGCGAGATGAAGTGTTCAGGATAAGTTTTACAGCTCATGTCTTAGCAAAGCAGGAAGGGACCCTGCAGTTGGGTGCGCCAAACTATGGGAGCAAATACCGGTAAATAGTGGAACCTGTATTTAGCGTTAATCAAGCAGAACTTGTTATTGATCTGTACTGTTAAAAGATAACTGAACTGAAAGTGTTTTTAAGATATAAGCTATAAAGATCACGCATTAGCGATGCTGGTGAGAACCCTATAGCAGGGTGTGCCAAATGTAGAAGTACCAGGAAATAGTAGGACCTGTAATAAGGAAACGGCGTACAAATCGAGTACGAATTCCTATCTTAATATGGTTATCCCCGAGGGGATAACCAACAAACGCACCGCCGGTGCCGTAGCTATAAAGTAGACATGCCGACTTGAGCGATAATTTTTTCGGAAAAGTTAATTTTTGAAACCCAGCGCAGCCAAGACCCAAGTAGATACTTCATACCTGCCAAGTTTCACGATTTGTGCGTGACCCTCACGAATTTGGACGCCTCCCACGACCTCACGATCGTATTTTGAAAAATAGCCATAACTCACGCTTTCTTCGCTTGCTCACGATTTCACTTTAAACAGGAAAATTTAAAAAAAAAAAAATGTCTATTTTTGGCGCTCTCTCGATATGCTCTCGATCGTCAAAAATGTGTTTTCTCTCAACTTCCGCTACATTCGGACAATCTCGGTCACCGAATCTATATTTATCTCCAGGAAAATTCGTCACCTGGTCTAAAAATAGGTAAAGCTAACGGTTTCCAATAGTCTTAAAATGGCGTGGGTATAAATAACTCGAGTATTCGATAGCGATTAGAGCCGAAAACGACCAAATGTTTACTTCCGTTTTTATGTAGATGAAATATTGACGACTTGAAAACGCTGGAGAAAAAGAAAGGTTTATAAATCAAAGTACCAAAATGGATGGGAGATCGATTTTACCTGGGTTAGGAAGGTCGAAAAGAGCAACAGCTTTGCGTTTTGTAATCTTTGCCAAGGCATTTCAGTGTTTTCCACGCCGGAAAAAACGATGTATAAAGCACAGATCTTCACAAAAAAAAAAAAAAAAAAAAAGTCAAAACTTTCGCAATCGGTATCTTATTTTGTTATTACCAAGACAGCCCAAGATGTTATCAGAGCTGAAACTCTCTTTAGCAACTTCATTGCAGAACATAACTTGCTATTTCTGACAGCAGATCACTTTAATAAACTCAATGTATAAAATTTTAGCAAATAAGAATACTTGATGTTTATCTTCATTTAACTACTACATGTCTGCTGATCCTACTCCTCCCCACTGCCATCCCCAATCTGTAGTTTCACATAAAGAGAAAAAAAATGACACAAAAATCTCACTCTTTTCCTTTGTCAATGGGTTTCTCCGCGAATGAACTAATGCGGAAAAGGGGGCTAATCAAGGCTTCGCGCGCAATCTCACTCTTTTGAGAATTGAAAACTTGGCAGGTATGATACTTTGATAGTATGTTTGTTTTATTAAAAGACGCCTTTTGTCAAAATTTTAAGCTGGGTCTCGCCTGCGCAGATACTTTTCGCTGATGTTAAAGTTCGCAAACTGGTCACTTTTTGCTGTTTTGCCCATTTCTAGGATAGATTGAGGCAAAAAATGACGCATTTCTAGGAAGATAGTCAAAAATACATGAACAGATCTTCAAAATATAAGGATTGGCCTGTTTAAAACTGTCTTTATATTTTCAATTACTCCGTTTTGAAATTTCGCGAAAAAATTGGGCCGTTATCGCACCTTAACGCAACTCGTCCTTTATGTATGCAAAATTTCAAAACAAGTTTTGTCCAACTATATCATATTGAGAATTCAAAGACTATATACCAGACAAACAGTATAGACCCAGATGAAGGGACTCATTATGAGATGCTTCAACTGGATCCTCATGTTTGCTATGTCATCTTTTTTAGTTTTTTTTGGCACTTCAAATATTAACATCCAGTACCCCTTTTTGCATCTTTTTAGTTAAAGAAACATCTAGCAATTCTAGTACTTTGAGTTTTTATCAAACTTGTGATATATCACAAAACTCCAGATGAGAGGGAGTATTTGGTGATAATGAGGAATAACTTCTAGTCATGAGTACACAAAAGGCATCATAGCTAACCAATTTCATCAACTGAACAGAAGGAAATCTCATCCAGTGAGCCCTGTGACCCAGAGCTGCCAAAAGTAGTATCAGGATGCCAGTCAATATTGCAGTATCCCTGAATGTCTGGAGTTATGTCCACTTAATCAAACCGGCAAATCCATATATGTGCATGCTAAACTCAACATAAACCAAACGGTAAAAGCAATCTGCTTGTTATGGTAATATATACCCAGGGACTGTGGCCTCACTAAACAAGCCTAACTTCACAAAACATAAAAGGCTGATGAATGTTACCGTTGACACGTTTTTATTAGACAGATCCACTTACCTGTCCATCATCCTCTTCCACAGCAAACCACCTGTTAGCGATGAAGAAGTATTTCTTGTCTGTCTGTATGTCTCTGATGATGATGTGGCCCAGGTACCAGGATGCAGCTTTACTCTTGCCGGAGTTGTCATGCCAGATCCGAAGGTACATTAGGTGACCCAGGTCACTGTGGAATAAATGCAAGGTATTATAATACTTTGGTTATAAGACGGATTTACCCTCCAGGATGATCCCACATATGGTATTAATCCTAATAAATGTCCCAGCTCTAATAAACACCCCCTGCTTCTTTTCCAAAAAGATGTTATATCAATTTATCAATTTGCATGAATTCCTATGAGGTAGCTCTTTTGAAATGAGGTCTACTCTGAAAAGAAAGACTTTGCTCCTGGAGGAGCAAATTACTTCCTTTAAGTGTTGACCCCTATCCTTACTGAAAAACAGGCAAATATAAAAAGTATAGTACTGCCTCTGAAAGTACACCCATTCACCTTAATACTGTTTATTGGAGGTATTTTGGCAGTGGCTGAGTTACTACTATTTAGGCTCTAAATAATCCCCAACCCCCTTTTGTAAAATGCAATGCCCCAGAGGCATTTAATAGGATTAATAAGGTATCTGGTTTAAGCATATTTATTTAGCTTATTCAGTTAATATACACATACATGAACACGCAAGATATCAGTACAAGCTATGGGATTAGAATGGAAGCGATATGCTGATCGAGTTCTTCTCCCTTAGGTATCTAAATCAGTATTGAATAACTCTTCTGAATTCCAGAAAGATGGCTTTTTCTTCTCCTAACAGCCCCCAAAATCTACATCCATTTTATAAGACTTCCAAATCAACCCAAAAAAAATCTAGAAAACATGAAAAAGAATATGTGAACAAAATCTAGAAAAACATGAAAAAGCCTATGCGAACAAAAAGGACTCACTCATCATGTAAACCTAATACACATTCTTATCATAATATACTAGTCTTTTCTGTCATAAAGACTGAGAAAGTACCTAGGAACTGCCATCAGGAATCCATCCAAGTTTCCACGACAGAAGATTTTTCTCTTGTTATCGGCAAAGGTTCGTACATCTGTCTCCTCTTCTTCTCCAGACAGAATAAAGTGAACCTGTAACATGTTAAGAGTTGGTAGACTGTTTTTTGTGGCCAAAATTTTTTATTATACTGTAAAAATTCTAAGTATTGGCACAGAAAGGCCTTAGCAAACAGTGCATACCCATATCAGACTGCTCCTAAAGAGCAGTCTGATCAGGGTCTACATGATTTGCAATTCCAACTACATCTTTCGGATGCATTATTGCATTGTTAACCATAAAATCCTAATTCTAGGACAATTACAGTAGCTATTTTAGGAGTCTCACATTTTTACAGTAAATCATGCCTATTTCATGGAGCTGTCCCCTAAAGGAGATAACGAATATATTTTATTTGAAATCAGGGGCTGACAAATCCATTGCCCGGACGCCCGGGACAAGCTCCAAATCTGGCCGGACAAGTGCTTTTTCCACCTCAATGCCCGGCCGGGCAAGTAAAAGAAAAACCTCAACACATAAAAATTTGGAAAGAATAGCTGTAAGCGTGTTCAAAAAGACAGAAGACAGCCGCACTGCTGTTTATAGCTATAATTATCATGATTTTCTCACCTTTAGTTACTGAAAGTTTGTTTATTTTCACCTATCCGTTAATCCAGTGTAATGGTTACTGACGGTGTTTGCGACACCTGTCAATCATTTAGCAAAATTTCACAACTAGATGTGGACCGTTGACCAATGAGTTTTCTTCTCGGATGCATGATGAGCTTGAGTCAAAATACAGAGTCTAGACAGGTCGGTACTGTTTGATCTACAAAGTGATCTTTATTCTAGAAATTGGGACAACCGAACAGTTAAAAAATCAATAATTTTTTTTTATTGCGTCTAACAGATGAAAGCAGAATGGCAAAACAGTTAAGACTTTGATCAGACAGCTCATATTCAGGAGCAGTCTGATCAAAGTCTACACTGTTTGCTCAGACATATGTCCCAATATTCAGAACTTTTATGGTAATCTATTTGGTATACCGTATTCTTTGATGTAAAGTGCAAACGACCTGAGTCAACCAGTACAAAGCATGCATTTTTCCTACCAAATGTCACCTGGACAGTGTATGCTATAAAGATAAAAGGAAAGGCTTCCACAGTTACCTTACGTATTTGGATCAAAGTGTAATATTGCTTGCCAACCAGAGTAGTCCCTGATCCGACTGCTCCTAACATAGTTGGATCAAAGTGTAGTAATGCTTGGCAGTAAGAGTAGACCCTGATCAGACTGTTCCTAACATAGTTGGATCAAAGTGTAATTATACTTGGCAGTCAGAGTTGACACTGATCAGACTGCTTCTATGCAATTTGAGCAGGGTCTACACTATCTGCCAACATCTTTGTCTACTAATGGTATATACTCTATACTCTTTGCTCAGACAAGATTTAAAAATTTTAGGGAATGTATGATTGTACAGAACACAGGAGCTTGACCTTGAATATTTTTTTTCTTAAAGGGCTTGTCCCTACGATGATAATATTAATAATTATTACTATATTCTATAATCTGGAGGCGACCCCTTTAAAAAACATAACCAACGTCAAGCTCCTGTGGTACAGAAGGGTAACTTTTTGTTTTTGTGTGTGTGTGTGAAAATCTGGGCAAGCAATTGTTTTGCCGGACAAGTGAATTTTGTTTTTTACTTGTCCTGTGGGCAAGTGGATTTTTTTTTGATTTGTCAGCCCCTGCATAAACATTGCTCTGGGTCCTTAAGAAATGGCTGGGTGAGGTGATCTGAACTATTGGTCACAACAAACATCTTTGTTGAGCATTAACCAAAAAAAAAACAAAACAGAAATTTATGTCAGACTAATTATCAATAACCACATCCCCTATTTTTATCTACTGCCATGAATTTTCCACCATCTATTATTACCTTAGACTCTGTTCCAGCATTTCTTCTCATGCCCGTCGACACATATATTTCATAATAGTACTTGTCCCGTGGATTGTTGTCTGGTAAGGGAGCTAACCCTAGCTGTAAGATACAACACAGAATGCATGATAAGCTCAAGCTGCATACTACTGAAAAAATGGAAATTTTTGCAAGTGCTTGTTTCTGGGAATTTGGATTACATACACTATGTGTAAATGTGAATGGGTACATCACAATGCTCTTTTTCCCACCACCATTTTTGCAAAGGAAACAACTTTTGTGACTTCTTGTTGCTTCTCTGGACTTGTAAGCCCTTCCAAAAAGAAGTCTAACCTTAAAGGAAAGATTTTGCTCCTACGGAGCAAATTCTTTCCTTTAAGAGTTGACTCCTATTGAAAAAGGAGACAAAAACGAAAACGGCGAAGTTACTTCCCCTGATTGTGTACCCATTCACCTAAGTATTAAATTATACTTCTTATATGTCTTTGTAATGACAGCCACAAACAAAGCATGACAAAAGTTATATTTTCACAAAACTTCACCTTGGCCAAGTTTCAGAAAAATATTGCTTTCAAATATTTCCTGATTCATAGGCATAAGGAAACAAAAGCATTTTTATGCTGATGATTCAACCATAAATGGGGTTTTGATTGCACACAACCATTTCAATGACTTGATATGAATGAAATACTGTTGAAAAGGATGAAAAACCACAAGTCATCCAACCATTCTATTTATGTTGATGAAGCTGGGTAGGGCTTTTCTAGAGCCAATCAACTCTTACCTTTTCAACATCATGTTTATCCTGCCGTCTTGCCCAGATCATAGCCAAGATATAGACAACAGCAATAACAATCTCTGTAATGTACAGAGTAGGGTTTTTGAAGAAATCAGCATTTGAGAAGACAAAATTCCAGTCAATTGTGTTTGGTGCCACCACCCATCCTCCGGCAAAGGTTGTGAAGTGGGTACATAAACACTGAATACTGCCAGATGAAGTGAGTGGTCCTGGCTGCAAAGAAATATAACAATGGTTCCAAAATCAGAACCACCAAATTTTGAGAAATCAATATTGGTTCTTTTTATTTTTCGACAGATAATATATTATACCATGAAGATTCTAAGTATTGGACAGATAGTCTGAGCATACAGGGCAGACCCAAATCAGACTGCTCCTAAAGGGAGCAGTCTGATCAGGGTCTGCCCTGTTTGCCACTTCATCTGCATCTTTTGGAAGCAATACTGCACTGTAAAACTCAACTGTTCTATTTTTAGGACAATTACGGTAATTATATTAGGTGTCCTAATTTTTGTTTAATTTTCACAGTACCTGCATTCACATATAAGTAAGCAGTTCTGAAGAAAAACATTTATTTTTGCTTAAACGGTTATTTTCCTTGGTGGGCATCTTGAATTAAGGACCAAGCCGATTTGTATCAGGATCATGGACAGTGACCATTAGCGCAAACTTTTGTTCTCCAACCACATGGTGGTTCCATTTGAAATTTGGAACTGATCTGTCCAATAGCTTTGGGTGAGAAATTGCCTAAAAGTGAGGATAGACAACAAAGCTGGACACCATGTCCAAATCAGGCTGCTGAAACAGATGCTGGGGTACAACAACAACTCTATGTTACTTTTGTATAAATACCCTGCTCTAATAAATGCCCCCTGCCTCTTTTCTGAAAATAATGTAATATTAACTTGCACAAATTCCTATTAGCTTCTGTGGATAAGATAGCTCTTTGAACTGGGGTCTACTCTTAAAGGAAAAAATTTGCTCCTAGAAGAGCAAATTCTTTCCTATAAGAGTTGACCCCCACCCCTACTGAGAAGGGACTGGAAGTATACCCATTCACCTTAATACTGTTTATTAGAAATATTTTGGCAGTGGTTGAGTTACTACAATTTAGGCTCTAAGTAATGACCCTTTTTTGTAAAATTAATGCCCCTGGTGCATTTATTAGGTTTAATACAGTATCTATTCTGTTATAAGACAAGTTTTTTGTGTTTTTTCTTGGCGCCAACATCAACAGTGAAACAACATGTAGCTGATGTGATGGAGTTTTGACATCATCATGTTTGTATGAGAAGGTTTCTTTGACTTGTGAATATTTGCAACCCTTGGTATGACAAGATAAAAGCCCATCTGGTACATCCATTTATTCAGCTATAAGATGGGGATACTCCTTCCAACTTACAAATTCCATATATGTAAATCAGACTTGTTAAATTCAGCTATAATATGGGCGTTTTGCTTTCAGAACAACCCCAAAAACCTAGGTCTGTCTTATCAGACAGATCTAGATTTCTGGGACTGTTTTCTTGGAAGAGAAAAATCCATCTAATAACTGAGTATTTACATTCTCAGTGCATTTATTGAAAAGCTCTAAGGTAAACGATTAGAACGTAATGTAGTTTATACTCAATAACTACATCCATTCACGCAACGTTACATAAGGTTAAGTGTCGTCAAAATAAACCATGGTTCTATCGAATCTGATTGGATGCAGGAGATGTTATGACGTTGTTGACACTGTTCAGCTGTTAGTACAAAAAACTGCGTATAAATGTTTTTCTGCTTCAACTGTAGCCTAACGCAAATTTGTGGTCAATAAATAGATAGAAAAGAATATAAATATAAGCAATGAACTTTATTTTTCCGGTGTTTATTGAAGTATAAACTAAATTAGGTTGCTAGCAAAGTTTACATGAATCCCTCTCGAATTCATTTACTTTGAACGTGAACCAACGTCAAACGTCAACCAGAAAAATGAAATTCATTCCTTGAATAAATATATATATGGTGTCTTATTACAAATTCTAGAACATCAATAATTACTAGAAAAGGAACTGGGGGAAGAAAGAAAATACCCAGATAAAGTAATCTGAGTAATCAAGTGACTTCCAACAATGTGGCAATTTTGTCATGTGATATTCATTTTATTTATATACTGGTAGTGTAAGCAGAGACCTCACTGTTGGCTCTATGGCTTGGATCACTTCCACAGATGGCTAATGTGACAAGCAAAGGCTCTGATCAGACTGCACTTATGTGCAGTCTGTTCAGAGGCTTCGCTTGTCACCAAACAGACTGTACATAAGTGCAGTCTATTCAGAGCCTTTGCTTGTCACCAAAGCCAGATTGTTGGAAATCACATAATGCGGCTCATTTACAGTTGCATACCTTGCATCCATCTGTTGTCCAGCTTGCACTGTCATCATCTGTTGATGCACATGAGGCCAAGAAAGAGTCCAGCTTGTAGTTCTGTGCAAATAACTTGTTTTTCTTCCAGGAATCAGGGACAATCTTTGGCAGAGACTCCACATCTGGGTACAAGTTGAATTCCAAGGGATCCATCTGTCTAATCCCAATTTCCCATGATCCGACCTGACCAGCCACCAAATCAGCATCAATAAAGCAGGTGTAAGGATCTGGGGTTACATCATCTCCATAGAAACCTGGGGTCAAGGTCAAAAAGTTAATTATTTTGTTTAGCAAAACTATAGGAATATTACTTTTTACTGTATGTTATTATAGAAAGTGCAACAGGAATTCAAAACTTTTTTTCATATTTACATACACTGAAATTTTTTTTTTTTTGGTGGGGTTTATGACCCTTTAAAGACTATTTTATCCAAATCAAGCTAACTGTTAACCCTTAAAGCACCATAAAACAATAGACAACAAAATTTACATCTGTATCATTTGAAAAAGTGTTTCCCTCCAGCCATATAGCATTGAGATTTCGGAGACTATAGGGCAATCACTGTGGATCAAGATGAGGGGGGCTCATATGGAGCTGCCTCATCTAGATCTACACTGATTGCAAATTTAATCATTTTCATTTTGGAGCTTTAAGTATTTAAACTACCTGATTAAGAAGGTTTGTATAAAAAGAAAAATATTCACTGCAGTCGCCCTAAACACTCACTGCATGGGACCACCTAGGGTAAAATGGGCACATTTTACATGAGAAGCAAATCTGCTCTTTTCAATTTTGCCAATGGGAGTTGCCTTTTTTTAAGGAAAAATTTGCTCCCCAAGGATCAGATCTTTCATTCAAGAAAAGATCCCCTGCTTGTTAACTAACTTCTTGTTAAAAGTTTCAGGGCACCTTTACTCCATCCTACCAGCCCAAAAGATTTGTGGAGAAGTGAAAAGAAAGAAAATGCTCTATCCATATAAATTTGGCATCCTTCAACTAGCACACACCTTACCTGTATAGTCAGTATGGCTTGGTATCATACAGACTTGCTTAACATTATTCTCTTTTTCTGGATCCGGTTTCTCATTAAGGCTAATGATCACCAGGAGCTGGTTCCCTGTTACATTCGTTGGTCTAAATGTCAGGTGTATTGATGGCCATGCTGGCTCTTGTGCCTTAATCACTTTGTGATAAAACAGGTACTCATTTTCTCGTGTCGCAACAATCTCAGGATTGGCAAACGCTGTCGCAAGTGTGTCTGCTGGTTTATTCACGTCTTGCTTGATAGTTATCGGGATTGGAGTAGCAAGATTTTTAACTTTCTTCTTATCGCCATCTTTATCTCGGAATGAGAAACTGACACAGTTTGAAAACGGACTCACTTGACCTCCACTGGCTTCAGGAGAAGGCGGCTTGACCTTGGCCACAGCCTGAAAATTGTGTTTTACAAATCTAGTACTTAAGCGCCAAAACTGAAATTAGTTGAATTTGTAAACAGAATAGACCCAGATGAGGTGACTCATAAAGAGCCACCTCATCTAGATCAACACTGTCTGACCTCTATTCTTTGAATTCTCAATATGATGTAGCTTGGATGAACCATTTTTTTTTTAAATTGAGCAGACGTAAATTTTGTCATCTGTTTTTTTTTTTGGCATTTAAAGGTTAGCATTTGATATCTAAAAAACATATAATTAAAAGCCTTCATAGCAATTTTATTCCTTTAAATAAGGATCTGGGGTCGTATTTCTAAAACCATTAAGTTGTTGCTATGCTGTTGCTATGGCTGAAATTCTATGAAGGAGATTCCCTACAACTATGAAATTTGCTCTGGAGGAACAGTCTTTTTAGGTTGAATTTCTATGTAGGAGACTCCCTACAACTATGAAATTTGCTCTGGAGGAACTGATCCTCCCAAGCAAATTTCATCGTTGTAAGGAATCTCCTTCATAGAAATCTAACCTTAGCAACAGCACAGCAACCACTTAAGTCATTTTATAAATATGGCTCCTGCTTGCCTGCAGAAGTCAAAGCTTTTTCTTCTGATGTTTACCTTGTCTGCTTTTTTTCTTAAGGTTGACAGGGTGAAGCCTAAATTCATACTCGCCAATTGGGCATTCATTTTTGAAATAAACATTCAGGCCCCAAGATTATAAAACTTTTTTCATGCTCAACTCAGCTGAGCATGAAATTTATTCTGCTGATAAATATGAAAATGCCAACTAATGTTGGCATTTTCATATTTATAAGCAGAGAAAATTTCATACTCAGCTCAACCGAGCAAGAAAACAACTGTGCTTATCAGTAATTTGCTATTTATCAGCAAGTAAAATTTCATGCTCAGCTGAGTTGAGCATGAAAAAAGTTTTATAACCTCGGGGCCAGGTTTCATATAGCTGAATATTCACCTGACTTAAAAAACACCTCACCACTGGTACTGTTTACATATGAAATAATCTTGTCAGACCAGCTTGAGAAAAAGAAAACTACTCTAATGACCCTAAATATTCGGACAGACAGGTCTAAGCAAACATTGTAGACCCAGATCAAACTGCTCCTCAAGGAGCAGTTTGATCAGGGTCTACAATGTTTGCCATTCACTAGGCATCATTTGGATGCAGTATGTAAATAAGTTCTGAATAGTTGTTGTTGTTGATTTGATGCTTAACGTCCACGGTAGACAACTATGGTCATGTCGGGACGGTCAGTTAACCTAACCACACTATTCCTGGGCAGGCTTAGACCTCCTAAGCGTTAACCAGTACTAAGTGCACATACTTCGCCAGCAACTGACAACTGCCCTTCTTGAATCAGCAGAAGGAGAAATTAAAGTATGTGGCCAGACCGGGTTTCGAACCCAGGACCTCTGACTTATGGGTCAGGTGTCCTACCGATTGCGCTACGTGGCCCGGCCGTTCAGAATAGTAAGATCCTTTGGAAGCAAGGAATATATCAAAGAACAGAAAATAGCAGACTCGGTTTAACTGAGTCCGTTCATGACCTGTAATGAAATGTGCCACACCAGCCACGCCCTATAGCACTGGCTTAAGCGGAACTTTACTTTCAAAATATCTCAAATGAACTCAATGATCCCAAAGGACCAGAAAATATAATCTGCACTATAATGATGTACGGGAGATGTTTTACGGCTGCCGCATGGTACAAACACCAGCTGCAGTGAAGACAAATAAGCTCTGAATCTACTTTCTAAGAATTTTGGAACAATAATTGTCCAACTTCAGCGTGTCCAAAATTTTAGGGTCATTATGGTATCAAATTCACCAGTGGACTTAGCCCTTGTTGGCAGTGATTTACGGAACTGTCATTTTAGCCATGCATGGTCAACCTTATACCTACAAGAAGGCAATGATGGCTGTGAATCACTCACCTAAGCCTAACATTACACTGTCCAAATTAATCATATCCAAATCAGCTTCAGAGCCCATAGACTTCTTGAGTTCGAGCTTTAACATACATTGTATTTGTTTTCTCAAAATTAACCAACACATGCAAAATGTGTTTATGAGTTAACTGAAATGATGAGGTGCCCAATAAGTTTTCTGCAAACTGTCCGTCAAATCAATCCAATCATTCTGGATAAGTCATCTGACCGATTTCTACCATATTTTAGCATGGAGGCCATCTAGAATTTTGGATGGCAACTGCTATAGCCTGCTTTGGTAAGCAAATGCTCTTCAGAATGGTGACAATATCTAATCTAAGAACACTTTATGCTCAGTTGAGCTGATAAAAATACCAGGAACACAAAACCAGGTCCCGAGGTTATAAAACTTTTTTCGTGCTCAACTCAGCTGAGCATGAAATTTTCTCTGCTGATAAATCTGAAAATGCCAACTAATGTTGGCATTTTCATATTCATAAGCAGAGAAAATTTCATACTCAGCTAAACTGAGCATGAAAACAACTGGACTTATCAGTAATTTGTTATTTATAAGCAGGTAAAATTTCATGCTCAGCTGAGTTGAGCATGAAAAAAGTTTTATAACCTCGGGGCCTGGTCTTCTGCTGTATCTTTTCTTATACACTAGGTAAGGGATGACAACTCTGGTGTTAACAGTTCCAATTAACAAAATTTCATCTTTGTTCAAGTTAATGTAGTCATTAACAGACTGTGCATATTGAGTTAATATGATAGCTCAAAAAATCATAGCAAATTCTACAGTCTTCACAAGACAATATATAGCAATACACTACATTTTCACTAAGACATGGGCCAAAACTCTGATTTGACCCATAATCATCCTGGTCTGAAATCATGTAGCCATAAACATATTGTGTGCATTTGATTATGTTTGCTCCAAAACTGTAGCCTCTACTGTGGTCATAAGATGAGTCATAATCAATCCTGGCAAATTGTGCAGCCATAAACATATTGTATTTCCGGAGAAAATGCCATATTGAGAAAAAAATCAAAATGAGTGCTTGAGGCCATATTGGTCGATGGACCAGAGCTATTTTCATTATGACACAACCTTATCTTTAGAAAAACTTCCCAGGCAAGTTTTCAGAAATTTCCCCCAGTGGTTGTAGAGAAGACGCAAAAAATGAGAAAAAGTTTACAGACAGATGCACAGTCAGATGGACAGATGCTGGAGGGTTCCCATGAGATAAGTTCTCCTGGGCCCAGTTGTCCAAAAGTAACAACATCATTAGTTAACGAGATGCTAAATTTTCGAACATATAATACGTAAAAACACTGCAATTTTTTGTCGAAAAAATGTGAGAAGCTTTTGCACTGCAAAAGCTCCTAACAATTTTTCAGCAAAAAAAATTACTGCAATTGATTTTGTGAATACTGTAAGACTTAAGTTAACCACTCTTCAACTTAACGATGCTTTGAACAACCAGGCCCTGTAGTTTACTCAAGGAGAGCTTACAAAATTCTGACAAAACATACTGTATTTCTTTGGTTACAAGACAGAGGTTTTTCCTTTCCAAAACAATCCCCAAAATCTAGATCCATCTTACACGACGCATCTAGATTTTCCTGATTGTTTATAAGATGGATCAAGATTTTCGGGATTCTTTTGGAAGTGAAAATAAGATGACTCTTGATTCTTGGGATAGTTTTTGAAGTGAAAAACTACAAGACGGATCATGATTTTCGATACTGCTTTGGGTGGGAAAACCCCCATTTTGTAGCAGAATTTTGTAATACTCATTTAGATATTTGAGCCCCGAAACGAGAAAACCAACAAAGTGGTTATGCACCCAGCACAGACTCAGATCAGCCTGGGCATCTGCCCAGTCTGATCAAAGTCTTTGCTGTCAGCATGGAGGTAGCTTAGACCCTTAGCTACCCTTTAACCGCTTAGCGAAGAGTCTGATCAGACTGGGCAAATGCCCAGGCTGATCTGAGTCTGTGCTGGGTGCACAACCACACTGTAGGTTTTGTCGTGTCACAGCTCATTTAGTGTCACTCTAGAGAGGGAAAAACTTGTTCTACAGTCAAATAAATACATAAGAGCTTTTTATGGATTTCCTATACATATAATTTGATTTTTCTTTTTTAAAAAAATTAAAGACAGCTTAAAAACTTTGGATTTTCTTGTTTTTATTTTGGAACACTGGAAAGCCTGAGAATTTGTGTGAACTTACCTCAAAGACCATTGTTTCATTTTCCAAACTTGGATCATCATTTGGGAAGAGCGCCGACAATGCGGGTAGTTGCACCTTTCCACCACTCGTCTCAACCTCTTTATTTACCAGATCTTTTGCACTGTTTTTAGTAACTTTCATCTCCATACCAGGAGAATTAATCACAAATGGGTCGGGCGACTTCGGTTTGACTTTCGATAATATTCTCGTCATTTTATCCAGGATCTTCTGACGCTTTGACACTTCAACGTTAGCCTAGAGAACAAATTAACACTTTAAAAGCCAAGAATAAAAATAATTGAATTCGCTAACAGTGTGGCTCCGGAAGAAGTGGCTCAAAATGATCAGCCTCATA
The DNA here is from genome assembly GCA_963989385.1 of Ctena decussata. NCBI lineage: Eukaryota > Metazoa > Mollusca > Bivalvia > Lucinida > Lucinidae > Ctena > Ctena decussata. Next base: position 67,370,886 of record OZ022500.1, on the reverse strand, counting down.
AGGTTTGTTTTGCATATGAGCCACAACACGAGAAGAACCAACAAAGTGGTTGTGCGCCCAGCGCAGACTCCAGTCAGCCTGGGCATCCACCCAGTCTGATCAGAGTATTCGCTTTGCGCTTAAAGGGTAGCCAAGAGTGTAACCTAGCTCAATGCAGACAGCAAAGACTCTGATCAGACTGGGCAGATGCCCAGGCTGACCTGAGTCTGCGCTTGGCGCACAGCCACTGTTGGTTTTCTCGTGTGGCGGCTCAATTATGTAAATTTTGCCTTCAGATTTTTTTGGCCCTATGAGAACTTACAGGCAAAAATCACACCAGTTGCTGTACTTCCCTGAACTACTCAGATGTCAATCTGAGCAAACAGTGTAGATCCAGCTTAGACTGCTCCAGAAGCAGCTCCCTGTGATGCCATCTTGTCAGGTTCTGCTCTGTTTGATATTCGGCCAGCAAGTGTTTAGTGTCTGTCACTTCCAAGAGTACTAATATCAACTTGTTCAAATTTTAGGAGAATTACCATACAATAGATTGTTGGGAGCTTTTAAAACATTTTGCCTGTTCCCATTTCACCTACTATAAGGAGATAACTGTACTCAAAATTGTCATTTGGGAAGGTTAATTGTCAGTTTTATGGTTGGAAATTTTGTTTTACAGTGACACACCGGGGGAGCTGTAAAACGTAATTTGCGACAATAAAACAGACAATTTACCTCCCCAAATGACAATTTTTAATAAAGTTATCCCCATTCTAATGTACTTTTCACATTTTCACCTTTAAAAGTGTGCTACTTTGCACCCATAGTAAACGCTTTCAGCGACTTAAAACCAGACATCAACCAAGGAGAAATATGCACATATAAGACAAAAATTTATTATAAAAGTATTTACCACCATTTTGAAAAAGTTAAGAGCACAGGGCGCTAAAAGGGTCAATTATGGTATCAAATTTCAATACTGTATTTCTTTGGTTATAAGACAGGTTTTCTTTCCTTCAAAACAATTCCAAAAATCTAGATCCATCTTATTAGATGGATCAGGGGCCGTATTCATAAAGCAACTTAAGTCGTTGCTATGCTGTTACTAAGGGTAAATTTCTATGTTGGAGATTCCCTACAACTATGAAATTTGCTCTGGAGGAACAGTCTTACAAAGACTGTTCCTCCAGAGCAAATTTCATAGTTGTAGGGAATCTCCTTTATAGAAATTCAGCCTTAGCAACAGCATAGCAACGACTTAAGTCATTTTATGAATACGGCCCCTGGACTTTTGGAATTGTTTTAGAAGGGAAAACCCCATCTTACAGCAAAATTTTAAACGACTGATTCTGGACCAGCTATCTGAAGTCATTCTATAGAGATGGGAAAACCCCATTTAATAGTCAAATAAAAATGGTATGTTAACCTTGAATTCACAATAAAGAATTTAGATTTAGCACTTTAACAAAAATAAGTGAATCAGAAATCTTAACAATTTTCAGAGTGTGCAAAATGGAAATAGGCAAAGCAAACTGGAAACAGACTGACAGAATGGAAAATGTGAAAATTCATAAACTGTTCAAGTATCTCAATAATAAAAGTAACATGGGTAAATATCTCTGTTTTCCACCATTTTTACAACAGGGGCCTGCTCTCAAAGTAAAGAATCTGCTCCTACTACAGAATTTGCTACTGGTGGAGCAACTCCTTTCCTTTATGAATTGGTCATCTCTAAAAGGAAATAATTGGCTCCTACAGGAGCAAATTCTTTCCTTTAGGAGTTGACCCCTGTGAGAAAGGAAAGAAAAAATGATCCATGGTGAAGTTACCTCCCCTGAAAGTGTATCCATTCACCTAAGACCATCATGGTACTTACAAAAGCTTGCTGAGATCTTTTATTGTAGATCTTTTTACCCTCCCGCAGAACAGCTTGTGGATCAGGATTGAAAGCAACATCTACAGAAAGATGGCAAAACAATGCATCAATAAATAACCTATACATGAAGGACCAGGGACCGTATTCATAAAGCAACTTAAGTCGTTGCTATGCTGTTGCTAAGGGTAAATTTCTATGTTGGAGATTCCCTACAACTATGAAATTTGCTCTGGAGGAACAGTCTTACAGAGATTCCCTACAACTATGAAATTTGCTCTGGAGGAACAGTCTTACAAAGACTGTTCCTCCAGAGCAAATTTCATAGTTGTAGGGAATCTCCTTTATAGAAATTCAGCCTTAGCAACAGCATAGCAACGACTTAAGTCATTTTATGAATACGGCCCCAGTTGCTCAAAACCAAGGACGTCGTAAGTTAGGGAAATATTATGATGTTACATTTTCAAATGTTCTGTACAGCGAATAAACACTGCCCTTTTCTGATGAGAACACGTGAGGCTCTTTACAAATTTTCAGCAAAAATACATGTACAGTCAACTCCCGATATCTCAAACACTGATATCTCGAAGTATCTTCCTATATCCAAGAACGTATTTCCTATTTGAGCCGCGACACGAGAAAACCAACAATGTGGTTGTGCACCCAGCGCAGACTCAGATCAGCCTGGGCATCCGCCCAGTCTGATCAGAGTCTTCGCTGCCCGCATGTAGGTAACTTAGACCCTTAACTACCTTGAAGCCCTTAGCAAAGACTCTGTTCAGACTAGGCGGATGCCCAGGCTGATCTGAGTCTGCGCTGGGCGCACAACCACATTGTTGGTTTTCTCACGTCGCGGCTCATTTTTATCTACCGGTACATTTCAACTCCTGTTATCTCAAACTACTGATATTGTCACGACATGGGAATTCATGCACATTAGAATTCACGCGCTTTAGTAAATTCTGGTTATTTCTGAGAACATGCCTTCCACTGATGTCATCCATTTCTGTTTATTTTGGCAAACTCCTCCTCCGCTTGACCACGAAGAAAAATTGGGAAAGTTCAACTTACAGTGGTAATTCTTCATTTATTTTCTCTTTGAGTGTATAAAAGTTGCATTTCCTTAATGTCCTTTTTGTTGCAGCATTGTAAGCTCCACTGATTAGTGAATAATTCAATATTTTAACCGCACATTTTCACGTCTGCTCCCGCCATCTGTTTACCTTAAAATCTGGTCATGGTCACGTGATCCGCATAGCCACAATGTAGTATTTTCACTGTTTAGCACGTAGTAGGTACTATTTTTTGTAGGCGAGTCAGTCATTCTGATATGAATCTCTAAATGTATGTTTGCAGATCCCTAGAGAGCAGTATCGCCAAAATTCACCATCTGCAATGACTAGTGCCTACGAGACGGTCAGACAGATGAACTGTCCTATAATAACAACAGCTAGAGAGTTTGGTGTGCCAGAGGCCACTCTTAGAAAAACTTTGTCTGGGCATGTGTCAGGATATTTAAAAAAAATCTTTAAAAAATTAATGCTTTTACCAAAAATCCATTAAAATGCTGCTAAGTAATGTTTATTACTATTAAATTGTTTGTTTTTTGTATCTTAGATACTCACTCAGTACTTTCCAATTTCAGCAGACTGTGTTCTGCACAGTGTTTTTACGACTCTCCGAAAATAAATATGTGCGTGAATTCTGATGACGCTGTTTACAAATTATATATTTTGGGTATCTTGGGAAAAGATGGGTTTTGGAGAAGACATTTCTCACTGGTAAACCTGAAACTTTCCCTAAATAACATGCGATATTGCCGTGTTAAATGATGAGAATGTAAGTGTTGATACAATTTTAATTTGTTGGGCTAGTCATTCTTTTCTCTTAAATGCGTGAAAACCTATGTCGCCAGGATATCTCAAAGTAAACTTTCTGGCACCAGAAAATTAACTTTGAGATATCAGTAGTTTGGGCTGAAGTTCGACTTCGAGATAACTGGAGTTGACTGTGGAAGCACACTTGATTTGTAATAAATGACTTAAAGAATCACTGACTAACAACTCATTTTGAGGCGCGACACGAGAAAACCAACAAAGTGGCTGTGCGCCCAGTGCAGACTCAGATCAGCCTGGGCATCCGCCCAGTCTGATCAGAATCTTCACTGTCCGCATGAAGGTAGCTTAGACACTTAGCTACCCTTTAAGGCCTTAGCAAAGAGTCTGCTCAGCCTAGGCAGATGTCCAGGCTGATCAGAGCCTGCACTGGCTGCACAACCACTTTGTTGGTTTTGTTGTGTTGCAGCTCATTTATGCAAGGGATGCTTTGAACAACTAAGCCCAGAATATAAGCAGGTAAAAACAGCTACTTTTCACATGTCATTATACTATCCCAGCCAGTTCACTTTGCCTTGCAATCCTTTAAATGCTCAATACTAGGGTGATGGTCAGACTGGCACTGACCGTATACGTTTTTTTTTTATGAAAAGTGACTAGCATGAAAGGTATCATGGCTGATAATAATCATATCAGTGTACATCCAAATGTCTATGGTGATCAAAGTTTTCCCCCTGGTGGGCATGATGTAGACTTTCCCAAGAATTCAAAAGATTCAAATGCCAATAACCATATTTATTCACTTGCGAAAAAAGGGCTTAGCATAGTGGATTAAGTACTGACTTGCTAAGCAGGTGGTCAGAGTTTGATTGCGGCTAAAGAAAGTGATCTTTTCAACTGTGAACGGGGTTTTACTGCACACAGCCATTCATTATAGCCCTCGTATCATACTGATGTGGCTGAAATACTGTTGAAAAGGATGTAAAATTGCAAGTCATCCATCTATTAACCTGTAGCATGCTGAAATTAAATTTATCATATTACGCTGCTGTTATTCAGTGGATAATGTTGTGTCATAAAAATGGTATGACCACAAGTGTAATAACACTTTGTGCATACATGTAACATCATTGACAACGTACATGTCAACAATGTGTTTCTTCATTGAAATAATGTTCAGTTTGAAGGCTTTAAAATCACATTTTAAAGGGCCATATGATAAACAGAATCTTACACTCATGCTCATTTCATATGAAATTTATGAAACTCACCAAAGGCTCGTTTCATTAATTTCATATGAAATGACCACTTGTGTAAGATCCTCTATATCAGCAGATGGCATTTTAAAATATTCTGAGTTTTCACAGAAATTACAGCTTGATACTGAATTCAGTTAATCCCTTGCAATTCCAAGGTCTATTTTTTTGTGACATATATAAACAGCTCTCTTCAGCTAAAAAATGGAACAGGTAAGCATCTTCTCATCTTGCACCATACCATATTTCTTCGGTTATAAGACTGGGGTGGGGGGGGGGTTCCCTTTCAAAACAATCTCAAAGATCTAGATCCATCCTGTCGGATGGATCTAGATCTTTAGAAATGTTTTGGAAGAAAAACCCATTTATGGCTGAATTACACAAGACTGTTTTGCTTATATGCTGTAATTTTGGAAGGGAAAACTCCCACGTTATAACTGAATAAGTACAGTGTTACCATCTTATGACATTACTGCCGTAACAAAAAGACCAAAGCATAGCTAAAAAAATCCTGACTTTTGCTGGGAATCGAACCCAAAACTCACCCGTGAGAGTCCAATGCTCTAACCACTGAGTCAAAAAAAGAGTCCAATGCTCTAACCACTGAGTCAAAGAGAGAGTCCAATGCTCTAGCCACTGAGTCAAAGAGCTAATACCCTGATGCAGTTGTCAGAGATTGAATATATAACAAAACTATGCGCAAATATCTACTATCTAGATAATGGAAGGTAGAAGAGTTGGCCTGTAAAACTCCCCCACTTCAAGGAAGTCATCATTTATGATGACTGAAAGCCATTTTGGCTTCGTATGTCCGATCGCGTGCGTGGGTGAGAGTCCAATGCTCTATCCACTGAGCCAAAGAGTTAACTCCCCGAGGCAGTTGTCAGAGATTGAATATATAACGAAGCTATGCGCAAATCTACGATCTAGATAATGGAAGGTAGGAGAGTTGGCCCGTAACAACCATAAATAAGATTTACCATCAATGGGTGTGTCCATATTTGTATCAAACTCAATAACGTTCTGTGCTTCCTTCTCCAGATCTGTGTTTGATGGGTTGTCCTTGTGCAGCTCTGTTGCCTAGCAACATTTAAACACAATACAAGTACATCGGTTTTGTGACAAACAATATACAAACATATCGTAAAGTTCTATTATTAACTCTTTAAGCCCCAGTGACAAAATTTGCAAACAGCGTAGATCCTGATGAGGCGGCTCATGATGAGCCACCTCATCTTGATCTACACTGTTTGCCCTCTAGTCTTTGAATTCTCAATATGAAATGTCTTGGACAAGGCGTTCTTTTAAGTTTTGCAGACGTCAAAATGCTTTTGGTGCTTAAAGAGTTAAGCTACCTTGAACCATAGTAACTCACAGTCTAACAAAGTAAGCCTTGTTTACCTGAGTTTTCCTAATGCAGAAACGTATATTCCCAGGCCAGATTTTCTTAATGACCTGACTGTGGTCCTATTTTTCTTTTACAAACTGTTTGTTTTACTGAGCAAGAGAGCAAAGAACCAGACTGTTTTCCTGTAAATTTCACAGAAAGGTTGCTGAATCTTAACTGTGACACTTGACTGGCAGTGAAATGTACATGTTTGTGTTCTTGTTTAAGCTATATCGGAACAACACAGATGGAATCAAAAGAATAACTTCACAGAAATGAACAAATTAACTGAATTAATGCATTGAGAATAATTTAAAGTGTTAAAACAACAGCGAATCACTTATTTTTGGTGTTGAACATTTGTTGTGGCATTCACTAAGGTTATCAACTTACACTTTGTGTTTTTTGTTAACATTAATCTCTGATTGCAACACAGGTTAAACATCTCAAATCCATGTTTGAATCTTATACAGTCAACTCTCGATATCTCAAACACTGATATCTCCAAGTAACCTCTTATATGAAGAAATACAGTTTGGGCATAAACACCTTTTTATTTACATTTCAACTCCTGTTATCTGAAACTACTGATATCTCAAAGTAAATTTTCTGGGACCAGAAAATTTACTTTGAGATATCAGTAGTTTGGGATGAATTTTGATTTGAGATATTGAGCGTTGACTGTATAATGCCATAAACCTAGTTATGTGAAGTTTTATAAGGTGGGTGAGACACTTTCCAGTCATACTCTATAAAAATGTACTGTAATAGTGTCTAAAATTTGGGACATCTAAAAATAATTAATTAATTTTAGGTGTCCCAATACTTTAGCAGCACATTGCAACATTTGTGACCCCTATCTTGACAAAGCAGTTTTAACTGAGAAAAGCAAGGGGTCACCCTACCTTTTCTTTCAAAAGAATTAAAAAGAATCATCTAGATTATGTTTTCAGAAACCAAGTCGGACTTGTCCATATACATGTATACGTAAGGACAAAAGTTCTGCACGAATGTTAAATTAATATCTGTGCAGAACTTTTGTCCTTAAGTTTAATTTAGCTTTTCATTGTATTTGTTGCTTTATAAATTCAGATTAGGGGTTTCTTTCCCATTTGAGGTCCAGTGGGACCCTTATTTTACAGATATTTCTCCTCCTACTATACATGCAAAACATGAGTGGGTGGGGTGTCTTCAGTACATGTGCCATGACTGTTTTTTTTTCCACCTTTCAAATGAACAGGCCATTCAGACTACATCAAACGGGCAATCATACTCTGTTAGCTGTGTCAGACACCATAAGTATTATCGTATACGCGATAATTTTTGGGGAGTTCCATTTTTCGCAGTATTTCACGGTAACTTAGAAACTCCAAATATTAAAACAGCGAAATGATTTTATGTTTCTTACCAAATACAGGTCTACCTCGTTATAACTCCCCCCAACATTACGCGTATACCGTTATAACGCGGTACCTGTCTTGGACCCCAAATTTTTCCCAAGGTACCATTTTCAGTGATTTTGAAATAAAAAAAAAAAAAAATTTTCAGATCGCTGATTCAAAGCTGCTAGGTGAACGAGAAATTATGTTGTTGTTTGTAAAAATAATTATGAATAAAGTACTTACATGATAATTGTTTGATCTTTGTTTGTTTTCGCCCTAATTACCCTTGATCGCCCCACGTGTACAAGCCATTATTATTGTGTTTTGTTTTGAACGTACGCCGAGCATATTCACACATAATTAGGTAAATTGCAATGACAGCAAAACTTAGTAGCACCTGAATAATTACCTTATTTATTGACTGATGACCGCATGCTTAAAGGAATGAAAACTTTCATAATTATCCCTTAAAAACCTGGAATACACTTCAAACACGCCGAACTCGCAGTTTGAAGGCGCCGCCATTGTTGTCGTTGCATAAAATTAACAATCAGCCAATCAGAGTGAGCGAGAGGGTTTATGGGTAAAAGAATGTGTAACTGACTAATTGAGTTAAAGTGCACGATGCAGATAAAAATTGTCCGACTTTGGTCATTCATTCATTCAGTAAATTTGAAACCATACTGCATAATGGAGACTCCAAGAAAGAAACGTAAAGCCTTCTCCGTGAAAGACACGGATAATTTTGGTCCTATGATACTGTACCCCAACACCGCAATGTTAAGTTACATGATCACCGGAAATCTGCCAAGATGGCGTCTTGTGGAATTTAAAAACGAAACACATGTGTTACTTAGCATATTTTATTGACAAGACAGTTTAATAATATGATTGGAACAATATGATACATGCTGTAAGTGTTTATCTATCTAGCAATACAACAATACGTATCAAAAACCATTATTTACGTCAAACATTGACTCAAACCACCAAATCGAAGTCAGTCAAGCTTGTGTTGGTAGCCCCCTCATCCTAATCGCTATAACGCGTTTCACTTATAACGCGGTCGAGATCTATGGACCCCACCCATCGCGTTATAATGAGGTAGACCTGTATCTTCAGTTGACACAGTGTCTATGTATTTTGTTTCTGTTTGCTTCGGTAAATTTGGTACTTTTCACTTGAGCCAGTTCTTTCATCAGCCTGCGGCACAGCCACTGCCGCAGGTTGATGAAAGAACTGGCTAAAGTGGAAAAAAAAAAAACAATTTTACTTTTTACACATGTTGATAACCGCGAAAAATTAAAAATCCTGAAAATTAATGTTTATGCCCTTGACCTTAAACCGCGAAAATTTGAACTCGCGAAAATTACTGCGTATACTAAATTTTCACCAATTTTCCACTAGAATTACTCTATTATGATTCAAGAGCCTCTACAAACCTCGTCAATTTTCCCAAGGGATGTAACAATACCAGTGGCTATACCCCTGAAACCTTCAACTGTCAGTTCCTCCCAATTATCTTCCAGTTTGTCCACCATACCACCTAACAGATCTACAAAGCCACCCTGTAACAAAAATAATACAAGAACCGTGTACAGACTTAGCTCACCCTACAACCCCATGCCAATCTCAGAATTTTTTTTTACCAAAACATCCATTTCTCTAAAGGCTGCTGATGTGGATGTTGACGCCAATGCCAAAGTGACAACAATAGCTCTTTCTTTCCTTTCGTACCGGGGAGCTGATCAAATATTATGAACAAGGAAATCTCATTTTTGCAAACTTGTATTAACCAGAGAGGCGTCGTAGTCGAGTGGTTAGAGTGGCTCGGCTATTGTGCAGAAAGTCACCGTAAGGTCGTGAGTTCGCGGCTCACTGTCGCCATACGATGACTGGAAAACTCTCTCTGTCAACCCAGCAGTAAATGGGTACCTTTTTCGAATCAGGGAAGGATAAGGCAGCGAAAGGAGAGGGATGGGCTCCGCCTTTCATCAGCTGTGCCCAAGATACAGTGGGTCTCTAACCCCCACTGCCCCTACGGCTATTAGGCTATGGGAAACCTTTACCTTTACCTTTTTTATTAACCCACTGCATTCTGGGTATTTTTTGTCTTCTGCTGAAATTGTTGTCTGCATCAAAAATCAAGAATATTTTGACAATATTGGTCTAACTAACTCATGTCGAAATGATGTCTAGGCAGCAAACAGTTTGGATCTTAAATCAGGCCCCACGTTTGTGGGGCCTGATCTGGATCCAAACTGTTTGCCCAGATACGCCTAAAGGGTTATCCCGAATGAAATGGGTTAATGAAAATGTTTTCAGAGTCATAATGTGGCAATCTGTATATGGTTCTCCTTGGTTCTCATAATGTTCTTTTACACTGACAAAGGTGACATTGCTTGAAAGACTGATCTAGATTTTGGAACTGTTCTGGAGGTCATCTGATGTAGATCATATATGAGCCATGACAGGTGAAAACCAACACAGAGGCTGTGAGCCCAGTGCAGACTCAGATCAGCCTGGGCGTCTGCCCAGTCTGATCAGACTCTTCACTAAGCGCTTAAAGGGTAGCTAAGGGTCTAAGCTACCTCCATGGGGACAGTAAAGACTCTGATCATACTGGGCAGATGCCCAGGCTGATCTGAGTTTGTGCTGGCCGTACAACCACTTTGTTGGTTTTTTCATGTAGCGGCTCATGTTAGTTACAGGGAGCTGTTCAAAGTATTGTTAGCTTACCAAACTCGTTGGTGAAGGATTCGTTAAGTCTCCTGGTTCACATAAAATCAAGTGTGCTGATATTTTTTGAGGAAAAAATGTTAGGAGCTCCTCCAATGTTTTTGGCAAAAAATGGCTACGTTTTTGTACGCAATATGTTTGAAAATTCAATATCTTGTTTCCTAGCAATCTTGTTCATTTTGAATAACTATGCCCAGGGCTTGTAATCTGACCCTTTCAGTCAGCGTTACAGTTTTTATGGAGAAATAAGACAAACTTACTTCTACAAAATAGCATCAAAAACTCATCTTATCTGCGAACTGAACAAGAAAAATAGGTATTAACCCATTGCATTCTGGGTATTTTTTGTCGTCTGCTGAAATTTTCGTCTGCATCAAAAATTAAGAAAATTCTGACAATATTGGTCTAACTAACTCTTGTAGAAATGATGTCTAGGCAGTAAACAGTTTGGATCTCAGATCAGGCCCCACATTTGTGTGGCCTGATCTGGATCCAAACTGTTTGCCCAGATACCCCTAAAGGAGTATCCTGAATGGAATGGGTTAAATGCGTTCCACTCAGAGATCCAACTAAAGTGGGGTATCGAGAATAATTCCGAGATAATTTTTCTTTTTTCTCAATGAAAAAATGCTTTGTGACCCCTCACAGGGGTCACAAACTATGCAATTATGGAGAAATGAGGAAAAATCATCCTAAAATTATCTTTTACTCTTTTCTTATCCGTAGCACCGCAACAGACAGATCACAGTATATGAAGACCCCTCTAGTGACCAACCTGTGCATCTCGTGCTATGTGATCTGGTGAGGACACGACGGCAGCAATGGAGTTGGCAGAAATTTCCATGTCTTTCGGAGACTCAATGGTACAAGCAGCAAATGCATCAGACAGTGTGTTAACAACCTGTAAAAGCAAAGGCAAATAAAGAGATAGTAGACCAATAATATTACCATGATAATAATGGGAAATGTCATATCACAGCTTCATTACAAGGCTACTCAATATGCTTTTCTGGATACCGAGCTCAGGATAAGGTTTTTTTTCAGGATGATTTTTTAGATAAATTTTTCTTACTTCTCAAAAAAACAACAACATATGTTATGACCCATTATTAGAACTGTCTGTGTGAGAAGGTTCCACTGAGGGGTCACAAAATAAGGAAAATTATCCCTAAACTAGATGTTTGTTTTTGAAACAAAAAGAGATGTCTCCCCAGTTCCTCCCTATCCCCTCATCAAAAATTTGGGTAAAGTTATGGTTCTTGTTCTCTGCACATTGTCTGATAATGCTTTATATTTCATGAAATTATCTCAATCAGTGTCAGAGTTACTGAGCTGCCACAATTTGTGATGGACAAACAGACAGACAGACAACTATGGGAAAGAGAAACAACTCTTACAAGTTAATTTTTGCCTCCCTTATCAGAGGTCCACTCTTAAAGGAAAGAATTTGCTCCTCTAGGAGCAAATTCTTTCCTTTAAGAGTAAACCCCAGTTTGTAAGATCTACATTTTCCAGAGAAGCAAACAGGAAGTCACAAAAATTGCACCCCCACCCTTTGTAAAAATGGCAGTGTATCCATAAACCTTAAGGGAACAAGGCATTAATTTGTTGCCACAAGATATTTTTTCTACGAGATATGTTCAGTTAGCGCTTTTTTTCTTACCTGGACAATATTGTCTCTCTCTTCTGCATATTTCAATACAGCATCCTCGTCTGTAACTTCCTGAAATATTAAAAGCAAACTACCATATTAATCCTATTAAATGCCTCGGGGATGTTTCATATGATGAAGTATTGGGGGGGGGGGGGGGGGGGGGGGGGGGGCATTATTTAGAGCCTAAATTGCAGTAAATCAGTCACTGCCAAAATATCTCTAATATACAGTATTAATGTGAATGGGTATACTTGCAAAGGAAGTAACCCTACTATTTTCGCCTCCAACTTCAGTGGGGGTAGAGTCAACTCTTAAAGAAAAGAATTTGCTCCTCTAGGAGCAAATTCTTTCCTTTAACAGTAGACCCCTGTTCAAAGAGTTAACTCATGTGGAGAAGTAGTAAACAGGAATTTATACAAGACAATATAACATTACTTTTGGCAAAGAAGCTGGTGGCGTTAATTAGAGCAGGGACATTTAAAGGTAGGTTCCTGGGCTAGCGATGTCAATTATGTCCACAAAATAAGTTCGTCTTTTTCTGAATTCTCTTATTTTTCTGAATTTGTTGCTACTGAGAAACTCGTCAGATGTTGAAGAAAATAGTAGTTTTCCCTTTTGGTTTATTTTCTTTCGTTGGAATTCCAGTTCTAAAAATAACTATGTTTATTATGTCTATAAGTGTGCGATTTCTGATGCCATTCTCCAAAGGTCAATTTTCCCTTGACGTGAGCTCTCCTAGAGGTCCTGGCCTGGCAGATGGGTTATAACTATCCCAAAATGCAATGCAGCATGACATCAGCTGCGTTATCTATTTTTAGCGCGAACTAAAAATAGCGCTAACTGGTGTGCGAAGCAGAGTTAGGAAATCCCTTGCAAACAACTTTTCTAATATATTTTTGATGTACACTTTTTAGTGAAACTTATTAATTCCCTTTTATAAGTGCTTTCCAACAACTTGGATGAAAGTTCATCAAAATTATGATGCATTCCAAAGTACAGGAACCTACCTTTAATAGGATTAATACGGTACATGATTATCAGATAGAGTCAGAGGGCAGAATCTGATGCCAGAAAATATTTCATGATAGGGAAGCAAGAGTAAAATAACTTTCCCCTCTGATCAACATGTACAACAGTTTTCAGAAACATTTAGAATGCATAGGGCTTGAGGTCACCAATAATACTGAGTTCTTGAATCTTGAATCCAACTGATATTATCATACATGTTTGGTAGAAATCCATTCATAGGTTCCAGATGAGATGAATTCAATATGCTAGGGTCAATGTAAATATGAACAGACTGACAAATGGATGGAATGGAATGACAGATGGATGGAATGGAATAACAGATGTATGGAATGAAATGACAGACGGATGGCTGGATGGAAAACTGGACTTCTATACTGCACTTTGTTTAAAGCAGGCAAAACAAAAACTTAATGACACTACCTCGCTGAACTCTGGGGCTGTCATAATTATGATAAATGATTTATCCCCCACTGCCCCCATCTAGCTGGTATGTGCGGTATGATACGATGAAACAAAAAACTGATTGGACATGATGTGCTTAACACCCCTCTCTCTCTCCCAACCCCTAACCACTCATCCCACCCTGCACAATACCTTGCATGAAAAGAGGCTATTCTGTACAAGTTTGATACAATATCTCCTTTATATAGGGAAAGTGGATTTATGTACATATTTTACAGTTTACTTACAGTTCACTTTAAATGTTTAAAATGAACTTACAGTTTGGAATGCTCCAGGTCTGGGACTGGTGTTACCAAAACCCGTTGCTTCGAAGTGCAACGCCACTGGCTGATCAACATATTCTGAATAGAATGAACAAAACAATGGGTTATTTTTACAACAATTTTTTTATAGTTTCCGTTAAAGCCCATGGTCTAGTCTCCATTTTGAACTTAGACAAAATGATATTTTCTTCTTGAGAAGTGAATCCTTTATTCAATGCAGGCTATGCTTAAACAACATGGCAGCTGTATGAGTTGCGATACCACAAAACCAATGAAGTGGCATGTGCGCCCAGCGAAGACTCAGATCAGCAGTGGCATCTGCCCAGAGTTTTTGCTGTCCGTATGGAGGTAGCTAAGACCCTTAACTACCCTTTCAGCACACAGCGAAGAGTCTGATCAGACTGGGCAGATGCCCAGGCTGATATGAGTCTTTGCTGGGCGCACATGCCACTTTGTTGGTTTTGGACATGTTGGGGCTCATATGCTCATCATATAGAGCCCATGTGAACTGTGACCATTTCTGAACATACAAAACATCCAGAAATTAATTAACCATCACAACAAGGATCATGAATTATGGAATGGAAGTTAAATGGACCTAAAACATATGCAATATTTTTATAAATAAGGCAAGGCAAATTTTTAAAAAAAAATTGCAGGCCAAACGGAGTGGTGTTCAAAAGTTCAGAAATTCTATCTCCGGAAACATCTAATTCTCAGAATTTTTTCAAGAATGCTTATAACTTTCAGTGTTTCTATTTTCACAGTGTACCTATTTGAGCAAAACACTGTTGACCATGAGCAGTCTGATCAGGGTCAGCATTCTTTGCTCAAAGTTGTACTAACAAACATCCCCTAACAGAACTGATGAACTAGTCCTATGCTAAAGTAGCAGCAACATTACGCAAGAATTCCATGGACACTTTGTCTAGCCTGTCTGTGCCCTGTGACAAACAGGCCCAGTATACCATTTAAAGACCTTAACCTGAAAACTCAACAAAAGTTTATCCCCAATACCAGAAAAGCACTAGCTATGTCTCACTTTTTCTCATCAGAGGTGATACAAAATTGTTATTACATAGCAAGCCAAGTTTGTTAACTCTTCAGTCAAAATGACTGCCATTGCTTTGTGAGTCCATTTCACTGTATGATTAAAAGTGACTGAACAATGCCAGAAACCTTCAAAGTGATCAAAAACATTGTGATGAAGTTAAAACCACATGCAAATGTCAGTAAAAATTGTTAGTATGTGCTTTGGGTGAATGTGGTCACACATATAAATGGAATGTGAATGGTGCCCTTGTGAAAATGGTGACATAACTGCACGCGGTGAAGAGTGAACATTTTTGGGAATTTTGTGATCGAAAATCAGAGCTACAGATATGGATGTGTTTTGAAAATAATTTTGAGATAATTATTTTTAAGGTGAATGGGTACACTTTCAGGGGAACCAACTCTGCCATTTTCATATTTTGCCTCCCTTCCCAGTGAGGGTCAACTTTAAAAGGAAAGAATTTGCTCCTCTAGGAGAACCAAACAGGAAGGCATGCAAGTTGTTCCCCTTTCTTAAAATGATAGAAAGATGTGGAGGTGTATCCATACAACTTAATTTCTGGTAAAATTTCACTTGAACTGACTCAACAATTTTTCTAAGGTGAATGGCTACACCACCATGCAGTTCACCTTTTTTTTTTTTTTTTTTAACGGATACAACTTAAGCAACTTCCTGTCCCATTTCCTGGATGACAAATCCTTTCTTAAATAGGGTCTAGGTACTTTTAAAGATTGATAGATTGATTTGTTGCTTTACTTCCACGGTATACAGCTATGGTCATGTTGGAACGGTCAGTTAACCTAACCACACTATTCCTGTGCAGGCTTAGACCTCCTAAGCAGTTAACCAGTACTAAGTTACATACTTTCGCCAGTAACTGACAACTGCCCTTCTTGAATCAGCGGAAGGAGAAACAAAAGTATGTGGCCAGACTGGGTATCAAACCCAGGACCTCTGACTTTTAAGTCAGGTGCCCTACCGACTGCTTTATGGGGCCCGGCTAGGCACTTTTAAAGAAATAAAAGCTTCTCCATAAGAGTTGACCTCCATAGAAAAGGAAGAAAAAAATAATAGTGGAAGAGTTGCCACCCATGAAAGTGAATTCATTTACCTTTAAATTATGGAAAATTATCTCAGAATTATTATTCAATATCAATCTGAATCTGGAGCTCTGAAAAATCTTATAACAATGTGAAAACATTAAACTGGTGGTGAATTTGAAGAAAGAACATCCTCAGTATTGTGACAATGTTAATGAAATTCAAAATCAAAGAATTTTGTCAGTGCATTGTTAGTTACTTTAAGGAATCCAAGGAAGGTATAAGCTAACAAGTTGTTGTTGTGTGTAAAAAGAAATGAGCCGTGACACAAGAAAACCAACAATGTGGTTGTGCGCCCAGCGCAGACTCATATCAGCCTGGGCATCCACCCAGGCTGATCAGACTCTTCGCTAAGCGCTTAAAGGGTAGCTAAGGGTCCAAGCTACCTTCATGCGGAAAGCAAAGACTCTGATCAGACTGGGCGGATGCCCAGGCTGATCTGAGTCTGCGCTGGGCGCACAGCCACATTGTTGGTTTTCTCGTGTCGCGGCTCAAATCCTTCTGATTTTGTTTTAAAAGTACAGTCAACTCCCGATATCTCGAACATTGATATCTCAAAGAATCTTCTTATATCAAAGAATGTGTTTCCTACTTTTTTATTTACAATTCAACTCCTGTTATCTCAAACTACTGATATCTCTAAGTAAATTTTCTGGTACCAGAAAATTTACTTAGAGATATCAGTAGTTTGGGCTGAAGTTAGACTTCAAGATAACAAGAGTTGACTGTATTTCTTGCAATTATCAGGCATATGATGACTTCAATGCAAAACATGGTTATCTTATAGTGACACTTCATGCTAAGTGTATGACACAGAACAACAATGTTTAATATATGGTTTAATCATATGACTATGATGAAACTGCAATTTCACTGGATGACCAGACCTCAATGTCAGTCAATATATTTTTGCAATATTGGGTGAGTGAACTTGGGTTTAACGTCCCACCAACGACTAGATCATACAGAGACGGGACCTCGGTTTAGAGTCTCATCCGAAAGACTGGAGAAGCAGGGGATCAATCTTGCGACCCCTGGATTGATAGTCCAGTGCGTTATTCACTAAACTACCACAGCTCCTTTGCAATATTGACCTGTTAGTCAATATTACATTTCATCCTGATGCCATTAGTATTCCCCTGACATATGGCGCTCGAATGCTAATATTATGCGTTTTAACAAGATCTACTTTAATATCCAAAGGTATGCAAGAAAAATTATCTGTCATAGGTACAAAGAGTGAAAAGAAGCATCTGTCCCTTGGTATCACTAATCAGCATCACTGGTCAAGCCTTCTGATGCCAAACAGTGACCCTTGTGATGAATATTTCTATCTGCACCCACTTCCATATAAGGTACTTATAATCTAATAAGCATGCAATACTTCTATAGACTCTTGCAACTGCTTGTCCCATTTGTTTGCACAATGACTAACATCGGTCTAATTAACATGCAATGGTTTCAGTGTTTTAACTGGAGCATGCATACATTTAATAATAAAATACTTTGACCATGCAAATCTATTATATTTTTACCTGCTTTCTGAATCTTTTGACTTCTCTTTCTCTAATGATACTTAAAATCATGTTCATTTTCAATTCTTATGTATAAATGATAGTGATAAAACATTCAAAATGAAAGTCAATACCTAGAAGTTGTGACCTGAACAATCACATCTTATCATGTAACAGTTACACCATGGTTGTCGGCTAGATAATCTAGGAGCTCTCTTCCATACAGGCAGACAAACCATTGTAAGGCTATTCTATTACACCCTCATCAGTGCAGGCTTTGCACATTACAAAATATTTTGTGCTAAAGTTTGATTGGTATAACTTAATTCATCTATTTCCAAAGACAGACCTAATTTATGTTACTTAAGTATGACATTACAATACTTATGTTTGTTTAACTTTGACACTGTTATATTTACCAAAATTATGAAGATTAATTTAATTATCATAGATCATACACATGCCTCTTATGCCTGTCATGTTTACAAAATCATATTAACACATTTACACAGTCATGTCTTCACGATACTTTTTACAGAAAGTTCGTTTCAGGTTAAGTTGATGCAACACAATCATGAAATGTGTAAATGTGAAAGTAGATGTGTAACCATGACAACATAAGTGTCTCAGGGCTCCAGACAAGTTAAAATCTTCATGGCGTATGGATACAATTTACACTTTTCCACCATTTTTACAAAGGAAAGCAATTTTTGTGACTTCCAATTTGCTTTCCTGCAAGACGAAACAATTTCATAAAGGGATCTACTCTTATACATCAGCAAATTCTTTATCTTAAGAACTAAATCCATTGAGAAGGGAGGCAAAAATATTAATGGCAGAGTAGCTTCCCCTGCAAGTGTATCCCTTCATCTTAAAAGATGAGAAGTGAGCTTGTTTCACACAAAGTTGAATAAATTCACCTCCAAGGGAGCTCACTCTAATCTAGAAGGATATGTATTTGTTCCCCTTTTCACATGGGGGCTACTCTTAAAGGAAAGAATTTGCTCTCAGAGAGAGCAAATTCTTTCCTATAAAAGTAACCCTCACTGAGGAATTAACCTAAGAGGGAAATTTAACAAATGCTAGTCTGTTCAAATCGTCTCCCTTGTAAAAATTCGGATAGTTTAAAACATGCAATGGAAAGGAGTTAAATGGATAATCTTCACCATTCCATGCCACTGATTTGGGGATGACATGCTTACAGGAAAGAATTTGCTCCCTCTGAGGAAGCAAATGAGTATCATCTCAATCTCTGGGACCAAGCTGAAGCCAACTGAAAATAGTTTATCCCATCCATTCCCTTCCAACCCATTCCATTCCAGGTTTTAAGCTATGCCATAAAAATGGTGTGCATAACACGGAACTGTATTCATACATCATTACTGCTGGAGCCCTGACTGCCTATATAAATAACTATCTAATCAAGCAATAAGCAAGAGCATGCACCTTGTTCAGCATCCTTACTCATTACACTGAAGAGGGTACCCAGCGCAAACCCAAAGTTTGTCACTTCGTCACGGTTCCCGGTTGCCCTCAGGAACTCTGTTTTATCAGCATTGTCACCCACCATGCCTGCAAAGGCACTCTTTAGTTCATCTCTGGACATTAAGTTAGACTGAAAAAAAACAACAAAAAAAACATACATTGATAACATAAAAGGCTGTGTGTCACCGGCCTTGGCAGTCCTCCATCCAAGCTAAACCAGAAAACTCGATGGAAGTCTAAAAGTTTCTCATAGCCTAATAGCCATAGGGGCAGTGGGAGTTAGAGACCCACTGTATCTTGGGCACAGCAGATGAAAGGCGGAGCCCATCCCTCTCCTTTCGCTGCCTTATCCTAGCCCTGGAAGTCTACACCAGCAGATTACTGACTTTTTGTCTATATTTCAAGGGCAAGTAAAAGGTAAAGGTAAAGGTTTCCCATAGCCTAATAGCCGTAGGGACAGTGGGGGTTAGAGACCCACTGTATCTTGGGCACAGCTGATGAAAGGCGAAGCCCATCCCTCCTTTCGCTGCCGCAAGGGCAAGTAAGTCATAACAAAATAAACAACTTTAATTGTTGCAAAGACTGGTATTGACAATAATATCAACCACATTTTTTCTCTCATTCTTGATCAGAAAGAGGATGTTGTCCTGCTTTCTTCTATGGACTGTCCATATATTTTCTACAGTTTTAAGCTTCAGAATAAGAATTCCAAACTCACAAGCTGAAACTATGGAAAACACCAAATCCAAAGTTAAATAACATAACACTTACATTGCAAAAAATGAAAATACATGTAACTGAATTTGCAAACAGCTTGAATCCAGATGAGGTGGCTCATTATGAGCCATCTCATCTGGATCTACGCTGTTTGCCTTCTAGTCTTTGAATTCTCTCCAGGATATAGTTTGGACAAAACACTTTGTGAAATTTTGCAGACGTAAAATTTGTCATCTGCTTTTCTGGTACTTTAAAGGTTAACCAGTGATTTGGGATCATTTCTGGACATTTTTATTCTCTGCCAATCTCAGCTTGACCTCAAATTTTTCTGAAACTTGGCTTGACCTCAAATTTTTCAGAAACTTGGCAGCACTGGCTTAGCAAGTGTATTGTCACAAAGCCACTATAACACCATTTCTTAGACATACCGTAACTTGCTGAATGAAGTAGTTCTCCGAAGCTCCTAGGTCATCAAAAACCGTCACACTACAAGTCAAGATAAAGCCATCCTCCTCAAGCCCTACAGGCAGCTGCCGATTATCCCACGATGGTGGTGATCCACTAGCAACGATGTAGCTGTCATTACTAGTCTTACCTGGGAGATAAAACAAAATCATTTCAATTTCTTATTAATCCTATTAAACTCAACAGGGGCATTGCATTTTGCAAAATGGGGGCGTTATTTAGAGCCCAAAGTGTACTAAATCAGCAACTGCCTGATGTCGCTAATAAAGAGGATAAAGGTGAATGGGTATACTTAAAGAGGAAGCAGATCTACAATTTTTGCCTCCCGTTTTAGTTGGGATCAACTCTTGAAGGAAAGAATTTGCTCATGTATGGCAAATTCTTTTTATTTAAGAATTGACCCAATGTCAAAAAGATGATCTCATCCAGAGAAGCAAAGATGAATTCATGCAAATATAAAAATCTTTTCGAAAAAGAGGCAGGGGGCATCTATTACAGCAGAGGCCTTAATTAGGATTAATACAATATCTGTCTCAGTATTTCTGATTTCCGAAGAACTGCCGTGGTCTAGAGTTCGGCTAGGCTACCAATCTAGGATTCACCAGTTTAACTCCCAAACCCATCCCACCACTTCTTTTAGACAAGACTTTGAACTGAGGTCCCATCTCTTTATGATCTGCATATTGGTGGGAAGTTAAAACTGAGTTCACTCACTCAATGTATTTTGATTTTAGGAGAATTGGTACTTTCAAGGGGAGCAACTTTGTCATTGTCATTTTACTGCCCTTTTACTTTGGGATCAACACTTAAAAGAAAGAATTTGCTCCTCTAGGAGCAAATTCTTTCCTTTAAGAGTTGATCCCTTTTATAAAGGTTTCCTTGCCCAAGAAGCAGAGAAAGGTTGTCACAAACTTTTAAAGGGTTGCCACTCAAACCACACTTCCAAATTCCCTGACTTTTTACAGTTTTTCATAACCTTTTCATGCAACCAAACTTGGCTTTAACAGTGCTAACTGTATCACTTGAAAACTGGGGATTACTTTCAACGGAAAGAATTTACTCCCAAGGGAGCAATTTTTTTTCCTTTAAGAGTAGCCACCAATGACAAGACAGCGGTGCCTGGACTATCTCTCTAATAAAAGCACCGCAAGCACTGCATAATACCCCGCCACCGCAGGGGGCACCAAAAGTTATTTTGTGAGATATATAATGCCTAAATAGCAACAGAACTGAGATAGACAGTGATATGACGTCCTAACTCTAAATAGATATTAATATAAACCGCAGATACATGAGCAGTCTAGTGAGATTTCTAACAATATGGGAAATTCTGATTAGGGTAGATTTAAAGGTCGGATTTTGCCCATTAACAATCCCATACCACTCATCCCCAATAACAATATGTATGCAAAATTTGAAAAAATTCTGTGCATAAATACTCAAGTTATCGATCGGAAACGGTGAGCACGGACGGACGAAATGAACTACAGGTCAAAAACCAATTCTCAGATCAATCAAGGGTGGATAACTCACAATCTGGAAAGGTAAGAGTGACGATCCTTAGTCACAATATGTAACCTTTGATGGTCAACATATCTGTGAAGTTTCATTCAGATACTCCATATAGTAAATGAACTACAGGTCAAAAACCATTTTTCAGATCAATCAAGGGCGGACAACTCATGAACTGGAAAGGTAAGGGTGACGGTCCTTACTAAAAATATGTAACCTTTGATGTTCAACATATCTGTGAAGTTTCATTCAGATATTCCATATAGTAAATGAACTACAGGTCAAAAACCAATTCTCAGATCAATCAAGGGTGGATAACTCACAATCTGGAAAGGTAAGAGTGACGATCCTTAGTCACAATATGTAACATTTGATGATCAGCATATCTGTGAAGTTTCATTCAGATATTCCATATAGTAAATGAACTACAGGTCAAAAACCATTTTTCAGATCAATCAAGGGCAGATAACTCATGAACTGGAAAGGTAAGAGTGACGATCCTCAGTCACAATATGTAACCTTTGATGTTCAACATATCTGTGAAGTTTCATTCAGATATTCCATATAGTAAATGAACTACAGGTCAAAAACCATTTTTCAGATCAATCAAGGGTGGATAACTCACAATCTGGAAAGGTAAGAGTGAGTATCCTTAGTCACAATATGTAACCTTTGATGGTCAACATATCTGTAAAGTTTCATTCAGATATTTCATATAGTAAAGGAACTACAGGTCAAAAACCATTTTCCAGATTAATCAAGGGCAGATAACTCATGAACTGGAAAGGTAAGAGTGATGGTCCTTCATTGTAGTAAATGAACTACAGGTCAAAAACCATTTTTCAGATCAATTAAGGGCAGATAACTCATGAACTGGAAAGGTAAGAGTGACGATCCTTAGTCACAATATGTAACCATTGATGGTCAACATATCTGTGAAGTTTCATTCAGATATTCCATATAGTAAATGAACTACAGGTCAAAAACCATTTTTCAGATCAATCAAGGGTGGATAACTCACAATCTGGAAAGGTAAGAGTGAGTATCCTTAGTCACAATATGTAACCTTTGATGGTCAACATATCTGTAAAGTTTCATTCAGATATTTCATATAGTAAAGGAACTACAGGTCAAAAACCATTTTCCAGATTAATCAAGGGCAGATAACTCATGAACTGGAAAGGTAAGAGTGATGGTCCTTCGTTGTAATATGTAACCTTTGCTGTTCAACATATCTGTGCAGTTTCATTCAGATATCATAAACAGTAAAAGAATAACAGGCCAGAAACCATTTTTTCAAAGGGAGAAAGGGCAGTAACTCCTTTAAAAATGGTCGGATTTTGCCCATTAACAATCCCATACCACTCATCCCCAAAAACAATGTGTACGCAAAATTTGAAAAAATTCTGTGCATAAATACTCAAGTTATCGATCGGAAACGGTCAGCACGGACGGACGGACGGACGGACAGACACCGAAAGGTATAACATAATACCCCGCCACTAAAGTGTGGCGGGGTATAAAAAGTACATCCTTTTCCCTTGAACAGAATTGAAAGCATTTTTTCTCAAGAATGCCAGAGGCATTGATTTTGAAAATTCCCTGATGTTTCCCTTACTTTTCAAATTCATTCCAAAGGGGGGGGGGGGGGGGGGGGGGGGGGGGGGGTCTCCATAAGGGCCATTTTCTGGTTACAAATGGATTTGCACCAAACCTCACCAATCTCTACTTGTAAGTTATGGCTTTCATATACTGAAATACTGATCTCATCGAAAGCGCATTTTGAGTGGAGCGCAGTGTCAAAGTGGGTGGGGTAATTCCACCCCATACCTTACCATGTATCATTTTTCTCAATTATCTCAATAAGTAATAATGACAGATTTACCATTATGAATTGAAATAATACAAGCATATATGCTAATTAACTGGGTTATATAACTTTCCATTGTTTGCTTATTCAATACCAATATATGAGCTTATAAGTGGTAACAGGAATTTTACTTATTTTTGCTTCTCCGACTTTACGAAAAACCACAATTTTTCTTTATTTGTATGGAAATATACAGGAAATTTTGTAATTATATTGACATGATAGTATGCATTGCAGAATTATGAGAAAACTATCCTAGGTTTATCAATACCTGAATTATCTGCCCTTGATTCACGAAAATATAAGTAATTCAAGTTAAAATGAAAGATGGAAATTCCACACTGGTAGGTATATTTTGATGACTCTTTTGCTCATGTTTCTAATATTATACTGATTGTTAAGCTTTAAATTCCATATAGTGCCCATGATATTACACAAGAACTGTAACTGAATAGCAGAGCTCATCCTGTTAGGAGCTTATATATGGTAACAGGAATTTTACTTATTTTTGCTTCTCCAACTTTATGAAAAACCTCACTTTTTCATTATTTGTCCAGATATATAAAGGAAACCTTGTAATTTTATTGATATGATAGTGTGCATTGCAGAAAACTATCCTAGGCATATCAAAACATGAATTATTTGTCCGTGATTCAAGAAAATACAAGTAATTAAATTGAAAATTTTAGACCGAAATTCTACACTGGAAGGTATATTTTTTATGACATTTTTGCTCATGTTTCTAATATTATGCTGATTGCTGAGCTTTCAATTCCATATAGTGCCCGTGATATTACACAAGAACTGTATCTGAACAGCAGAGCTCATCCTTGTTTATGCCACTTAATTACATAACATTCAAGATGTTATTTTATGACCCAAAGTTTGATTAATGGATTTTAGTTACTGATATAGCAAATGTTGTTGAATACCTTAGTTTAGAATTTACAAGTCTCACTGAAGACTAACAACAGAGACAGTGCATAAGACCCTCCTGCCCAACACACGCAATATTTTTTATTTATTATATACCTAAAAAGATCCCCTATTCACTTTACATTGGAGTAACCGTGCAATATTTTCTGCATATTGCACGGAGTCAAGTGCATATTGCACGGAGTTAAGGAGGCACGTGCTCAAGAACTACTTTTGTTTTGAAAGAAGAAAAGTTTGGTGGCCATTTTGTCGTCGACTGCTATTCAAAAACGAGTAGAATAATGACACCAGTGTCGGTTTCGGTGTATAAATTATATAAAAGACAATTAAGTATAATTCACCTTTGATCCGCCACTCTTTTAATTAATATTCTGCGGCAATAACGGAGATTTTCGTCAGAGCTGCTGAGAGTAAGACTCGAAAATGGCGCCCAGTTCTTGTAAACGTCAACATTTGTTTACTTATGTCACGTCCGATAACGTAACGTCATTTGTACTTTCGCGCCATCAGGCGTGGCTTTTAACGTGTATGAAGACACACTATGGCATAATGTAATTTCAAATTTAAAACCAATTTTTGCTGATATACCGATATAATATTTTGATTTCGTACGCAGAGAGCACTGATGAAACTAGCAGACTAATATCAAAGGTATATAATAAAAAGGTTATTGAATTTATATTGGGAAATATTCGGCACTCGTTCATATGGCGGAGACGCACTCGCAAGCTCGTGCGTCCTTCGCCATATGAACTCGTGCCGAATATTTCCCAATATAAATTCAATAACCTATAAATATCTGACAGTGATCATCCTAATCTTACACATAAAATGTCTGAGGACACTCCTAAAACTCAGGTGGCAAGACAGGATAAGAAAGTCCTGAAGAGAGGCAGGGATGCAAAGCATATAATATATACCCTTTTGAAACTGGCTCAGCTAAGATAGGCTGGCCATGTCACCAGAACAAATGCAGAGATGAAAGACATTCACAGACGCTGTGGGAGATATGTTTACCAAAGAAAATATTCCGAGGAGAACTTTAGTGTGAAAATGTTCATAAAGTTGCCAGAAGAAATGATACAAGAACATCCTTAAAGAAGAGAATCTGTGAAGTAAAGCAAAGGCATAACAAGAGTTTCACAAGCGGTGAATAATACACCCGTTAAGCTGAGAAATGCCAAAACCAAACAAGGGAGATAATTTATGAACCAAGTAAACTAGAGTTACCATTCTTGGTCCTAATATAAACCCTTGACAATATACACAACACTATTAAAGTGTTTCAAAACATTTTGAACTATTAAGGAGTTACAGAATAAACAGGAAATTTATGCAAGGGCACATAATTTAGGGATTAAGTGAGCCAGAGTTGTGGTTGTTGCTCAGGATACATTGCCTCATTACGTACATATTCCTAGAAAGTTTGAATACAATATTTCAAAAGGTTAAGGATTTATGAAGTGAATGGGAATAGAATAAACAACTAATCAAAGGGAAGTTACTCCAAAATTAAGTAAGGGGAAGAAATCATTTTTATGTGCGACGCATTGTCTTGTAATCATGCAAACCACTATAAAGTTTCATCAAAATATTTCAAACGGTTACCAAGCTATGATATGCACAAGGTAAGTATACACAAAAATAGCCTAAAAATACTTTTCAAAGGGAAGTAACTCTTAAATGAAGTAAGGAAAATTTAAATTTCAGAGTATGTATTCAATAACATTCGATATATCAGTAACTAAAATCCATAAAATCCATAAATAAAACTTTGGGTCGGAAAATGATATCTTGAATGTGATGTAATTAAGGGCATATAGCAGGATGAGCTATGGTGTTCAGTTACAGTTCTTGTGTAATATCACGGGCACCACATGGATCTGAAAGCTCAACAATTAGTATAATATTAGAAACATGAGCAAAAGAGTCATCAGAAATGTACCTTCCAGAGTAGAATCTCGATCTTACAT
This sequence comes from Ctena decussata, assembly GCA_963989385.1. Taxonomy (NCBI): domain Eukaryota; kingdom Metazoa; phylum Mollusca; class Bivalvia; order Lucinida; family Lucinidae; genus Ctena; species Ctena decussata. The sequence goes on along the minus strand of OZ022500.1, from coordinate 67,344,407 downwards.
TTCCAAATTTATAACTTATATTTTCTTGAATCAAGGGCAGATAATTCAGGTTTTGATAAGCCTAGGATAGTTTTCTCATAATTCTGCAATGCATACTATCATGTCAATATAATTACAAAATTTCCTGTATATATCTGGACAAATAAAGAAAAATTGTGGTTTTTCGTAAAGTTGGAGAAGCAAAAATAAGTAAAATTCCTGTTACCACTTATAAGCTCATATATTGGTATTGAATAAGCAAACATGGAAAGTTATATAACCCAGTTAATTAGCATATATGCCTGTTTATTTTCAAATCATGATGGTAAATCTGTCATTATTACTTATTGAGATAATTGAGAAAAATGATACATGGTAAGGTATGGGGTGGAATTACCCCACCCACTTTGACACTGCGCTCCACTCAAAATGCGCTTTCGATGAGATCAGTATTTCAGTATATGAAAGCCATCACTTACAAGTAGAGATTGGTGAGGTTTGGTGCAAATCCATTTGTAACCAGAAAATAGCCCTTATGGAGACCCCCCCTTTCCCTGACCAACCACAAATTCCCCTGACTTTTCCCTTACCTGGAAAAAAATTCATTTTTTCAGACGTTTTTGACGTTTTTTTCAATGGTGGAAAACATGCAGTTGTACCGGCTGGGGATGATTCTCTAACAAGACTTGTCGCCAGACAGGATAGCTTGCCTGAACCTGCGCTTGTCCATCTTTAAGTGCTAGTATTTGTTTTTTAGGGATGGGGATGGTGCTGAATAAAATTTCGACTTATATCTATCATCATACTAAATAAAATTAAATCCATCCAAGGGTTTAGAAGCCATGAGATTTCAAAGACTTTGACATTAAACTTAAACATAAAATTTCTCTAAGTCCGTGACCTTGACCTCTAGGTCAAGTCCAGGGGTGGGGATGTGGTTGAATAAAACTTCTTACCAATATCTATCATGAAAACAAATATAAATCAATACGATCAAAGGGTTTAGAAACTAAAAAAATTTAAAAACTTTATTGTAAAACTTTAACATAAAATTGTTCAGGCCATGACCTTTTCCTGTTGGTCATGTCCAGGGGTGGGGATGCGGTTGATAAAACATCCAACTAATATCTATCATCAATCCAAATATGATTCAAAAAGATCAAATGGTTTAGAAACTATGACATCTTAAGAAAACTTTAACACAAAATTGCAAAGTCTGTGACCTTGAACTATAGGTCATGTGCAGGGGTGGGGATGTGGCTGAACAAAATTACCGACCAATACCTATCAACACAACAAATATAATTCAAATCGATTAAAGGGCTTAGAAATTCTGAGATCTTAAAAACTTTAACATGAAATGTCTAAGTCCATGACCTTGACTTATAGGTCAAGTGCAGGGGTGGGGATCCTGTAGAATAAAATTTCAGACTAATATCTATCATCATACCACATATAATTCAAACTGATCCAAGGTTTTAAAAAATATGACATCTTAAAAACTTTAACGTAAAACTTTAACATGAAATTTCTAAGTCTGTGACCTTAACCTATCTGTCATGTCTTGGGGCGGGGGATGGTCTTGCATAAAATCTTGGACCAATATCTATCATCATACCAAATATAATTTAAATCGATTAAAAGGTTTACAAACTATGAGATCTTAAAAACTTTAACATAAAACTTTAACATAAAATATGGTGTTTTGTAAAAACTCAAAAATGTGTCTAACATCAGTTCAAGTGCAAACTAAATCTCTGCCAAGCATTATGAATCAGTATGCTATTAGAAAACTTTAATAAAGACCAAATTTCCTAGGTCCCTGACCTTGATATCAAGATCACTGAGTGGGGTTGGGGTAGTACTCTGTAAAACTTTGGACTAATATCTAGTAACAGTGCATATATAAAAAGAATTCATCTATGGGTTCAGGAGAAATGTGTCTTTCAAAAACTTTAACAATAACATCCAATCAATAAAAAGACACTTTTCAAAGTCCATGACCTTGACATCAAGTTCACTGAGGGGGGATGGGGGTAGTACCTTGGAAAACTTTGGACCAATATCTGACTACAGTGCATGTATCAAAGAATCCATCCATGGGTTAAGGAGATATTGGGCTTTATAAAACTTTAACCAAAACATCCAGTCCCAAAAAAACTCCCAATTTTCTAAGTCCATGACCTTGACATCAAGGTCATGAAGTGGGGTGGGGGTGGTACCCTGTTAAACTTTGGACCAATATCTAACTACAGTGCAAGTATCAATAGAATCTATCCATGGGTTAAGGAGATATAGGTTTTTAAAAAACTTTAACCAAAAAATCCAATCCAGATGCCGACGCCGACGCGGACGCTGACGCCAAGGTGACAACAATAGCTCTTCCTGAACTTTTGTTCAGGCGAGCTAAAATGGTCAAAATACATTAGCATATACGGCAATGTCCCCCAATGCAGAGAATGTCTCCCATTTTTTACAATTATCCTCAGCTGTGTACCCATAGACCTCAAAGGTTATAAACCTGTCCGCCAATTTTTGCTTCCTGCATAGACTGTCTGTCATATTTGGCTTCTGCTGAGACTGTGCTTCCTGCAGGGACTACCGTCCTGGAAAAATTACTTCCTGCTGAGACTGTCCCAATGACTCTGCTTCCTGCCGAGATCCTTGATAGGAAGCAGACTCATGTGGACAGTCTCTGCAGGAAGCCATTTATCCTGTACAGAAGTCTCAGCAGGAAGAAAGAGATCGCGGACAGTCCCGGCAGAAGCCAACTTTCACGGACAGTCTCTGCAGGAAGCGAAAATTGGCAGGCTGGTTTATACCCTGTGGACCCTAACTTACAGTGTATCCTATAGTCCTCTATTTCATTTTCATCATCATAGAATCCAGAGCACTCGATGGTGTGGTTAGTCAGCCCCGCCGTGCCATTTGCCGGGTCAATAGTACAGTTGCCACCACTTGGTGGGTGGTTCCGCACGAGATTCTGGTATGTCTTGCCGGTGATTCCGGTCTGGATGTCCGTGACCATCAGGCGAACCTGGAAAGTCTCAACTGTCTTGTAGTGACTGAACAGGCTGGTGTGGATAGTTAACTGATCTGATTCTATACCTATAATTTATAAAGAATGAATTATACAAACATGCATTAAGGTGACAGGATATGCATCCATGGTTTTCTGTCATTTTTACAAAGGGGGATAACTTTTATGACTTCCAATTTGCTTCCCTCGGGGATAAAATCCTTCCAAAATGCAGTCTACTCTTAAAGGAAAGAATTTGCTCCTTCAGGAGCAAATTCTTTTCTTTAAGAGTTGACTTCCATTGAGCAGCGCTGCAGAAATGAAAATTACAGTGTTTCTTCCCCCCAAATGTACCCCTTTTGCCTTAAGTTTCTTGTACCATAATTGTGTAAGGAGAAATTATCATTGATAGGCCACAAGATACTTTCTTGAGCGGCCATGATGATATCTTGTGATGACAAGATACTATCTTATTATTTCAAGGTAACATGCGTTTACATATTTTTCATTTTGTCTAAACGTCTCATGGAATTTATTTTGTGGTGAATGGTACACTTTCAGAAGAAGCAACTCTGCCATTTTAATTTTAGCATCCCTTCTCAATGGAGGTCAACTCTTAACCCATTGCATTCTGGGTATTTTTTGTCGTCTGCTGAAATTGTCGTCTGCATCAAAAATCAAGAATATTTTGACAGTATTGGTCTAACCAACTTTTGGAAAAATGATGTCTAGGCAGCAAACAGATTGGATCTCAGATCAGGCCCCATGTTTGTGGAGCCTGATCTGGATCCAAACTGTTTGCCCAGATACCTCTAAAGGGGTATCCCGAATGGAATGGGTTAAAAGGAAGAGTTTGCTCATGTAAGAGCAAAGACTTTCTTTTAAGAGCAGCCCCCTCTCTGGAAGGCTTTCCTTGTCCAGGGAAGCAAACAAGAAGTTACAAAAGTTGCTTCCCAGTGCTCCAGATAAGAAGGGGTAACAGAGATAATTTAGGGACAATTATCCTTAGTTCTCCATAAAAACATATTTTGTGACCCCTCATTGGAACCGTCTCGATGAGACGGTTCTAATGAGGGGTCACAACATATGTTTTTGTTGAGAAATAAGAAAAATTATCTTTGAATTATCCTCAATACCCCCTCTTATCTGGAGCTCTGGGCTTCCTAAAGCAACAAGAATTCCGCGGAACGCTATGTCGCAACTTAACACCTTTACTTTATGAACTTGATAAAAGTGTCATTTTGAAATATATTTATTCAAAATTCATTCAGTAGTTTATGGCATATTATCATTTGCATGTTTTGCGCTATTTTTAGTAACGGTGGATGGTTGCCATCTTGGATTGTCAATTTGAAAAAATCATGAAACAGCTTCATGCAAGGATCATTTTGATACACATTTAGTCCAATTCCATTCAGGGGCTCTTGAGATATTGTCATTTTCATATTTTTCTATTTTTAGTAACGGTGGCTGGCGGCCATCTTGGATCATCTCCATTCACTTAAATTTCAAAGAACTCCATTTAAGGACCATTCTGACTACATTTGACCTAAATCTGTTCAAGTGGTTTTTAGATATTGGCGTTTTAGCAAACTCGGACTCGTAAACAGAAAGTAGGTCACTGTGACCTAATTCCTCAACAGATTTTTTTCATTTTGATAATTTTTAAAAACCAAGGTCTCATTAATGCCCCACATAAAAGTTCAGCCAAATATACCTAGTGGTTCTGGAGAAAAAAGTGATTTTAATGTTTTTCCTATTTTTAGTAACAGCGGCCATCTTGGATTCTGGACCAAGCTGAATTTTGTCATTCAGAAGCCCTATAGTCTGGTCATGCAGCATGTGAAATTTGAGAACCAGAGCTTTCAGAGAAAAAGTCATTTGAATGGACTTAAAATTTAGGGTCGAAGTAAATGTGAACGGACGGACGGACGGACGGACGAACGGGTTGACGGACGGACTGACGGATGGACGGAAAACCGGACGCCTATATCCCACCTTGCTAAAGCAGGTGCGACAAAAATGGTGGAAAACATGGTAGCATACCAATACATCTTAAAGACACAAGATCTCAAGGGAACCAAATGGGAGCTTGTTCTCTCATGATAATATCTTGTTTTTATCTTCTGGAGATATCTCCTCTAGAGAGAACAAGATACTCTATTGTTCCATCAAGATAATATCTTACCTTCTAGCATGACATTAACATATTCCCCCACTGAGCATACAGAAAGCAGTTTTGTGCCAAAATTTAGGACAAAACCTTGCAAATGTAACAGCGTGCAAATTTATACCTTGATAATGCTGGATGTAAACATTTACTTCAGTTGATGTCCCCCTCAAAGTAGTAGCATTAATCTTGTATTTCATTCTGTATGTTAGAATCAAAATATTTTTTCCTTATCAGTAAATTATTGCTGATTAACAAGTGCTGTCAGGCATAACCAGATGCAAATATAATTCACTCTGTCTGAGCTGGAGTGCATTAATATTTTATGATCTGCCTTCCAACATCATGTGTTCACCAATCGTAATTCACGGATAAGGAAAAAGTATTTCTTAAATTTCTTGACTGAGACAGAGCTCTAGATAAGAGGGAGTATTTGAGGATAATTAAGGATAATTTTTCTTATCTCTCAATAAAACATATGATGTGACCCCTCATCTGAACCGTCTCGTCGAGACGGTTCAGATGAGGGGTCACAACATATGTTTTTAATGCAAAATTAACAAAAATATCCCTTATTATCATCAGATACTCTCTCTTATCTAGAGCTCTGCTGAGAAACGAGCTAGCTCCTTCAAGACAATATCATGTCCTCTCAAGATGACATTTTGTTTCCTAAAGATACAATCTTATACTCATCACGATAAAATAAAGAAAGCGAATGTGCCTTGCAGTGTTCTATATCCAGAGCTCTAGATAAGGGGGAGTATTTTGTGATAAATAGGGTTAATTTTTGTAAAAAATTTTTAAAAACATATGTTGTAACCCCTCATCTGATCAGATGAGGGGTCACAACATATGGTTTCAATGAGAAATAAGAAAAACTAGAAATGTTTTTCAGAGAAAAACTGATGTCCCCCCACCAGCCCATTTCCCATCCCCTCTAATGAATAAAAAGCCTGAACAAGTAAAATATCTAGACAAGTTTGGAGAAAATCCATCCACTGGTTCTTAGGATATCCTACATAGATGACTATGACCTTGAAAATGAGGTCAAGGTCACCAAAATCAAATCACCTCTTAAACTTGTCCAAATGATTTATCCATGCAAGATTGGTGAAATTCCATCCATTGGTTCAGGAGATATAGTGGGTACAAGAAAATGTCATGTAAGTCCTCCAGTGACCTTGCAAATGAGGTCAAGGTCACCAAAATCTGATCAGCTCTTAAATTTGTCCCAATGATGTATCCATGAAATTTTGGAGAAATTCCATCCATTGGTTCAAGAGATATAGTGGGTACAAGAAATTGTCATCTAAGTCCTCCAGTGACCTTGAAAATGAAGTCAAGGTCACCAAAACCTAATCACCTCTTAAACTTGTCCCAATGATGTATCCATGCAAATTTGCTGAAATTCCATCCATTGGTTCAAGAGATATCACTGGTACAAGAAATTTTCATCTAAGTCCTCCAGTGACCTTGAAAATGAGGTCAAGGTCACCAAAACCTAATCACCTCTTAAACTTGTCCCAATGATGTATCCATGCCAGTTTGGTGAAATTCCATCCATTGGTTCAAGAGATATAGTGGGTACAAGAAATTATCATCTATGTCCTCCAGTGACCTTGAAAATGAGGTCAAGGTCACCAAAATCTAATCAGCTCTTAAACTTGTCCCAATAATGTGTCCATGCAAGTTTGCTGAAATTCCATCCATTGTTTCAAGAGATATCACTGGTACAAGAAATTTTCATCTACGTCCTCCAGTAACCTTGAAAATGAGGTCAAGGTCACCAAAACCTAATCACCTCTTAAACTTGTCCCAATAATGTATCCATGCAAGTTTGGTGAAATTCCATCCATTGGTTCAAGAGATATCGCGCATACAAGAAATTGTCATCTATGTCCTCCAGTGACCTTGAACATAAGGTCAAGGTCACCAAAATCTAATCAGCTCTTAAACTTGTCCAAACAATGTATCCATGCAAGTTTGGTGAAATTCCATCCACTGGTTCAAGAGATATCACGCATACAAGAAATTGTCATCTATGTCGTCCAGTGACCTTGAAAATGAGGTCAAGGTCACCAAAATCTAATCAGCTCTTAAACTTGTCCCAATAATGTATCCATGCAAGTTTGGTGAAATTCCATCCATTGGTTCAAGAGATATCGCGCATACAAGAAATCTGTCACAGGGACGCCGACGCTGACGCCGACGCCGACGCCGACGCCCGGGATCCGCACTGAAAACAATATGTCCCCCCTCACCTTTGGTGGGGGGACATAATTATCTCTACTTCTCAACAAAAACTCCCTCTTATCTAGAGCTCTGAATTATCATTTTGGTAATCTGCACTGTTGACCCATCCAGTACTGTGCAAAGTGGCTGTAGACCGAGCATTTGGTAGAAAGCAAAATGATACTATAAATACTGTCAATGGCTGTCTACCAAGTTGACAGTGCTGTTGATTTCCTTTCGTCGACAGCCATTTTTGCATCTATAGCAATTGATTGGCTCGGTTGACAGCACAGGCAGGAAAATTGGTATTACCTCTTTGTACTTTATTTTTTCATATGACGTCGCTGTTATTCATTGGATAACGTTGAGTAGTAAAAACTATGACCACACATGTAATAACACTTTGACGCGTACACGTTAACGTCATTGGCAACGTCCGTGTCAACAATGAATTTTCGTATTGAAATAATGTTCATTTTGAAGGCATTAAAATCCCATATTACAGGGTCATATGATAGACAGAATCTTACACTTGTGGTCATTTCATATGAAATTTATGAAACTCGCAGTATGAAACTCGCCAAAGGCTCGTTTCATAAATTTCATATGAAATGACCACTCGTGTAAGATCCTCTATATGATACATCAGACACTGATTTGTAAGTCCAAAACTTATTTAATTGAAAAACATTTTGAAAGCCATCTTGTAAGTAAACTAACATAATTATCAGACATACATGCGTGTAAGAATGGCATAACTGGACATGTAATGCAGTCAAGTTATAGAGCAGTCCTCAATATTTCTTAGTAAATATCTTAAAATCTGTTCTTAAATACCGTAATGGCACTAAGATCAAAACATTCTTAAACAATCTCACCAGTAATAAGCCCCAGTCTATCTGTCACGTATTGAAGACTAGGTTTTACTAGGTTTTTCACCCCTTCATTTGGTCAAAAGTATTGTCCCGTTTTGTACGAGTTTAGGTTTCACTACCCAGAGCTCTAGATAAGAGGGAGTATCTGATGATAATAAGGGATAATTTTTGTTAATTTTGCATAAAAACATACGTTGTGACCCCTCATCTGAACCGTCTCGACTAGACAATTCAGATGAGGGGTCACAACATATGGTTTTAATGAGAAATAAGGAAAATTTATCCTTAATCATCCTCAAATACTCCCTCTTATCTAGAGCTCTGACTACCCTTCTAGTAAGTAGTCCATAGAAGACCTCCAGGTATTGCTACACAATTAAAACCTTTTGTCTATGTTTAAGTAGGTTTAGACAATGTCTCACTGCATTTTATTAGGTGTACACTATGTATATCAAAATGCCAACATTAATATGTGGCTCAGCTACGTTTGAGTTGAAATTCCAACTGAAACATAGCTGGGCCATGTTTGTAGCTGTATACAGCCATATATAATAATTATTCAATATGTTTTACTATGTATACTGCCATTTTGCTACGTTTTAAAAACGTTTTTGTACGTATTTAATGAAGTTCATTTATGCTTCAATATAGCTGGTCTTCGTTTTGCTGTTTTATTAGGTATACACGATGTATATTGATATGCCATGTTTAGGCTGAACAAACTAACAGTATGTAGCCATATATAGCTGTTTGTAATACATATACACTACGTTTGACTACCTGCATGTATTACCGTTTTGCTATGTTTTAAAACCGTAGTAAAACCTAGCCCTCAATACATGACAGTGAGACTAGGGCTTGAAATGAGCCGCGACACGACAAAACCGACAATGTGGTTGTGCACCCAGCACAGACTCAGTTCAGCCTGGGCATCCGCCCAGTTTGACCAGACTCTTCGTTAAATGCTTAAAGGGTAGCTAAGGGTCTAAGCTACCTCCATGCAGACAGTGAAGACTCTGATCAGACTGGGCGGAAGCCCAGGCTGATCAGAGTCTGCGCTTGGCGCACAACCACATTGTTGGTTTTGTCGTGTCGCGGCTCAAATAATTCAACAGATCTCATAGATTATCATGAAAATTTTTTGGCATGTACCAGTATATTTCTTCTACTGAAATCAACTTTTTACCCATGAAACAACACATTTACCAAGACAACACGACACATATCACAAACTGCTACACAATATACATGTACACAATAATTAGATGAAAATTCTTTTAGAAAGTGGTGAAATGGGTAATTATATGGTGAAAATGGTCAAAAGGGGAAGAATATTAATTTGATGAAAACTTTTTTTGAAAAGAGAGGGAATATGTACATATATGGTGAACAGAGGTCATGGAAGGGAGCTGGCAGCATGCATATTTGAAATTTGCATGTGTTATTTTAAATACACATAGCAGGATAATTTGACAGCAAACAATACCTGGGTGGTCAACGGGAAAATAGGATTTAAAAAAAAATAAAAAAATTGCGCTTTCCTTTTAAAGGACATGTTAACAGCACTGGGTTGGTGTGGATGTGTTGTTTATCAACATACGAATTCAACAAATTTTCAACAATTCCATAGCTATATCATGATGGTATCTGAATGTAACAAAAGTTAAACGTTCTTTTAACCCATAAAGCACCAAAATTGCAGATGACCAAATCTACGTCTACCGAATTTCACAAAATGTTCTGTCCGAGCTATATCATACCCTGAATTCAAAGATTTAGAGGGCATAGTGTAAATCCAGATGAGGTGGCTCACCATGAGCTGCCTATGATCTGGATCTATGATGTTCACAAATTTAAATATTTTCATTTTTGGCACTTTAAGGGTTAAAAATTCTGCCTTACTGAAATACCATACCCCACCCACTGTGACATAAAACTATACCCCATTTCATAATTTTGACACGGGGATGACAATTCTTAGTTCTGCTTTGATAGCGAATATTGAGTGATCCAGGACGTAGCAGATCACACGAGTCCACTGGTAAAGGGTTGCAACTCATCCTCCACCTTAACCTGACTTTTCCCTGCCGCTTTCCAATTTTCCTTTCCCTTTTTACAAATCCAAAAGCTGATTGATTATCCTCTTTACTTTAACATGGCAACACTGCTATAAAATGAGCCGCAACACGAGAAAACCAACAATGTGGTTGTACGCCCAGCGCAGACTCAGATCAGCCTGGGCATTCGCCCAGTCTGATCAGAGTCTTCGTTGTCCGCACGGAGGTACCTTAGACCCTTGGCTACCCTTCAAGTGCTTAGCGAAGAGTCTGATCAGATTGGGCAAATGCCCAGGCTGATCTGAGTCTGCGCTGGGCGCACAACCACATTGTTGGTTTTCTTGTGTCACGGCTCAAAAACTTGCACACTTCCCCTCTACACACACAAACACACATTTTTCAAAGAATATCAGCCATTTTGCACCATTAAACTGGTAAATATGGTTAGTCTCTGTGCAAGGACATCGTGTACAGACCTGCAAGAAACTGCAGGACTTGAACTCCACATCGTAGTACAGTCCAATCTCGGTAGTTCGAACGCCGATTTTTCGAAAATACCGGATTTTTTGAATTAGAAACAAGGTCCCGTTTGTCAGTCCCTTTGTTCTGTGCAAAAAAACATCCGCAAATTCGAAATTCGATTATTCGAAAAATCGGATTTTTCGAAAGAAAAATTCGGTCCCGATGACGGAAATTCATTATAAATACACCTCAATTATTCGAACTAAAAATTTTTGCCCTAAATTCACGCCGGCAGATTACGGTTATTGTCATCGATGGATTAATAATTGCGCCCTCCGGTGATTCTACAGTTGGTTGTACAGGTAACTGTCGCGTCTGTTTGGTCTACCAATTAACTGTTACGTGATTAGGTCATATTATCGGATGAGTAAAAGGTGTCTTTAATCGCCTTATCGTGTTTGAAATTTGCAAACTGGGTGATGTTAAAGGCTATACCGACTTAATCTAAATAAATTTAAATTCCATTTATTTTTGCTTCTTCTGTTTTTGCATTTTCAGAGCGAGCACCGACTAGTCGACAATCAGCCTGATTAATATTCCAAGTCCTTCCGATCTGTATAAAAACCGGAACAAAAACTGCTTTTTATAACATACGGAAGCGAATAACAAAGGCTCAGACCAGCATGCGCACCTGCGCATTTCTGGTCAGTCTTTGTTGCTAGCATACGAAACCAAACGAATGCAGATTTCGCAGACTAGTTTGTGTTTTCGCTGTTCCCAGTTTATATGTCGTTCAACAGCCTTTCGCATGAAGCGGTTCAATGAACTGGTTGAGCTTTTCTCCGAAAATTGAAAGTAGCCTAATTCCCAGAAACTCAAACTGAAAGTGAAAGTACAGTGATTGTAGGCCGAGACAACAACAAGCTGGGGAACACCACAAGCCTGTTTCCGTGCCGACGGGCTTTGGTTTTCGCCAGCTGCTTACTCCGGCCTGTGAATTTCTTGAGCTGCACATATTATGCATCCATTGGACTTCATGGATATTCCAACGTTTTTGGTATGTTTATTATTAATCCAGTTTGTGTATATGTAAATAAAAATAATTCACATTCTTATTTTGGTTTCTTCATTTATTTTTAAATTTACGAGGTTCTGTAAGTATAAAGAAATTCAATATCGAATCGGACCGATATCATCTCTCTTTCTGCCGCCGAAATGTTGACTTCCGGAAATGTACGGAAATGAACGAAAGTCCCCGAATTCGTAAATTCGAACTACGGATAATTCGAATAAAATATCGTGGTCCCTGTCAATTCGAATTACCGAGGTTCGACTGTAGACAGAACTGCAAGCTCCAAATGATGCTTTAGATGTGTAAATAGAAAGTAAATGCTCGAATAAAATAGTTTTGAAAAATTCGCAAAAAGCGCACATGGGAAATGAGTATATTGGCAATATCAGGATTACCGCTATTTTTTAAAACAGCAAAGCTAATTAAAATACAGGCTTAGAAAACACTGGTGGCAACAAGGCTTACCCGCTGTGCCTGAAATGCGCTATTTCATGTTTAGCGTGCAAATGGGCTTATGCGCTCCAGAAATTCCATACAAAAGAAATGAAACATTTTGAGTTAGTACACACAATACAACAAATACACACATAGAAAGAAAGGTATGTTGTTTGTTTTAAATAGTTAGTTTATAAATTACAAGTGCATACGGTGTGTGTTGAAAAAAACACAACGGGTAGGCAGCAATCGAAAACACTCATGCAGTCGAGGAACGCAGATTAAAAACCATTAGAAACAGAGTTTTCGATTGCAAATTGTTGCCGATTTGCAATCGAAAACGCTGTTTCTAATGGTTTTTGATCCGCGTTAATCAATTGTTAAGAGCATTTTTCGATTGCCGCATACCCGGTGTGAAAATGCATGATGGGAAAAATGATGTGAGAACAAAATATCCAGTGCATTGGTCATTGCCGATGCAGATGCTGGTACCAGAATGACTAGAAACTTTCTTATAGGTGAGCTAAAAATGTGATTTTGGACAAACATTATGCATAGTGTCAAGCAAAAGCTTGGTGCTAGTGAGCTTGTGAATGCTTGGCATAAAAACTGTGCAGTTGTGGAAAATTTCAAGTACCATATTAATCCAAAATATTTGGACAGACAGACTCACTCTAACAATGTAGACCATATCAGGCTGTCCCAAAGAGAAGTCTGATCAGAGATCTGTACTGTTTTCAAAATTTTTTACGAATCGTATCAAAATGTGCTGACATTTCTGGACATCTAAAAATAATTTAAACAAGTGAGCACCTAGCAGGCACACAACATTGAATCAACATTGATGCAACCTCATAATGTTGAATCAATGTTGATTCTATGTTTAGCGTCCAGTGGGCAGGAGCTCTTGGGCATCTAATTATTTTTCAGTTTGGGAGAAATGGGACAAACAGAAAATCAATTACATGTAATTGGTTTTTTAGGTGTCCCATAGTCCTATCAAACACACTGCAGTACATTAAACATGTTCTAGAGTCCATTTTAAAATCATCGCAGCATCCAAATACTTCAGTTAACATGGTATCAATTGATTTAACTTAACTTTCCGATCTAAATTAACAAGAAAAATAACTATATTATTACAGTCTACTGAAAATTATGCATTGCAATTTTTTACATGGATGAATATTTAATATATTTAGTCATGTGACTAGGAAAGAGTGACACACTAGGTGAGACTCCAAACCACACAGTCACTGACTTATACAGAACCACAGAAGGGACATATCTTTTCGTTAATTTCACTTGAAGCCTCAACAATTAATTTACAATGCCATTTTCAAACATTCTCAACAACTTGATTAAAAATATCAAAAATTCTAATGTGAGCTTTTTCTTTGCAAATTATCTATCTATTTGATGTTAATGACAAAGTGTAGAAATAGCTTAAGATGTGGCCTGGAATTTTATATACACAGACAGACAGACAGACAGTGAGACAGACAGACAGTGAGACAGACAGAAACATGAAAAGACAGCAGTAGCAGTTATAAAGACACATGTTTCAATTTTGTGTGTTTTAACTTTATAGAGAAAAGTCATCTAAATGAGATAAGGCAACACAAACATGATGTTTTCATATCTAAGCAAGAAAGACATTTCATAGTTTACAATAATTACCGCTACACTCAATTTTTACAAACCTGGGTCAAAAATTAACAATGTGGTTTGGTCTTACGGAATGCTCTATTTTCCAAATTTTTTTCAGGGAAAAAAAACAGCGCTGTTTGGTACAAAAATATTAGCACACTTGATTGTATATGTATTAGAAGATGAATAATGAGGTTGTTAACCCTATAAGCAGACGACAAAATTTATGTTTGCAAAATTTAAAAAAAAATGTTTCATCCAAGCTATATGATATTGAGAATTCAAGGACTAGAGGGCAAATAGTGAAGATCTATACGAGGCGGCTTATTATGAGCTACCTCATAAGGATCTATACTGTTTGCAAATTTATCTATTTTCGCCCCTGTTGCTTAAAGTGTTAACTTAGGTTAAGCTAATGATGCTTTGAACAACCTGGCTCTAAGGTTATAAAACATTTTTCGTGCTCAAGTACCATGTTAACCCTAAATATCTGGACAGACAGACTCACTCCTGAGCATGAAATTTTCTCTGCTGATAGATATGAAAATGCCAACTAATGTTGGCATTTTCATATTAATAAGCATAGAAAATTACTTACACGGCTAAACTGAGCAAGAAAACAACTGCACTTACCAGAAATTTGCTTTTTATTAGCATGTAAATTTTCATGCTCAGCTGAGCTGAGTTGAGCATGAAAAAAGTTTTATAACCATGAGGCCTGGTCCAGTTGTGGCTTGTTCACAGCATCTTTGCTCAAAAAAGTCGTCAGTCCAGGATTCATTAAGTCTTTTGGTACATATACAATCAAGAAAGCTAATATTTTCTTTTCAAAAAATGCGATCAGCTTTTGATCCTCACATTTTTTCAGCAGAAAATGGCAATATTTTTGCATACAATATGTTTGAAAATACAACATCTTGTTAGCTAACAGTATCATCAGTTTTGAATGACAATTCAGTTTTCACACCTTAATTTTTATGCCTCAGTTTGTGCCCCCATTTTTTCTGCATTAATCAAACGGTCATTTTCTTCAAGTGAGAAATGACCAAATAGAGACCCTTCTTTTAACAGAGTGAGAATTTATCTAAATTATTAAAAGAGATTGCACAACATTGCAATGACATCATACAAGCTAATATTCACATGACATATAGACTGCACTAGATGACTACCCACAAGGACCAGCAAGGATGCCGATTGGCCTCCATATCCACAATATCTGACCATGTCATCATCTGTCACTTGTACAAAGCATGCAAGGGAACTAGATTTCATATGCAGCCAAGACCCTGATCAGACTTTGTGGATGTGTAGACTGATTTACCCCTTCAGAATAATACCAACTATTTCTTTCATTCCCATTTAATTCTGCTATAAAATGGGGTTTTCTCTTCCCAAACAACCCCCCAAAATCTTGATCCTTATTGCAGGCTTATTGATTTTGAGAGAAAACCCATCTTATAACCAAATGAGCCACGACACAAGAAAACCAACAAAGTGGTTGTGCGCCCAGCGCAGACTCAGATCAGTTTGGCCATCCGCCCAGTCTGATCAGACTTTTCGCTAAGCGCTTAAAGGATAGGTAAGGGTCTCAGGTACCTCCATGCGGACAGCAAAGACTCTGATCAGACTGGGCAGATGCCCAGGCTGATCTAAGTCTGCGCTGGGTGCACAACCACATTGTTGGTTTTGCCGTGTCGTAGCTCAAATAACTACAGCAAACAGTGTAGGTTTCGACAGAACTAACTACTCCTAGCAGCAAAGGAGGAGTTTAATCAGGGCCTTCTCTGTTTGCAATTCAGACAAAAATGAAGGGGTTGAAGTGCCTGAATCCTGAGGGGCCAAAGTATATATTCCCCTAGTGCAGTCTATATCATTCACACATTGGACCCTTTTCTTCGAGCATTACTTCCCTGTTACTGAGAGATCCTCAAAATTTTCCACTAAAATCATACAGTGAAAGTTAGACCAGATCTTACGAGAAAGATAACACACTTATTTATTTCAAGAAAAACATTTCTACCTAAAGCAGCAAATTCAACTGACAAAAAAAGTAAGATTGCTTTAACAATCTGACATATGTTAAAATATAAAAGTTCCTAAATTCTGAAACATATTTCCTCCCAGAGTGACATATACTAAAAATAATAAAAAACAATTAAAAAATCTCAACATTTTAGTTTTTAGTTATTTTAAAAGTTTTAAATATTACAAGCCAGCAAATAGCCAAAGATTGTGAACCAACTCAAAGCAATGTCAAATAAACAGTCTTACATAGTAAACGTTGTACATGTAAGTGTAGATCAGAAAATGCTAATTCAGAAAT
This sequence comes from Ctena decussata, assembly GCA_963989385.1. Taxonomy (NCBI): domain Eukaryota; kingdom Metazoa; phylum Mollusca; class Bivalvia; order Lucinida; family Lucinidae; genus Ctena; species Ctena decussata. Next base: position 67,328,127 of record OZ022500.1, on the reverse strand, counting down.
GTACGTTATGTATGTGTATGTTACCAGAGCCGATTTCCTCGTTAAACTCCTCCAGTCAAGTGTTAATGATTTGGCTATGGTCTTGCAAATCTCTCTTTGTCCTCAGAAACCAGAGGACCATTGGTCCTGTAGCTCACCTGAGCACTGAGGTTATGCTGAAAAAACTTTAAGTTGCCACAGCAACAAAACAACATGCACAACAGCAATGAAACACCCATTTATGTAGAGGATAATATCACAAACATTTATGCAAAAAAGATTCAGCTTTATCCCCCTTTGGCCTAATGGTTGCAATGGCAACCAACCATAATGGGATTTGGGCAAAATTCATACATGTATGGCTGGTAAAGGACTACTCCAGGAACATTTATGTAATGCTTATGTCAAAATATCTGCAGTATCACAGAAATAAATGCCAAATTTCCACTTTCCCCATCATAAGGCTATGGAAAATTTAAGTTTCCATAGCAATGAATTCACATGGGCAACGATAATATAAAACATAATTTAGGTACAGGCTAGTGTCATTAACATGTATGCAAAGTATCAGCTTCATCCCTATTATGGCTTCTGAGGAGAAGATTTTTGAATATTTTTTCAAAACTTTACCCTTTATTTTGCCTTAGCAACCAATCAAATTTAGCGATTTGGACAAAATTCATATGAATCATAGATGACTACTCAAGAAACATTTCTATAGAAACAAATTCTAAATAACTGCAGTGAGACATCAAAAATTGCCAATTTCTACTTTTCCCATTATAAGTCAATGGAAACTATAAGTTGCCATAGCAACCAGAGTTCTTATGGGATTGGAAGAACAAACATATTTCATGTAGAGGCTAATGTCTTTAACATATATGCAAAGTATCAGCTTCATCCCTCTTACGGCTTCTGAGGAGAAGATTTCTTTATATTTTTTCGAAAATTTACCCTTTATTTTGCCATGGCAACCAATCCAATTCAGCGATTTGAACAAAATTCATATGAATCGTAGAGGACTACTCAAGAACCATTTCATCAGAAAAAAATCTAAATAGCTGCAGTGAGACAGCAGAAATTGCCAATTTCTACTTTTCCCATTATAAGTCAATGGAAACTATAAGTTGCCATAGCAACCAGAGTTCTTATGGGATTGGAACAAAAAACACAATTTATTTAGAGGCTAATGTCTTTAACATATATGCAAAGTATCAGCTTCATCCCTCTTATGGCTTCTGAGGAGAAGATTTTTTTATATTTTTTCGAAAATTTACCCTTTATTTTGCCATGGCAACCAATCCAATTCAGCGATTTGAACAAAATTCATATGAATCGTAGAGGACTACTCAAGAAACATTTCTGCAGAGAAAAATTCTAAATAATTGCAGTGAGGCAGCAAAAATTGCCAATTTCCACTTTTCCCATTATAAGTCAATGGAAACTATAAGTTGCCATAGCAACCAGAGTTCTTATGCCAATGGAACAAAAAACACAATTATTCATTCCCCCCATCTATAGATGCTATATGTGAAATATGGAAAGAATCGGCCTCATGGCTTCAGAGGAGAAGTCGTTTGAAAATGTTGACGACGGACGACGGACGACGGATGCCTGCCTATACTATAAGCTCACCTATGAGCCTTCGGCTCAGGTGAGCTAAAAAATGCACAAAACACATAAATTTCACAAAAAGTGTTCAGATTCTTCAGTTTGACACTTGATTGACAGTGATACGTACATGTTTATCTGATGAAAAAAAATATCATGATTTCGTAGAAAATAAACAAGAGGGCCAAGAGGCCCGGAATGGCTCACCTGAGCAAAACGGTTAAAGGTCAAACTAGGGTCATCATTTGAACAAACCTGATAGTTTGCAACCATTTCCAAATGGTTCTGAAGAAGAGAAATTTGAATAATTTTCTAAGTATTGCTTTGGCTCAAACCCTGGAACCCTGTCGCGGGGCCATTTTCAACACGGGGGCCATTTTGGACCCTGGGGCCATCATTTGAATAATCTTGGTAAAGGACCACTAGGCAATGCTACATTCAAAATTTCAAGCATCTGAGCCTTGCAGTTCTGAAGAAGAAGATTTCTGAATACTTTTCAATGTATTTCTATGGTTCAAACCTGGGACTCCCTGCACCAGGGCCATTTTGGACCCTGGGGCCACCATTTAAACAAACTTGGTAGAGGACCACTACATGTAGGCAATGCTACTTACCAAATTTGAAGCATCTGAGCCAAGCAGTTCTGGAGAAGAAGATTTTTAAGTATATTATAGTTTCGAACCCAAGAGCCATTTTGGATCCCAGGTCCACCATTTACACAAACTTTGTAGGAGACCACCAGGCAATGCATCAGACCAAATTTCAAGCATCTGAGCCAAATGGTTCTGAAGAAGAAGATTTTTGTATATTTTTCTATGTATTTCTATGGATGAAACTCAGGACTCCCTGTCGCGGGGCCATTTTCAACAAGGGGGCCATCATTTGAACAAACTTGATAAAGGATTATCAGGCAATGCTTCATACCAAATTTCAAGCATCTGAGCAAAGTGGTTCTGAAGAAGAAGATTTCTGAATATTTTTCTATGTATTTAGTTTAAACATATTTTATTCATAATTTCTTTCACATGCAACATAAGATATACACAAAAAATAGTTACTGGGATTGGAATGAAAGCAAAATGCTCACAGGATTCCTCTCCCTCTGGTAGAGGACCATTAGGCAATGCTTCATACCAAATCTCAAGCATCTGAGCCTTGCGGTTCTGAAGAAGAAGATTTTTGAATATTTTTCTATGTATTTTTATGGTTCAAACCTGGAACTCCCTGCCCCTGGGCCACTTTGGACCCTGGGGCCACCATTTTAACAAACTTGGTAGAGGACCATTAGGCAATGCTACATACCGAATTTCAGGCATCTGAGCCAAGCAGTTCTGGAGAAGAAGATTTTTAAGTATATTTTAGTTTCAAACCCAAGACCCCCTGCCCCAGGGCCATCTTGGACCCTGGGACCACCATTTGAACAAACTTGGTAGAGAACCATTAGGCGATGCTATGTATTTCTATGGTTCTAACCAAGAACCCCCTGGGGCGGGGCCATTTTAGACCCTGGGGCCATCATTTGAACAAACTTGGTAAAAGACCACTAGGCAATGCTACATACCAAATTTAAAGCATCTGAGCCAAGTGGTTCTGAAAAAGAAGGTTTTTGAATATTTTTCTATGTATTTCTATGGTTCGAACCTAGGACTCCCTGCCGCGGGGCCATTTCGAACCCTGGGGCCATGGTTTGAACAAACTTGGTCAAGGACTACTAGGCAATGCTACATACCAAATGTCAAGCATCTAAGCCTTGCGGTTCTGAAGAAGAAGATTTTTGAATATTTTTCTCTGCATTTCTATGGTTCAAACCTTGGACTCCATGCCAAGGGGCCATCATGGACCCTTGTGCCCTCGCTTGAACAAACTTGGTAAAGGACTATTAGGCAATGCTACATACCAAAAGTCAAGCATCTAAGCCATGGGGTTCTGAAGAAGAAGATATTTGAATATTTTTCTCTGCATTTCAATGGTTCAACCCTTGGACTCCATGCCAAGAAGCCATTATGGACCCTTGGGCCTTCGTTTGAACAAACTTGGTAAAGGACTATTAGGCAATGCAACATACCAAATTTCAAGCATCTGAGCCTTGCGGTTCTAAAGAAGAAGATTTTTGAACATTTTTCAATGTATTTCTATGGTTCAAACCCAGGACCTCCCGGGCGGAGCCATTTTGGATCTTGGGGCCATCATTTGAACAAACTTGGTAGAGGACCATTAGGCAATGCTTCATACCAAATTTCAAGCATCTGAGCCTTGCGGTTCTGAAGAAGAAGATTTTTGAATATTTTTCTATGTATTTTTATGGTTCAAACCTGGAACTCCCTGCCCCTGGGCCACTTTGGACCCTGGGGCCACCATTTTAATAAACTTGGTAGAGGACCATTAGGCAATGCTACATACCGAATTTCAAGCATCTGAGCCAAGCAGTTCTGGAGAAGAAGATTTTTAAGTATATTTTAGTTTCGAACCCAAGACCCCCTGCCCCAGGGCCATCTTGGACCCTGGGACCACCATTTGAACAAACTTGGTAGAGAACCATTAGGCGATGCTACATACAAAATTTCAGGCATCTGAGCCAAGCAGTTCTGGAAAAGAAGATTTTTAAGTATATTTTAGTTTTGAACCCAAGACCCCCTGCCCCAGGGCCATTTTGGACCATGGGGCCACCATTTGAACAAACTTGGTAGAGGTCCACTAGGCAATGCTTCATACCAAATATCAAAGTCCTAGGCCCAGCGGTTTCAGAGAAGATGTCATTTAAAGCAAATTGTTGACGACGGACGACGCATGACGGACGACGGACACTGGGTGATCACAATAGCTTACCCTGAGCCTTTGGCTCAGGTGAGCTAAAAATAAATTGACATGCAAAGGTTAATTTTTTCCAGATATATTTTGTGTCTCCATAACAAAGCCATCTCAGTGAGGCAGTGCTAACATGTATTTTCAGAAAACAAGAGGGCCATGATGGCCCTGGATCGCTCACCTGAGTATCCTGTGAACTTAACCTCAGAGACATCCATATGACTGACAGAGTTTCACAAAGATTAAATGGAAAATGAACCCTTTATTGTGTAGCTAAGGTTTTTATAAGATTTAACCTAATGACCTATATTTTGACCCTACACGACCCAGTTCCAAACCTGGTCTAGATTTCTTGGATATGAACATTCTGACAAAGTTATCAAAACTGTGCCCTCTAGAGTGTACACAATGTTTTTCTAAGGTTTAACCTAGTGACCTACTTTTTGACCCAACATGACCAAGTTGCACCCTTGGTCCAGATTCATTGGAGACAAACATTCTGACAAAGTCTCATGAAGATTAGAACAAAACTGTGTCCTCAAAAGCGTTCACACTGTTTTTCTAAGAACTGACCTAGTGACCTAGCTTTTGACATGACATGGCCCAGTTTCAAATCTGGTATAAATTTCATGAAAGTAAACATTCTGACAATGTTTCACGTAGATAGGATCATAACTGTGCCCTCTAGAGTGTACATGAGGTTTTTCTAATATTTGACCTAGTGACCTAGTTTTTGACCCCACAAGACTCAGATTCAAGTTTGGCCTAGATTTTATATAAATAAACATTCTGACAAAGTTTCATGATGATTGGATCATAACTGTGCCCTCTGTGTCATTCTAAGATTTATTTCTATTTCTAGCTCTGGCGGCCATATTGTTCAGCGGAGCAGAACCGTTTGAGCAATTTTTGTTCAGAGCCATGAGTAAAACATTTCTGTGAAATTTTTTTGAAATCGAGCCATTGGCTTTAGAAACGATGATGTTTAAAGCTTTTTTCTATTTTTAGCTCTGGTGGCCATATTGTTCAGCGGGGCAGAACCGTTTGAGCAATTTTGGTAGAGGGTCTCCTAAGGAACATTTCTGTGAAATTATTTCAAAATCGGCCCAGCAGTTTTGGAGGAGAAGTCGTTTAAAGGTTTTTCTATTTTTAGCTCTGGCAGCCATATTGTTCAGCGAAGCGGAACTGTTTGAGCAATTTTGGTAGAGGGTCTCCTAAAGAACATTTCTGTGAAATTATTTCAAAATCGGCCCAGCAGTTTTGGAGGAGAAGTCATTTAAAGGTTTTTCTATTTTTAGCTCTGGCGGCCATATTGTTCAGCGGAGCAGAACCGTTTGAGCAATTTTGGTAGAGGGTCACCTAAGGAATATTTCTGTGAAATTATTTCAAAATCTGCACCGCAGTTTTGGAGGAGAAGTCGTTTAAAGGTTTTTCTATTTTTAGCTCTGGCCGCCATACTGTTCAGCGGAGCGGAACAGTTTGAGCAATTTTGGTAGAGGGTCTCCTAAGGAACATTTCTGTGAAATTATTTCAAAATCAGCCCAGCAGTTTTGGAGAAGAAGTCGTTTAAAGGTTTTTCTATTTTTAGCTCTGGCGGCCATATTGTTCAGCGGAGCAGAACCATTTGAGCAATTTTGGTAGAGAGTCCCCCAAGGAACATTTCTGTGAAATTATTTCGAAATCCGGCCAGCAGTTTTGGAGAAGAAGTCGTTTAAAGCAAAAGTTGACGACGGACGGACGACGGACGGATGACGGACGCCGGACGACGGACAAAGACCGATCACAATACCTCACCTTGAGCACTTCGTGCTCAGGTGAGCTAAAAATGTTGTGGTAAGACAGTTCTAATAAGGGCTAACTACATGTTTTCAGAAAACCTATGTTGTGAGCCCTTAGTGAGGCACTGAGCCAGATCTAATGAGGGACCGAGAAATCAGAAAAATTATCCACAAACTTTAATCAAATACTCCTCTTAGCTTGACCTCCATTAACCCTTTGTTGACTAGTGGACTTGTCCACCCTCATAATTTGGATGAGTCCATTTCTAGTTTTAGAGGTTTCTGGATGTTTTCAGTTTTATTGCAATTTGCATAGAAATTCCTGTAAACAAACAGTGTTGACCCTGTTCCAATGCTGCATTATGCAGCATCTGAACTGGGTCTGCACTGTTTGCATTTTGTCCCCAAATCGGGTTCCCAGTCTGAAAAGAGTTAAGTATCAGATCATACCTTCTATATAATTGGCAAGGTATGACAGTAACCGCCATCCCCCAGTGACCTCTTCATATTCTGTATCATAGGCGTACACTTCCCAGAGGTACGTGTATGAGCACGTAGGGCAGCTTGGTACAGAAATGAGTCCAAGCTGAGTGTTCGGGTTGAATAGCTTGCCTCTGGCTGCTGGGGCACAGATATTTGGAATCTTGAACCTGTGGGAAAAACTCAAGACTATAGAAATGTTGACAAAAACAATAGGCTCAAATGGGCCTAAGCTGCTCACCACAGAGCTCCAGATAAGAAGGGGTAATAGGAATAATTTTATTGAGGGAAAACTTTTCATATTTTCCATAAAAACTTATGTTGTGACCCTTTATTGAACTGTCTCACTGAGACAATTCTGAGGGGTCATGACATATGTTTTTGTCGAGAAATAAGAAAAATGATCTCAGAATTATCTTATCTTCAAGATTCACCTTATCTTGAAGCTCTGACTGAGCACAAACTTACCATCACCAGGCCCGAAGGTTATAAAACTTGAGTACATTCTCAAACTCAAAATAAAGCACAATGATTGGCTGCTTCAGAGCACATGCTCGGAAGCAGCCAATCAGTGTGCTTTATTTTGAGTTTGAGATTATACTCAAGTTTTATAACCTCGGACCCAAGCTGATGTTCTGCCATGAAACTGTTATTCTAACATGATGTTAAATTTTTCCCCATTGAGCGTATAGGAGCCATTGTCGTGTGAAAATTTGTGATAAATCACCTTATTAACTATCAGCACGTACATTTTGCGCCTTGATGACGTCAGATGTAAACATTTACTTTTTGGCAACGTCTGCCTCAAAACAGTCCATACGAATTGTCGCAATTTCCTTGCGTTTTCATTCTGCGCAATGTTTGACTCAAAATAACTTTTCCTTATCAGCAAATTAGCCCTGATACAAATACAAATGATACAATTGTTAATTCATTCGGGCTTCGCCATCATGAAATATTACTTCCTGATCTACCCTCCAACAAATGTGTTAATCAGTGATAATTCACGGTAAGGAAAAATTATTTCTTTATTCTGGCTCTTGCAAGCTCTCACTGGAAAGATATCACAGATATAAAATTTGAATCAATTGTTCTGTTGTTCTAGAAAAGACATTTAAGAATTGAAATTTGATTTTTCAGCGTTCATCGTGTGATGAAGCCAGTGGGTGGAGCTAAAATTCCATGAAGCGCAAAGCGCTTCTTGTCGAATTTTGGCTCCGACTACTGGCTTCTTCACATGATGAACGCTGAAAAATCAAATTTTTATTCTTATATTTACACTTTCCTTTTACACCCTTCCTGTGGCATTTTCATAGTAATTCAATGTAGATTATGCAAGATATGTGTTGAAGAAAATGTAGTTACGATGTATTCGGACATTACGTTCAACAGCCGTCGCCATAATGTGGCGTCAATCAAGACATTTGTTTACCTAGACGTCGCTTGATGACAACATGACATGATCAATTGTCCCTCATCGGTGTATGAGGGCAGTTGCTCTAATAGGTTTACCTATGGGAAGTCAGCGGCAAGTGTAAATATTAACCCTCAAAGCATCAGAAATGAAAACAGTTAAATTTGCAAACAGCGTAGATCCAGATGAGGTGGCTCATGATGAGCCACCTCATCTGGACCTACACTGTTTGACCTATACTCTTTCAATTCTCAATACTAGTACCTATGTCTCGCTCTTTTACTAGTAGCAGGGGTAACAAAATTTCTAGCACCCAGTTTGTGATAAAGGCGCTAAATTAAGGGATGCGGTGTTCATATCATAGAAAAGATTTTGTAACATACAGAGCACTCACGATATGGTCTGCTCTGGTGGATTTCCAGTCAGTATTTCGAGGAACACGGTCGTGTTACTCTCCCTTGAGTCTTTATACCCATAAACCACTAACTCATAAACATGTCCTGACTGCATTAGGTTGGTATCGAATGTTAATCGGCCTGTGAACGCCTGTACGTAGCCTGGCCCTTTTCTGAAGCAGCCACCATTATCCACAGGGACGGCAGCACGATCCTCCACAGTGAAATATTCATCAGGGTCTGGATAGGCCTCATCAGCTGTGAAGTCTCGGCATTTCATCGCAAAGCTATCAAAGTCCTACAAACAACGAGCTTGTAGTTAACATAAACTGGGAAAAACTGTTTGCCCTCAAGTCTTTGAATTCTTTATATGATATAGCTTGGACAAAACATATTTTGAAATTTTGCAGATGTAAATTTTGTCATCAGCTTCCTTTTTTGTGCTTTAATGGTTGAGGAAATATTTGGAAGCTTTACATTCACAATTCTCATAATGAATTCATAAAGACCATAAGCTGCAAAGCATTTTGTGAAAGTTTTATTATCTTGGAACTTTGCTTAGGTGAATGTTTCCAAAAATAATACATTTGCGAATATTTCCTGTTTCATCATAAGTGTTCAAAATTGTTTGAGGAAATACATGTGCAGCAGAGCCTCTTTGCAAACCCAGTCATTATAACAAAATTTTGTTATAATGCCATCATATCATGTCTTCCAAAATATTTGTTCCCAGTTTACATCTATATTGTATAACACATGTAATATATTTTCTTCTCAATAAGCCCCTGTAGCTCAGTGGGTTAAGTGCTGGGCTGTCGAGCTAACATTTCTGGTTCAACTGAACCATAAATTGGGTTCTTTGCACATAGGCTTTCATCATCACCCTTCCATCGGCTCAATATGACTGAAACACATTTGAAAGGACCATAAAACCACAAAGCATCCATTCAGCTCTTCATAAAAAAGACTATTTACATGTACCTATGCATCTATGCATTCCATCAACCGAAATCTTAGCAATACTAGAGCATGTGAGCAGGGGCTCACGTATACCCCCGGCCAGCGCCACCGCAAAATAAAAACACATTTAATACAAGCAAATGTTAACTAACAGACAGACAGACAGATGGACAATCTATTACAAACCCAGTGAAAGGCCTATAAACAAATACCTAAAGGTTCCATTGAAATAAATGCAAATAATGTTATTAAAATTTCAACGTAAGTTTACATAAACTTCTATGTCTGTGACCTTGACCTAAAGTCAGCAGCAGCATCCAAATGATGTCAACTAATCAGTTTAAAGCTAGATGTAAACCTAATAACATAGCAATCTGAGAAATTTTTGACATAAATTTTCCCATTTATTGCATTGGAGTGAGAGATGGGAAAAAGAAAAAAGAAAAAGAAGGCCAAAAGAAATCTTAGCATCTTGATTTTCTTCCCACCAATATGTATGGCCATTCTCAAGATGTATACAAAATTTGAAGACTGTGGATTTATGAGAACAGAGAAATCTGTGACAAAAAATTAGAGAGAAAGAAAAAAAGGACAAAGGGAATGAAAAGCAGGAGGAGGCTGATTCTCTCTTACACAGTACAACTTGTCACATACAACGTTTGAACCAAATTTCAAAATCCAAGCTAAAGTGGTTCCTAAGAAATCTTTGACAGAAACTTTATTGGAGAGAAAGAAAAAATGGACAAAGAGAATGATATGCAGGAAGAGGCTGATTCTCTCTTACATGATACAGCTATTCACACCCAACATTTGTACCGAATTTCAAAGTCCTAGCTGTAGTAGTGCCTGAGAAATCTGTGACAAAAATTTAATTGGAGAGAAAGAAAAAATGAACAAACAAAGGGACTGACAAGCAGGAGAAGGCTGATTCTCTCTTACACCGTACAACTAGTCATACCCAAAGTTTGTACCAAATTTCAAAGTCCTAAATATAGTGGTTCCTGAGAAGTCTGTGACAAAAATTTAATTGGAGAGAAAAAAAAAATGGACAAACAAAGGGAATGATAAGCAGGAGAAGGCTGATTCTCTCTTACACAGTACAACTAGTCATACCCAACATTTGTACCAAATTTCAAAGTCCTTGCGGTAGAGGTTCCTGTGAAATCTGTGACAAAAATTTAATTGGAGAGAAAGAAAAAATGGGCAAACAAAGGGACTGATAAGCAGAAGAAGGCTAATATTCTCTTACACGGTACAACTAGTCATACCGTATGTTTGTACCAAATTTCAAAGTCCTAGCTATAGCGGTTCCTGAGAAATCTGTGACAAACAATTAATTGGAGAGAAAGAAAAAATGGATAAACAAAGGGACTGATAAGCAGAAGGCTGATTCTCTCTTACATGGTACAACTAGTCATACCCAACGTTGTACCAAATTTCAAAGTCCTAGCTTTAGTGGTTCCTGAGAAATCTGTGACAGAAAAAATGTTAACATACACACAAACACACACTAAAACATATTAATGGAAAGACCAAAAACTAAATACCCGCTATTTACTTCGTATACCGGGGGTATAATAAAGGGACTTCTACATGAGTTAGTTAAATGTTTATGGGTATACTCTCATGTTTTTCAACATTTTTAGTAAGGGGACAACTTTCATGACTTCCTGTTTGCTTCCCTGGAGGATGAAGCCCTTTCAAAAGCAGCTCTAATCTTAAATGAAAGAATTCTATAAGGAATCCTATAAGCATTTTGCTTTCATTCCAATCCCATTAACTTTATTTAGTGTATATCTTATGTTGCATGTCGGTGAAATTATGAATAAAATATGTTTAAACTAAATGAAAGAATTTGCTCCTACAGGAGCAAATTCTTTTCATTTAAGTGTAGACCTACTGAGATGGGGAGCAAAAATTAATACTGCCGAGCTGCTCCCCCTGAAAATGTACCCATTCACCTTAAGCTATAGCCAGCTAACTTTTCCTTAAGACACAAAAATATATGAGCCGCGACACGAGAAAACCAACAATGTGGTTGTGCGCAAAGCGCACTCAGATCAGCCTGGGCATCCGCCCAGTCTGATCAGAGTCTTCGCTTTGCGCTTAAAGGGTAGCTAAGGATCAAAGCTACGTCCATGCGGACAGCGAAGACTCTGATCAGACTGGGCTGATGCCCAGGCTGATCTGAGTCTGACCTGGATGCACAACCACATTGTTGGTCGCGGCTCATATACCTTCAAGGGAGATCACTCTGAGCTGGAAGTGTTTGTTTCCTTTCTCACAAGGGTATATTCTTAAGGTGAATGGGTACACTCTCAGGGGAAGCAACTCCACCACTTTTTTTGCCACCCTGCTCTTAGGGGTCAGCTTTTAATGACAGGTTCCCACACTAACAATGACAATTCTGTTTAAAAAAAATATTTTTTCCTTTTTCTGTGTAGTTTTCAAATACTTTTATTAAACTTATAGATTTCCTTGTTTCAAGCGCTTTCCGACAATTTAGAAAAAAATCAGCAACATTATGATAAAATCGTAACTCCATGAATCAACTCTGAAAGGGAAGAATACGCTGCAAAATACCATAATCCAGTCCATTTCTACAACTTGCCCTTATCATGGCATACTGTATGTCTGATCTGGCCTTTGTGTGTGAAACATGGAAGTAATCAGAAATTATACTCACGCTTGTTGGATCATCAGGGTCATATGAGTAGTCTCGTGGTGCCAAGGTTATTTCTACACTTGGGCCCTTGGTAACCAAGGTAACTCCACCTTCAAACACCTGAACAACAAGATCAGATGCATCAATCTTCACAAACGTTGTAGATTCACCGCAGAATCCCTCTCCATCGACATCAGAGACCATACAAACTTTGTAATGAAGATTGTATAAGCCATAGTCAAGAAGCAAAGCAGGAATAGATAGTTCGGAATTTACAGCTGACGGGACAGACGAAACGTCAACACTTCCAAGTGATACATCATTGATATCATCCCATCGGTCCACTGTCCAACGTTTTATGTTGTTCAGCGTGTCAGGACAAGCAATGTCCGTAACACCTACAAAACGATTGCGATGGCTTTTCTTAACCGACAGTGGGTAGTTGAAAAATGGATGATGATCTTTGATACCAATGTTTGGTGATGAGCAGTCGATAGCAGCAACTGCGAAACGGAACTCTGTAGAGGTACTCCAGTGTGTGTTGTACGCAGTTGCAGTCATGTAATATGTAGATTCTTTCTTGTAATTGTACGTCACAAGGAAGGGATTGGTGATTACTGAGGGGAAGTGCGTTCCACTGCCCCACAGGGCAGCATCTGACTGACACTCTGTCATATCCCCATATAAGTAAAACTGGGAGTCAACACCATTGTCAACCAGAAGACACATGGAGTCTCCAATGACCCCAAAGGAAATTTCAAATGTTTTGTCCTCGTAAGCTTTTGTAACAACGTTGTTGTCACTAATGGTGATATCTGTGGCTGGTTCCATGACGATGGCCTCAAAGGTGACGGGGGCACTTTGATACAATGGATTCTTGGCAACCAGAGATATGGTAAATGTTCCTGACTGAAAAATAAAACAAAGTCAACAAGGCTTCAACCCTTTAACCCCTCATTAGAACTGTCTGGGTGAGACAGTTTTAATGAGGGGTGGCAACGTATGTTTTTATGGAGAAATAAGGAAAATTATCTTTGAATTACCGTCAGTACAGTAAAATCACAAGTAGAAAAGGGTTGACTGCTAACTTCGTAAAGACTACAAAAACAAAAATATTGAGAAAAAAATATACCAAGTCATCATATCAGAGAACAGCTTTTAACATCACATCAACAGCCCCGTATGTGCCTTAAAACAAGTACTGTAATACTCCTAATAAATGCCCGTTCCAATAAACATCTGCCTTTTTTCCAGAAATAATTTCTATCGAATTGTATTCTATCAGTTTTACTAAAAGGAACTACATAAATTCCTGTTTCCTTCTCTGGAGGAAGCAGCTCTCCAAATGAAATCCACTCTTTTAGGAAAGAATTTACTCACAGAGGAGCAAATTCTTTCCTTTAAGAGCTGAACCTTAAGAGAAGGGCGGTGCAAAAAAGGGGAAAAGGTTATTTGCACTGAAAGCATATCAATTCACCATAATACTGTTCATTCTACGTATTCCTGCAGTCTCTTATTTACTACTCTTTAGGCTCTAAATAACACCCCAGTTTGTAAAATGCAATGCCTGTGGGGCATTAATAGGATTAATAGGTAATACAATTTGTTAATACAACAAATTTCACTACAATGTGGTGGTATACCAATACATGTACATATTACGTCAACACCAGTCACATACCAAATTGATGTACAGACTGGCTACGTCTTTGTCTGTTGAGTTACATGTGATGATGTCACTGGGACTCTCCGCTGTTATATCGTAGTACACAAACGTACCTATTAAAAGAACATAGCTTTTGTGAATAAACACATTTTGAACTTCAGTCTCTTATTTCTTTATCAACAAATGTGTTGCAAGTAGAACAGAGTTGCCACTCATCTTCCACTTCAAAATTCCCTGACTTTCCCTGATTTTTCTCTGACATTTTACTGTTTCCATACCCTAATCTACAATACTGGTTTGGCAACATGCAATTGCAATTTACAAGATAGGCATGCTAAACTTTGCTCTGTTTGCATGGAATTCTGTTGAAATATAATATTTTCACATTACATAATAATAAGCATTCGAGTAACAGGTAGTAATTTTGTACCCGGGTAATTGGTCTACCCGACCCGAACACAGGTACTTGTCCCAGCCCTGCTGGAAGCTACTGAGCACCATCGCCCAACTTACCCACCTTAGGGCAATGAAATGCTCTTGTATTCTTATACTGGATAAAAGTGATGGACCTATGCACTTTTACATGGATTCAGATAATTGATATACACCTATACAGCACAAAGAAACATGTATTAAAAGTTCGCCTGTCTTGAGGAGCCATCTCTCATTATTACCTGGGAGCTCTAGTAGCTCAGTGGGTTACGCACTGGCCTGATATTTAGCAGCCGGTCCCGGATTCAATTCCAGTTGGAGGAGGAAATCTTCTCAACCATAAATGGGGCTCTACTATTGTCCTGATATAACAGAAACACTGTTGAAAAGGCCACAAATAAAGATAAAACTGCAAGTCATCCATCAATCAATCCATCATTGTTACATAACCTTAATGTGACTTGTGACTGCACACACCTTCAGGGGAAGCAACTCTGCCATTTTCATTTATGACTCCCTTCTCCATAGGGGTCAACTGTTAAAAGAAAGAATTTGCTCCTCTAGGAGCAAATTCTTTCCTTTAAGAGTAGACCACACTTCAGAAGGGCTTTGTCTTACAGGCAGGCAAACATGAAATGACAAAGGTTATCCCCCTTTGTAAACAAGAGGGCCATGAGGCCCTGAATCGCTCACCTGAACAATTGGCAAAGTGGCTTTTTCTTATGTTTTGAAATTGTCAAAATATGAGTCTTGGGTTAAAAGTCAAAGAATGACCATGACCTATTGTACTCATAAATCTTCATGTACTCATTAAGGCAACCATATATACCATTTTTTAGGCAAAACTTTCCATGAAATCTTATGTTCTAGCATTTTCCCATATTTGACCATGCCGCAAAAAAAAGTTAAGGAAAAACCGAGGTCATCATTTGAACAGTCTTGGTAGTACTCTAGTACTCCATGCTACTTACCAAGTTTCAAGGCCATTGGTGTATTGGTTCTGGAGAAGAAAAAATATTTAAGGTTTATACCATAAATGGGTATGGTGGCCATGTTGGTCATGTGACCTGGACCGTTTGAACAAATTTTCGTTCAATCAACCCCTGGAGGCTCTATGTGAAATGTGATTACAATTGGCCCTTTGCCTTTTGAGAAAATGTTTGAAAATGTCAAAATATGAGAGATCTGGGTCAAAGAATGACCTTGACCTCTGGTACTCATAATTCTTCATGACCTCATTAAGACGACTGTATATACCAATTTTTAGGCCAAAAACTTCCTATGAAATCTTATGTTCTAGCATTTTCCCATATTTGACCTTGCTGTAAAAAAGGTCAAGGTCAACCAAGGTCATAATTTGAACAATCTTGATAGTACTGGAGTACCCAATGCTACATACCAAGTTTCAAGGCCACTGATGAATTGGTTCTGGAGAAAAAGATTTTGAAAGGTTTTTACCATATATGGTCATGGTGGCCATGTTGGTCATGTAACCCAGACCATTTGAAGAACTTTTCATTTCCTCGACCCCTGAAGGCTCTATATAATATTTGGTTACAATTGCCATATTGGCTTTTAAGGAGAAGTTTGAAATTGTCAAACTATTCTGAGAATTCAGGGTCAAAGGTCAAAGAACGACCTTGACCTCTTGTAGTAATGAATCTTGATGAACACATTAAGATGACTGTATTTACCAATTTTTAGGCCCAAATCTTCAAAACTTTCCATGAAATCTTATATTCTAGAATTTTACTTATATTTGACCTTGCTGTAAAAAAAATCAAGGTCATCACAAGGTCATAAGTTGAACAATCTTGATAGTACTCAAGTACCCAATGCTACATACCAAGTCTCAAGGCCATCAGTCAATTGGTTCTGAAGAAGAAGATTTTTAAAGGTTTTTACCATATATGGGCATAGTGGCCATGTTGGTCATGTGACCATGACGGTTAGAAAATTTTTTCATTCCCTCAACCCTTGGAGGCTCTTTATAAAATTTGGTCACAATTGGCCCAGTGGTTTTTGAGGAGATTGTTTGAAATTGGAAAAATATTAGGGTTCTGGGTCAAAGGTCAAAGAATGACCTTGACCTCTTGTACTCACAAGTCTTCATGTAGTCATTAAGTTGACTGTATATACCAATTTTTAGGCTAAAATCCTCAAAATTTATCATGAAATCTCATGTTCTAGCACTTTCCCAAATTTGACCTTGCCGTAAAAAAGGTCAAGGTCAACCCAAGGTCATAATTTGAACAATCTTGATAGTACTCGAGTACTAAATGCTACATACTGAGTTTCAAGGCCATCGGTCAATTGGTTCTGGAGAAGAAGATTTTTCAAGGTTTTTACCATATATGGGCATTGGCGGCCATGTTGGTCATGTGACCTGAACCGTTTGAACAAATTTTCATTCCCTCATCCCCTGGAGGCTCTATATGAAATTTGGTTTCGATTGGCACAGTGGCTGTTGAGAAGATTGTTTGAAATTGTCAAAATATGAGAGTTCTGGGTCAAAGGTCAAAGAATGACCTTGACCTCTTGTACTCATAAATCTTCATGTACTCATTTAGACGACTGTAGATATCGATTTTTAGCCCAAAATCTTCAACAGTTTTCAAGATATATTATGTTCTAGCATTTTCCCATATAAAAGCACAAGGAAGCAAATTTGACCTTGCCGTAAAAAAGGTCAAGGTCAACCCAAGGTCATAATTTGAACAATCTTGGTAGTACTCGCGTACCCAATGCTACATACTAAGTTTCAAGGCCATCGGCCTGTTGGTTCTGGAGAAGAAGATTTTTTCAGGTTTTTACCATATATGGGCACAGCGGCCATGTTGGTCATGTGATCAGGACCGTTTGAACAACTTTTCGTTCCTAAGGTCCCAGGAGGCTCTATATGAAATTTGGCTACAATCGGCCCAGCGGTTTCAGAGGAGAAGTCGTTTGAAATTGTGGACGGACGGACGGACGACGGACGGACGACGGACGACGACGGAGCCTTACCATCCTATAAGCTCCCCCGGAGCCGCTGGCTCAGGTGAGCTAAAAAAATCATGGAGGTGTATCCATTCATCTTAATATATGTTTGGCTCTACTTACCCCCTGTCATGGAAACGTGTAATTTTAAGGCTTCATCCACTCTGAAGATGTTCTGACTGGCACCATACCCAGGTTGATCCGGCCCATTAAGGGGCAGAAATTGTTCCCTTAGTACCGTCATGGTTACACCAGTAAAAGCTTCATAACAGCCACTCTGAAAGTCACATGATAAACTTTAATAATGATAACTTCAGTCCTTACAAATATATACTACAAACAAGTAAAACATGTTTAAACAAATTATGGAAGCAACTTGAGTTCAATAAAAACACACATACAAAAATATATACTTATATTTTTTACTTACATGTATGTTCTCCCAACGTATACACAAAAAGTTCATACCTACATCTGGCCACACCAAATACTATAAATCCAAAGGTTTAGGAGATATGGGTCTTTAAAAATTCTACCCAAGAAAGCCCAATTTATTATTCATAAAATTTCCATGACTTTACTCCTTCAAGCAAGCTAATAATGGCAGAGTGAGTGAATGATTTGATGCTTAACGTCCACGGTAAACAGCTATGGTCATGTTGGGACGGTCAGTTAACCTAACCACACTATTCCTGGGCAGACTTAGACCTCCTAAGCGGTTAACCAGTGCTAGGTGCACATACCTTTGCCAGTAACTGACAACTGCCCTTCTTGAATCAGCGGGAGGAGAAAATAATAATGGCAGAAGACATTGTGGTGTAGCCAAGGTATACCTCCATGTTTTCCCACCATTTTTACAATGGGAATAACTTCTCTGACTTTCTGTTTGCTTCCCTAGGGGAGAAAATTCCTCTTTTTAAGAGCTGAACCACATTGAGAAGGGAGGCAAAAATTGAAAATGGCAGAGTTGCTTCCCTTGAAAGTGTACCCATTCCCCTTAAGATAGACCATAGCAAACTGAGGCATTTCTATTGACAGGCAACATCACAAAGTATTCTTATGCACTTACATTAGACCTACAAAATAGGGCCTTAGAATCCGCTACCGTTACACTACTGCTACTAGAAGCCAAAGCATTTTCCCAATTTTATTGTCGTAAAGACTGGAAACTGAGAAAAATCAGGGATGATGATGAGAAATAAGGGCTTTTTTTAGGAATCTGGCCTGTTTCAAGTGACTGTTTAGGGATTTTAGGAAGGCCTAAAAAAATAAGGATTTTTTAGGAAGTTTAGGGATGCTGAAAAGCTGATGATGCCATTGGAGTGGCAAATAGTGTAGACCCTGATCAGACTGCTCCTTATGGAGCAGTCTGATCTGGGTCTGCACTGTTTGCTCAGCCCTATATGTCCCAATTCATCAAAATTTACAGTAATATATACCGGAATTTTCCTTTCAACTTGTGAAGCCAGATTAAAGAAACGTAGAGTGGTCGTATAATGGCCACAAGCAGCGTATTGATAGTTATGGTTCAGTGGATTTGTAAAGTTCAGTACACCCGAGGTGGTTCCGTCACCATAGTCAAATTCTACATATGCATCATCTGGCAGCGTGGCACCGGTGAATGTCATTAAGTATGTCATTTGGCCTGTGATGAAATAGACATGCAATCATTAGTCAAGCAGAAAATGAATATTTTGAACAACAGGGTTTGGTTGTTCAAAACTAAGGACGTCGTTAGTTAACGAGACGTTAAAATTTCAAACGTTAACATCTCAAATATGCCAATATTTTTTGTTGAAAAAATATGAGAAGCTTTTGCATTGCAAAAGCTTCTCACATTTTTTTTTCAACAAAATGTATCAGTGCATTTGGCAATAAAGTCATAAAACACTTAACAAACTGATCTCTTAACCAGCTTGTTTGACTAACGATGCTCTGAGCAACTGGGCCCTGTCTTTCAAAATTTTTTGTCTTTAAATACACCATTTTCAAAATGCCAGGCTATCCTCTTCCCTTATAGACAGACATACCATACATTTGTATCTGAAAATGCTTCAACCTGAACAAAGGTTTAGAACTAAATTTGGTTTAAATAAGCACTGAGGTGGACAAAAGTAACAAATTTAAGCCTCATTTTTGTCATTTTTTTTCTGACAATCTCCCCATTTCTGCTGTTCAAGCTATAAGTTTGCTTGTGTATAGTTCATACACTTGCTGTCACATTTTCCAAATAGCCAAGTGAATGCAGACTAGAATACATGCTAAAGAGAATATAAAGGGAAAGAAATCAAGTTAGGGAGAAACAGTCAAGAAAAAAAAATTGTTTTTGTTAATTTTCGATCAAAATTGCACAAAGTTGCGCATATGGATTGGAAGAAGAATTGGACGGACACACGGCGCCAAGTGTGTGCAAGTATGGTTACGTACCGTTGAGCCGCTTGGGGAACATGGATAGGAAAATTGAACTGAACTGAACTGAACATATGGAAGAAGTTTTGAATGACAACTTTTTAAAACTCCCATAATTTTTCCAGCCATGTAAGATTGTTTTTCTATTGCCAAGTGAGAATAAACCATAACTTTAGTAAGATTATGCCAAAAATTTCTCCTGGAAAAAACGTTTGGTAGTTACTGCATTTCTTCGATTATAAGGCACAGTTTTTTCCACCCCAAAACAATCTGAAAAATCTAGATCTATCTTATAAAGATGGATCTAGATTCTTGGCATTATTTGGGAAGGGAAAACCCCATCTAATAGCGAAACTTCATAAGACTGATTTAGACTTTTGGGGTCATTCTAGGACTGATAAAACACCTTGGCCAGGTTGTTCAAAAGTAAAGACTCATTAGTTAAAAGACGTTAAATTTCCCAATGTATTCTACGCAAAAACACTGCCATGTTTTGTGAAAAAATGTGAGTGCAAAAGCTCCTCACATTTTCTCCGCAAAAAAATATTACTGCAATTGATTTTGTGGGTACTGCAAGACTTTTAACAACTTTGTTAAGCTAAAGATGCTTTGAACAACTGGGCCCTGTTTTTTTTGTGCTGAATAAATATAATGAAGGGTTTAAAACATATACGTTACAGCTGATTTTTCTCAAATAATGTACTTACAATCATTGGCAGGATAATCCATAGGCGCATTTGTTGCCACATCGAATTCCTGTGTCACTGGATTCTGTACAATAACATCGTACGTCTCTTCCACGGTTTCAAAGTAGCTGACTGCCTTGACCTTGGCTGTGACGGTACCAGGCGACGTATAGATACATGATTCTACATCCTGTCCTTCTGGGCTGTTCTCTGCAAGAACAAATCATTTTTTTATACTATCCCATGAATTTTAGAGATTTTTCAGTAAAATCAAAACAGACGGTCTCACTGTTTCAAGCAGTGAAATAATCACTTTTGATTTTCACTGTTACGGACTACTAATTTCTTCTGATAAATTGTACATGTAGAAAAATAAAATAACATATTTTCTGTATTTAATTCAATTTGTTAAAAGTTGAGAAATTAAGCAGAAAAGAAGTAAATAATTTAGCCGTCAAATGTTTAAAATGATTGCTTCCTGTGGGAACAGAGAACAATTTTTTTAAAGGATTTTATCCATTACCTGGAGTGGGATATGCCACGTGAGCAGAAATTGGGTACATGAAAGTTTATAAGTGCTGATTACGGCATCTAATTTTTTATTTTTGGCATTGATAAGTATATAGAAGAAACAGAAAATGTTTTAACAGTGTAACATCAAGTGTTATTTCATCTTATAAACACTGAAAAAAGTGGTAATTTCACTCGTGAAATACAACTTTTGTTCACTCAATACAATAAAATTTAATGTTACACTGACCCCCCTCCCCCCCCCAATATCCTCTATTTCATATTGCTTTCGTAAAATGCAATGCCATCTTGGCATTTAATACAGTACTCAAATCAGCCTGCACATCTACATAGGACTGTAAGAGTTCTCACTTGTCTTGTTTTACAGTTCAGTCCGCAGAACTCACAGTATGAAAAACATGAAATAGAAGATCTTACATGAGTGCTCGTGTGTTATTGAATTTATTAAATGAGTGAGGGAAAAAGATAAGATGCGAGGCTATGCCGAGCATCTTATTGGTTTTCCCCAACGAGTTTAATAAATTCAATAATACAGGAGCACAACTGCACGATTCTATTACCATATGACAGTAAAATTGTATTTTATTTGTAAAATTTGCATTAAAACGTCACAATTTCGCCATTAGAAAACACGCCGTTTTAAAGACGTCAACGCATAATGTTACAATGTAATTTGCATATTTAATCCACTAGCTGATTATCATTTTTAATGCACGGCTTTATTACACTCTCAGAAGCACCATCATATGATAAATAGGAAGTTGATAGTTTGATGTATTTTGGTTATTTATTTAAAAATTCACAGCTGATTTACCTGTTCTTTTCCTTGGACCCACCGTTGGTCCTGCTCCCGCATCACAGTAAAATGTCAGATCGAGTATCCCAGCCCCTGGGGCTCTCCTGGCCATGAACACAAGGTCAAGGGCAACATTCACAACTGCAGCAGACGGGCTGGTAAAGACTGTCATATTTCTGATTGGTGTTACTATGGTAACAGGTGTGGTTCCAGTCTTGCTGCTAACAATGTTCCAAATTGTATATGTCAGAGTTAACTCCCCTGGCATGTCCCGGTAAATGTGTGTTAGAGGCTGTGAAAGGTCGAAATCTTCATAAGTGTCTGTGTGAAGATCACCCCAGCTCATTTCACAAGTGACACCATTTGGCTGAGGACCAGATGTTATGCTGTCACAAAAATAAAAGAACTAAAATACAACAAACTGGGGAATTTTCAAAAATACTTAATTTTAAAAAAAATAAGGTGAATTAGTAAACTTACAGGGGAAGCAACTCAACCATTTTCATTTTTACCTTCCTTTTCAATGGGGGTCAACTCTTAAAGGAAAGAATTTGCTCCCATAGGAGCAAATTCTTTCCTTATAGAGTAGACCCCTTTTTGGAAGGGCTTTGTCTTCCAGGTAAGCAAACAGGAAGTAAAAAGTTGTTTCCCTTTGTAAAAATGGCAAAAACTAGAAATGTGTCTAATGTACACAGATGCCCCCACCTTGGGTACCTCCATAAAATCTGACATATGGATCATTATGTCCTCATTCTTTTGTATTCCTGCTGTACTTATAGATAGTAATCCTGATACAAAATTTCAAGTTGATACAATAATATGAACCCTAAAATCTATTTCTTACAAAAATCTTAACCTTTCAAAATTGGCCTAAGTCTGAAGTCAGTGGACAGTGACATACAGCTCATCATACCCTGATTCTTGTATATTCCTGTTGTACTTATAGATATAAATCCTCATCCAATATTAAGTTGCTATAATAATAGGAACCCTGAAATCTACCTCTTATGAAAATCTTAACCCGAGTCTTACAGGATCACGTACAATGACGTACATACGGACCTACATACAGAGGTATGCAATAACATTAACAGGTACGCACTACCAGAACACAATATGCCCCCGGCATTTCCAATGGCGGGGGCATAAAAAGCCTCCTAAAAACACTGTGATGTACCCATTTACATGATAAATTTTTTGTGTACTGGTATGCAAATCAAAAGCAAAAGAGTATGCGTGATGTAAAATTAATCCGAGTAGCCACCAACAAAATGCCATGTGCACCCAGCAAAGACTAAGATCAGCCTGAGCATCTGCCCAGTCTGATCATAGTCTCTGCTGTGCATTTAAAGGGTAGCTAAGGGTCTGAGCTACCTCCATGCCAACAGCAAAGACTCTGGTCAGACTTGGCAGATGCCCAGGCTGATCAGAGTCTTTGCTGGGTGCACTTGCCACTTTGTTGGTTTTGTCATGTCACGGCTCATTTAGAGATGAAGTAGCAGACAGACGGACATAAGGATGGAAAGACAAAAATTGTATATCACCTGGAAACACTTCTTCAGCTGGGACTATAATCACCCAAATCTGATGAACAAAACATTTAAACCCCAGCTTAAGAAGTATTTCCATGGGGTATAATTACGGTATAATTACAAGTCCAAACGGTTACAATTCCAACAGCCTATTCTCAGCGCAGTTTCCAAAGAAATGATTGGCTGACAACAGCAGAGCAGAGTTGCTTCTTTTGAAAGTATACCCATCACTTTTATTGCTTATAAAAAGGTAGTTTGGCAGTGGCTGGTTTACTACACTTCCGGCTCTAAATAATGCCCCCTTTTGCTAAATGCAATGCCCCCAGGGTGTTTCATAGGATCCAGAGCTCTAGATAAGAGGGAGTATCTGATGATAATAAGGGATAATTTTTGTTAATTCTGCATAAAAACATATGTTGTGACCCCTCATCTGAACCGTCTCGATGAGACGGTTCAGATGAGGGGTCACAACATATGGTTTTATGAGAAATAAGAAAAATTATCCTTAATTATCCTCAAATACTCCCCCTTATCTAGAGCTCTGGGATCCATATGGTAACTGACCTAACGTCAGTCAGCTTTCTGTTCCACCTTTCAAACTTGTCTAAGAGTATTTTACAAACAAAATTACTGTCACAATAACATGCGCATATTTATGTGTCCAAGGTTCTTACCTTATTTGACTGGTCAACAGAGCTTTAGATAAGAGGGAGAATTTGAATGTCAAGACGGTTCAGATGAGGGGTCACAACATATGTTTTTATGCAGAATTAACAAAAATTATCCCTCATTATCATCAAGTACTCTCTCTTATCTACAGCTCTGCTGGTCAATGCATATTTTGACTGACAATGACAAAGAAATTTAGGATGAAAACATGGATTGGTAGCATGTTCAAAACCATGGCACCTTAGACAGTGTTTTTGTTTGAAACAATGACTATTTTGGTGTGTTCTCATATCTTCAGGCAGAGAAACAGACTAAAAATGAAAATGCACAACCAAGGAATTTGTAACTTCAAATGGAACATGCTTGCATGCTAATAGGTCACAGATTCCCTCAAATGCTGTTAACCCATCATTTAAAGGCTATACCAATGGATAAAAGAAAAAAACTTCAGGATGGCTGAAGATGGAACTTAAAGGAATGAATTTCCTTTTTTGTGATTTTATCAATATGCAAATGCCAGCGAATCCCTCCCACACCTAACACAAACCCTCAACAGGCTTTATTCAGTCTGTGAGTGACTCACAAGCCTTTACACATCGATAATAATCCCCCAAAAGAAAATACATTCCTATAATAACAGAACTTTGCTTACCTAAAAGTAAATGTAAAAGTGGCAGGGGGAGTGAACTCTGCTGGTGCCACCGGATTTATCTCCACATTGTCCACACTTGTCATCACCATGACAACATATTCCACCTGGAAACTGCTGTAAGCATTTGCTAAGGTAACAGACATGTAGCAAGTTTCCGGGGTTACGAACGAGTGTGAGATAGGGTCTGGTGCAGGGTTGCTGGACCATGGATCTCCGTCAGCAACAACGTGAGTGTAGTCCCCAGATGTATCACCCCAAACAATGGTCACAGCCACACTTGTCCCGTCATCCATACTGACATGGCATTCAACACTGCTGTTAGTGGGTATCACAACTTCAGAACTGGGCTGGCTCAGAGTAATTTCACTCAGAAAGTTGCAACTTATAAGGTGATTTGTTATTGCAATTTCAATGGTAAAGTCAATATTCAAAACTTCTGTGCTGATGATATTTGACAAGGTAACGGACACAGGATGTTTACCAGTCGGACCTCCTGACATGGTGCCTGACACGGCAAATCTTGAGGCCTCATTTATTGTCATGGTTACAGGTGATGCATCATAAGTCAGAGTCAGTGCAAGGTCGCTACCACTGGTCCAGATGACCTTGATTATAAAGTCAACATTAGCCATGGCACCTGGTGGATCCAGTGCCAAGCCAGTAATGCGTTCCACAGCAGTCGTAGAAAGAGTGTCCGTTACAGTACCTAGACCATTGGTGCATTCAGCAATTACCGTGTAGGTTCCAGTACTCGTGAAAGTATACATGAAGTTTGAATTAGCTGGTACCATTGTCTCATCTATGGTTTCCACATGGTCATTAAATGTCAGTGTACATGTGTAATCCGAACCGGACGTCATTCCGAGATTCAGAGCAGACGCAACATCAACCTCAACATACGACAATGGGAAGCTTATATCTAAACCTGTTATGCGTTCTTGTACACAAACTTGGGTTTGGTTAGCTTTGAAACTTATTATGTTTGAAATGTTGTATGTGACATTAAATGTTCCTGTTGTGGTATACATGTGGGTTTGAGAGGTTGTCGACACACCAGTCTCCACGTCCGTGTTCCCGTCGCCAAAGTCCCAGTCGATATTGACAGAGCCACCTGAAAAAAAAACTTTTCATGGTGATTACAATATAAATTACATTTGTTGGGTCAGAAAGGGCTGAGCAAACAGTGCAGACCCAGACCAGACTGCCCCTTTATGAGCAAACACTGCAGACCCAAATCAGACTGCTCCTGAAGGAGCAGTCTGATGAGGGTCTACACTGCTTGCCATTCCATCTGTATCTTTTGGATGCATTACTGCATTGTAAAACCACACTCTTCCATTTGTAGGACAATCAGGCCAAAAAAAGAAAATGAATAGTTGGAAAAAACAGATGAGGGCGGCAGTTGTTTTTTTCCCCCAAAAAAAACCCCAAACGAGGCTACTTTTTTTTCTGTGCTTTCACAAGACTGAACTCGTAATGTCCTGTCTCTGATCGATTCATAGAGATCTCCGATGAAACTAGATTCATTGTACCCTCTGATTATGTTCCATGGGAGAACAACTGATGCCGCAAATGTAATTTGTACTGAAATCAAAGCCATTATTGTTGTAGGGCTCTGGTTTCATTTTCAAATTGTTTGGTTCACACAATGATGCCATTAAATTCAAGTGAAGATGCAAAGATAGGAATTTATATTTGAAGGAAAATAGTATTCATTAGATGCCTGCTCGCTTCCCCCCAATCAAGTTGGGTCCGAAAAATATTGAACAGAATAAACTATTTCCGGCTAATTATGAGCTGTATCATCTGGATCTGCATTGTTTGTTAAGATAAATGGTACTTTTTCAGGGGAAGCAACTCTGCCATTTTCATGTTTTGACTCCCTTCCCAATGAAAGGCAAATCTTAAAGGAAAGAATTTTCTCTGTTAAGAGTTGACCCCATTTTGGAAGGGTTTTGTCATCCAGGAAAAATAACAGGAAGTCACAAAAGTTGTTCCCCTTTGTAAAAATGGCAGAAAAGACATTGGAATGTACCCATAAACTTTAAAGACTTTTACATGGTGTCAGATTCTACAGATTGGCCATACCTGTAAATTGCTTCAGGGTAAAGGTGTATGTGTCATCTGCTGCAATACAGCCATCCACATCTAGAATAGCCTGGTCCACACCCTCAACTACATTGATTGTGACAGTCTGAGTCTCACTGCCGGTGATCGCTCTGTTTGACACCGTCGCAGTAAAGTCGTTAGACCCTGCACTTCTGAACTCCAGAGGAAAATATATAGATGATGCTTTAGCTGCAACTGCTTTCAGCTGATAAACTTCTGTCTGAAGGCTGCATGATCCGCTGGCCACATTGCTAGCAGATGTACCGTCAACTCCAGCGCAATAATAGTCAGCCATGGCTTCTTCCCCAGACACAGGAGGGAACTGAAAGAAATTTGACACCTTGCTTCACATCTCAGAATGATTGTAAGTGAATACTATAATAATTCAGTTATAAGAAATGAGCCGTGACATGAGAAAACCAACAAAGTGGTTGAGTGCCCAGCGCAGACTCAGATCAGCCTGGGCAGCTGCCCAGTCTAATAAGAGTCTTTGCAGTGCGCTGAAATGGTAGCTACGGGTCTAAGCTACCATTATGCAGACAGCAAAGACTGATCAGACTGGGCGGATGCCTAGGCTGATCTGAGTCTTGCTGAGTGCACATGCCACTTTGTTGGTTTTTGTTGTGTTGCGGCTCATTATGGTCTTTTCCTTCCAAAATAATCTGGAATATGTAAACCAGTCTTGCCTAGTTCTGGAATGAGGAGAGTTTTTCTCTTACAAAACAACCCCAAAAGCCTAAAGCCATCTTATAAGATGGATCTAGACTTTTGGGGTTGCTTTGGAGGAGGAAAAAAATCCCATAACCAAATAAATATGATTCTGAGATTATTTATACCGTATAATGGAAAATTTTCGCGTCGCCAAATTTTCGCGGATTTGCCCCAAAACATGATGATTAATTTTCGCGGTTTTTAATTTTCCCGGATGTGAATATCCACGAAAATAAAGATTGTGTTTGTCCTGTAAAATATTGGCTTGACTGAAAAATCAAGACGTACAAGGAGAGAGAAACGTAATGAAGCTGTAATGACTTTGTTATGAATGCATTTGTTTAGATACATGTAGCATCGGCTCCTTTTGGGTTTGGTTTTTTTTCAATAAAAGAACGTAAGATAGATATTTGTACAAATCAATGTTTAGTACACAGAAACAGTCAACTGAAATATGCGAGCAATTGATAGAATGGCTATTGTTCAGGATAAAAGTAAACAGAACTCACAGCCAATTAAAAGTAGTTCAATTGTACTTGCATAATCAGGTACAAGTGACGTTAATTAAGCAAAAAAAGTGACAGCCTGTTCAAATTGTAATTATCTCCTAATTAGCAGCTAACACAATTGCGCCGAAAATAATAGCTCTAGAAAATAATAGCTCTATAGTTACCTACTCTTAAGGTTTTGTCGGGCGCTTTGAATATCACAAACCATATGTTTGGACGATTCATAATTCCTATTACTACTTTGTACAAACTTGGAAAATATTTCGCGGAGTTTATTTTTCGCAGATCGCTACCGACCGCGAAATTACGCGAAAATTAGGCGGCGCTAAAATTTCCCATTATACTGTATATTACTTCTTCACACAAAAAGGAGTCCCAGTGGCTTAGTAGATTAAGCACTGGCCTACTGATCTAGCAGTCCCCAATTCGAGTCCCACTGTCGGGGGAAATCTTTCAAGCTGCAAACTAGGTTCCATTGCACACAGCCTTTCATTATCACCTTCCCATCATGCTATGACTGAAATACTGTTGAAAAAGACATAAAATTGCAAGTCATCCATCTATCCATCTTCACAAAAACTGTCCCAATCTGTCCCAAAACATGTACTTAGAATTTATGGTATTACAATATATTCACCTGTGCTAGCATAGCACCACCAGTGGCACTGTGAGCAATGATGTCTCCCTCTATGAGGTTAAAGGCGTCTGCTTTGGCATCAGCATAACCATACCCAGTGGCTGCTATGGTAACAGTTTTTGTATACACTTTCCTGAAAGAATAAAGAAAATTTGTGTAGTAGAACCCATAACTGGGAAACTTATTGTACCGTCTCTAAAACAAAACTCCGTGTTTGTTTTGCCATATTGACAAAGGGAAACAACTTCTGTGACTTCCTTTTTTAACTCCTTAAATGAACAAGCCACTCACAAAGGAAGTCTACTCTTACAGGGAAGAATTTCCCCTAAAGGAGCAGGTTCATTCCTTTAAGAGTTGTCCACATTGAGAGGAGAGGCAAAAATGAAAATGTCAGAGTTGGCTCCCCTGAAAGGTTACCATTCACCTGAGAAGCACAGAAAATGAGCCGCAACACGAGAAAACCAACAATGTGGTTGTGCGCCCAGCGCAGATTCAGATCAGCCTGGGAATTTGCCCAGTTTGACTAGACTCTTCGTTAAGTGCTCAAAGGGTAGCTAAGGATCTAAGCTACCTCCATGCGGACAGCGAAGGCTCTGATCAGACTGGGCGGATGCCCAGGCTGATCTGAGTCTGCGCTGGGCGCACAACCACATTGCTGGTTTTCTCGTGTCGCGGCTCAAATAACAAGTTGTAGCTTACTCTGAAATAGCTGCCTTAGGGTATGCATTAGTCTGCAGTTGGAATGAAAACTTTCCTGTCATCTGCAGCAAAAGCATATGCATTCTGAATAATAATTGAGCCGCGACGTGACAAAACCAACAATGTGGTTGTGCGTCCAGCGCAGACTCAGATCAGCCTGGGCATCCGCCCAGTCTGATCAGAGTCTTCGCTTTCCGCATGAAGGTAGCTTAGTCCCTCAGCTACCCTTTAAGCACTTAGCAAAGAGTCTGATCAGACTGGGTGAATGCCCAGGATGATCTGAGTCTGCGCTGGGCGGACGACCACATTGTTGGTTTTCTCATGTCGCGGCTCAATTTTTGTTAAGTGGTGTCTCACAGGAACTGTTGCAATATATTTTTTCGTACATCAAAAAATTCACCTGTTGTTTGAATTTCTGCAAAAAGGAGACTTGACATAAATAACTCCTATTTCCCTTTACCAATATTGATATGGGAAACAAATGAGCCACGACACAAGAAAATCAACAAAGTAGTTGTGCGCCCAGCGCAGACTCAGATCAGCCTGGGCATCCGCCAAGTCTGACCAGAGTCTTCCCTGTCTGCATGAGGCTAGCTTAGACTTTAAGCTCAAAGCAGAGACTCTGGTCACACTGGGCAGATGCCCAGGCTGATCTGAGTCTGCGCTGAGCGCACAACCACTTTGTTGGTTTTCTCATGTCGCGGCACAAATAAGGGAGTCAATGAAGGTAAATGGGCAGAACTGAATGTTTTTTTCTGCCATTTTTACACAGATGGTAACTTTAGTGACTTTATATTTGCTTCTCTGGATGAAAATTAATTTAATGTTAACTAACTTGATGAAATGTAAATGAACTGACTATAGAAAGCACAGAAATACGAAAATCAATCATAAATTTTCAACAACTAGTACTGTAGTAAGCATTCAACAACAGGAATTCCAAACTCTGAGGCACAGAAGTCGGGACTTCCCGGTTTTCAACTTTAATGCAAGAGCAGGATATAAGGTTAGTAAATACAGTCAACTCTCGATAACTCAAAAACTGATATCTCAAAGTATTCTCTTACACTGAAGAATATAGTTGGGACACATTTCCTGTTTCTCTTTACATCTCATCGCCTAATATCTCAAACTAACGATATCTCAAAGTAAATTTTCTGGGACCAGAAAATTCACTTTGAGATATCAGTAGTTTGGTATTAACTTCGACTTAGAGATATCGAGAGTTGGCTGTATTTGCCAAAGCAACAGTAAGCATTTTCCAAAGGGAGGTAATTAAAGTTGGCTCACTTTGCAAACTAGTTAGTTCCCTTGTTATTGATTTTGGTTTCTGAAAACGTTAATATGTCAAATACGCCAATATTTTTTGTTGAAAGAAATTTGAGAAGCTTTTGCACTGCAAAAGCTTCTCACATATTTTCATACAAAAATATCAGTGAATCTAACAAGCTGACCTCTTAATGAGCTCATTAGGCTAACAATGCTTTGAACAACTGGGCCCCGACCAGATTCCTTGAGTCGCTAGTACTTACGTGTAACCGCTGAAAAGAGCAGTACTAACAGTCAATGGACTGTCGCCACAACAGCGCATGATGTCCGAGCAGTACAGGTCACCACTACATGTCCATACGCCACATGTTCCAGACGGCACACAGGAGTTTGTTTCTCCACAATACTCATTTCCCCCACCGCAGGATGTTGTGGGCCTGAATACCTATACAAAAGGTAAATGAAATGGGATGTACATGTTATTTTAACACAGTGCCCCTATAGAGACAATGGAAAATTCCAGTGATTTATCATGCAACAAATCACTGTTATGTCATGTGTATGTTAACAGCTAATGTTGATGTCAAAACACATGATGTCAAACTGTTCCTTAACGTTTGATGGTGTGACATCTATTTTTCAGAAGAAAAGCCTGGTAAAGATACATATAATACATGAGAACTCATGTAAGATCCTCTAAATTGTCCTAAAGAAATGCCTCAATAAGCAGTGTAGACTCTGACCACATTTACCGTATGCAGCAGCATGGCTGGACACTTATATTTTTTACATACGGTTACTTAGAAACTAATCTAAGCACAAAAACTGAATCAAAGTTTTATAAAGTCAGTGAACCATAAAATATGTCAGATACAAATGAGCCATGACACTACAAAACCAACAAAGTGGCATGATTGCCCATTGAAGACTCAGATCAGCCTGGGCATCTGCTCAGTCTGATCAGAGTCTTCACTGTCTGCTTAAAGGGGGGCTAAGGGTCTAAGCTACCTCCAAGCGGGCAGCAAAGAGTCTGATCAGATTGGCTGTATGGTGGGCGCACATGCCACTTTGTTAGTTTTGTCATGTCGCGGCTAAAATGGTTGCACTCAGATGCTTTTATCCAGCTGTAAGTGTTTGCTATGTATCATCAACCTAGCCCTTAGAAGTGCTGAGAAAATGACATAACGAAAAAAAAAAAAAAAAGAACCTCAAGTGTTTCAAAATCAGTGAACCATAAAATATAGGTCACTTTCAGATACAGACAGTTGCATTCCGGTCTTCACATCCAGATGCAAGTGTTGGCCAAGTATCATATTATTTATTTTAAATGTAACTTACAAATATATTCAGTGCCCCAGTGTTGGCAGCAAAGTATTCGAAGCCAAGCAGGGTACCGGATCTCTGTGCATAGTTGCCAGGATGTAGGACAAGGCCATTAATAGAGCTGCCCGACAAGAGGGAAGGCAGAGGATCTAGGATGTTCTCCTGAACAGGGTTGCCAAGACTGAACTCTATGGCATCTGAAAATTATAGTCAACATCAGAGGTTAAGATAAATGGATATACCATCAGGGGAAGCAACTCTGCCATTTTCATTTTTGCCTTCTTTTCCAACTGGTGTCAACTCTTAAAGGAAATAATTTGCTCCCCTGGGAGCAAATTCTTTCCTTTATGAGTAGACCCCTTTTGGAAAGGTTTCCTTCTTCAGGGAAACAAATAGTAAGTTAAGAAAGTTGTTCCCCTTTGTAAATAAGGAAGAAAAAATGGCAGCATACCCATACACCTTAAGTATCCAAATAGCTAACAGCTTTAAAATATAGACAACTCTGCTGGACTAAAAGGAATGAAATTTATTCTTGTAAATTTCGTTGATGTGCAAATGCTGGCTAATCACTTGTAAACTGAATAAACTGGCCTTAACTTGTATGTCAAATTAGTGAGTGATTTGCCTGTGTTTATACATCAATAAAATCCACAAAATAAATTTCATTTTTTGTAATTCCAACTCAGCTGTCAATATTTGTATTTTAAAGATGTTTTGTATGTAGGTACTTATAACTAGGGGTGACTATTGCAGGCCAAAATGACTATTGCAATGCTATTACTATTGCAGAAATCCCTATTGCAATACTATTACTATTGCAGGTTACTATTGCAATGCATTGCAATAACTATTGGAGACAGCATTCTTATCCAGAAATTCTGCTTTTATGTATAAAATCTTGTTTGTTCACATAAGTTTGTGGCGAAACAGCATTATTTAATGACTGTCATTTCACAATGTGCACAACATGACAACAAAATACGAGAAAATGATATATTTTCCATTCTTTGAAATCCAATACAAGCTAAAACACATCCTTTCCTATTATTCTTTTAGTTAAAAATACTTCCTTCAAGAAAAAGATGCATGTCTAGAAACTATTGAAACTATTGCAATATTGGAAACACTATTGCCGATAGTATTGACATTGCAGCTTTCCCTATTGATAGTGACTATTGCCAGTGTCACTATTGCGATACATCGATTCAGAGCTCTAGATAAGATGGCGTATTTGATGATAATTAAGGATAATTTTTCTTATTTCTCATCGAAACCATATGTTGTGACCCCTCATCTGAACCGTCTCGTCGAGACGGTTCAGATGAGGGGTCACAACATATGTTTTTATGCAGAATTAACAAAAATTATCCCTAATTATCACCAAATACGCCCTCTTATCTAGAGCTCTGGATAGTCTGATGTATTGTTACACCCCTACTCATAACCTGATGTAAGAAAACATTTCAAGTACATGTAGTTCCAAGGACCACTCTTTCCTAAAACTAACACAGACAGGATACACCCGCAACTGAAATTTGACAGACATCAGTCATGTTGTTACTTAATCAGTCACCATGACATCCTATCAATAGATAATATTACCCAAGTGTCTCCCTTACTGATATTGCCAAAAAATTAATCATTTTAAAAAGGAGAAAACCAATGCAATTACTGTAGGTTCTTTATTTTTTGTGTGATCATTTTGCCACTTTTTTGTTTTGAAATTATTGCCCTTTGAGCAGAATCAGTATACATGTACTTTCTGAAAAATGTCAAAGCCATTAATTTTCAAAATTCTCTGACTGTTCCCTGATATTTCAAGACCTATCCAAACTTGCTGATTAATCACAAAATTCTCTAATTTTTCTATGACCTGGAAAACGATTATTTTTCCTGATATTTTTTTTTTTTTTGAAAGATGGCAACCCTGAATTTGGTCAACACTTAAAGCACCAGAAAAGCAAACAGTTTAATTTGCAAACAGCGTAGAGCCAGAAGAGGTGGCTCATCATGAGCCACCTCATCTGAATCTACACTGGTTGCCTTTTTTCCCTTTGAATTCTCAATTTGATACCTTGGATGAAACAATTTTTTTAATTTGCAGACGTAAATTTTGCCATCTGCTTTTCTGGTGCTTAAACAGTTAAAAATTGTGATCCAATAATGTTTCATACTACCTGCTATGGAAAAGGTACTAGACTGGCTGCTTCCTTCATCCTCGTAGGTAATGGTAACCTCCATGTCAGTTCCCGCCATAACATCAATGGTGCAGACGTCAGGTTCAAAGGTCGCCATGTCTGTTGGGCAGTTGATTGTGATGCCACTTACAGGAGTCTCAACCAAGACTGTGATTTTGGAAACTGTGTCCTGGAGTAAAAACAGAGAAAAGGGTTCAGGTAAGCAGGATTTCAAAGGTGAATTGGTTCACTATCAGGGAAAAAAATTCTGCCAGTTTCTGTTTTGCTGATTTTCTCGGTGGAGGTCAACTATTAAAGGAAAACATTTGCTCCCATAGGAGCAAATTCTTTCTGTTATGAGTAGACCCCATCACCATACTATATAAACAACCTATTTATTGCCAAACATATTTTTTTTAATCAAAATCATGACATTCCCTGACTTCCGTGGTTTTCAGAATTCAGAAATTTTGTTCTGGTTACCAAAACAATTGCTTATTATATTTCTACACTGTTAAAACACAATGGTTGTGTTTACTGGTAAAAACAAATTAAGCAAAAGTTGTTAGTTACATTGCTGACTATCATTACAGAGAAAGTGATTTTTTTTTAATTTGTTTGTTCTTTTGCATCTTCTGTGACAGCTTGGAGGACACTCCCAGAGCACAAACATGTATTTTTAATGAGGCATGAAAATACTATAGCAAGCCAAACTTAATGTGCCCTTTTAACATTTAAAAAGCTAAAAATGAAAACAGTTGAAATTGCAAACAGTGTAAATCCAGATCCAGATGAGGTGGCTCATAATGAGCTGCCTCATCTGTATCTATATTGTATGCCTTCTAGTCTTTGAATTCATCCTACAACACAGCTTGATAAAACATTTCTTCTAGATTTTGCATGTCAGACTTACATCTATTCCCAAATGCCACCAAAAATTCATAGTTTATCTGCTCCCTTTAATGTTTTCATAAGCTCTCGAATTTCATGAGAGGGAAAGACTACCAATATACACGCACCTACAGGACAGATAAAACAAGTAGCCCAAGGGCAACGACCTCTCACCTGAGTTATAAAATGTAAGTTTCCAGCTCAGGTAAGCTAGCAAACAGGCTGCAATTCTATAGGGTTGGATGACCCCATGGGGTGTGGCAAGTTTGGACCCCAGGGTTTTGATTGTCAGAATTTATGTAGAGGACCACTATACACTGCAACATACTAAATACATAAGCTCTTGGCCTTATGGTTTCATAGAAGAAGTTTTCTGAAGGTTCTTTAGCTATAGGAGCCCCGGTAGCTCAGTGGGTTAAGCGCTGGCCTACTGATCTAGCGGTTGCGGGTTCGAGCCCGCTGGAGGCGGAGTTCTTATCGTCGTAAACGGGGTTCCATTGCACACAGCCTTTCATTATCACAAGCCCATCGTCCTGATATGACTGAAATACTGTTGAAAAGGACGTAAAATCGCAAGTCATCCATCCATCCATCCATCTTTAGCTATATAGCTCTATATAAATAAACAAGCCCCTAGGGTGTGGCCAGTTTGGACCTCAGGTGCTTGATTGGCAGAATTTATGCAGGGGATCACTAGACATTGCTGCATACTAAATATGTAAGCTCTGGGCCTCATGGTTTCAGAGAAAAAGATTTTTGAAATCTTTCCCATTATAAGTCTATGGGAGCAGCATGGCTAATTTGGACCCCAGGGGGGCATGGTTGGCAGGATTTAAGTTGAAGACCACTAAACGTTGCTACATATGTACTAAAGAAGTTAGCTCTAGGCCACATGGTTTAAGAATAGAAGATTTTTTAAGATTTTCCCATTGTTAGTCTATGGGAACTAATGATCCCCGGGGCGTGGCCAGTTTGGACCCAAGGGGCATGGTTGGCAGGATTTATGTAGGGGACCACTAGACATTGGTAAATACTAAATATGTAAGCTCTGGGCCTCATGGTTCCAAAGAAGAAGATTTTTTAAGATTTTCCCATTGTAAGTTTATGGGAGCTAATGATCCCTGGGGCGTGGCCAATTTGGGCCCCAGGGGCATGGTTGGCAGGATTTATATAGGGGACCACTAGACATTGGTACATACTAAATATGTAAGCTCTGGGCCTCATGGTTTCAGAGAAGAAGATTTTTGAAGTTATTCCCATTATAAGTCTATGGGAGCTTATGACCACTGGGGATTGGCCAGTTTAGACCCCCGAGGCTTGGTTGGAAGGATTTATGTAGGGGACCACTAAACATTGATACATACTATATATATAAGCTCTGGGCCTCATGGTTCCAAAGAAGAAGATTTTTGAAGGTTCTTAAGCTATAGCTATATATAAACAAATGACACCCTGGGGCAGTGCCAATTTGAGCCCAAGGGCATGGGTGGCAGGATTTTAGTAGGAGATCACTAGACATTGATACATGCTATATATATAAGCTATGGGCCTCATGCTTTCAGAAGAAGATCTTTTAAGATTTTCCCATTGTAAGTCTATGGGAGCTAATGACCCCCTGGGCGTGGCCAATTTGGGCCCCAGGGGCATGGTTGGCAGGATTTATGTAGGGGACCACTAGACATTGGTACATACTATATATGTAAGCTCTGGGCCTCATGGTTTCAGAGAAGAAGATTTTTGAAGATTTTGCCATTGTAAGTCTATGGGAGCTAATGACCCCTGGGGCGTGGCCAATTTGGGCCCCAGGGGCATGGTTGGCAGGATTTATGTAGGGGACCACTAGACATTGGTACATACTAAATATGTAAGCTCTGGGCCTCATGGTTTCAGAGAAGAAGGTTTTTGAAGATTTTCACATTGTAAGTCTATGGGAGCTAATGACCCCCGGGGCGTGGCCAATTTGGGCCCCAGGGGCATGGTTGGCAGGATTTATGTAGGGGACCACTAGACATTGGTACATACTAAATATGTAAGCTCTGGGCCTCATGGTTTCAGAGAAGAAGATTTTTTAAGATTTTCCCATTGTAAGTCTATGGGAGCTAATGACCCCCGGGGCGTGGCCAATTTGGGCCCCAGTGGCATGGTTGGCAGGATTTATGTAGGGGACCACTAGACATTGGTACATACGTAATATGTAAGCTCTGGGCCTCATGGATTTAGAGAAGAAGATTTTTTAAGATTTTCCCATTGTAAGTCTATGGGAGCTAACGACCCCCGGGGCGTGGCCAATTTGGGCCCCAGGGGCATGGTTGGTAGGAGTTATGTAGGGGATCACTAGACATTGGTATATACTAAATATGTAAGCTCTGGGCCTCATGGTTTCAGAGAAGAAGATTTTTGAAGTTTTTCCCATTATTAGTCTATGGGAGCTATATGTCGCCATGGCAACCAGAGTTCCAACCCAATCTGCCCTTAAAACTAATGCAGTCAATCCCCACCCCAACAATGCTACACATAAAATTTGATCAAGATTGGTCTGCTGATTTAGGAGATATTGGTGTTTAAAAGTGTGGACGACGACGAAGGACTACGGACCATGGCTATACTATAAGCTCACCTTGACAGGTGAGCTAACAAGCTGACTGCAGCTAGAAAACAAATGAAATACTGCACATCTTTTAAGTGTGTTTCTTCACTTGTGGTTTCCTTTGAGAAGAGCTGTGAGCAGCCTAATAAAAATCAAAATTTAGGGGGCTCAGATCTGAGCCGTTTTCACAGGCATAGATATAGGTCTGATGTGTAAATTTTGTTGTCTCCCTTTTTTGCACTTTAGAAATAGGAGCATGTGTGCTTTCTATAGCAAATAGCATACATTTAAAACAGATTCTTTCACAACAGGACTCATAACCACAAGATAATGATTCCATTGAAAAATGTGCCTTGCCTCTCTTTGAAATCTCACAGAAGCAGAGTTAAACCAGGACTAGATGGTCCCGGCCAGCATGTCCAGCCTGTTGGCGCTTTGACAGTTGTAAAAATGCTTCTTCGTGAAAGTAGGTCACAGTGACCTAGTTTTGCTGGGGGGTGACCTGGAGTGGTAAGGTGCATCCACTGATAAAATTTCAAAGTTCTGGGGCCTATGAAAAGGGAGCAATGGGGCTGCAAACGAAAACTAAATATGTGGTACTTTTTCATAAAGTAGGTCACAGTGACCTAGTTTTGTTGGAGGTGACCTGGAGTTGTAAGGTGCATGCATTGATGAAGTTTCAATGTTCTGGGGCCAATGAAAAGAAAGATATGGGGCTGCAGACGAAAACTAAATATGTGGTACTTTTTCATGAAAGTAGGTCACAGTGACCTAGTTTTGTAGTAGGTGACCTGAAGTGGTAAGGTGCATGCACTGATGAAGTTTCAATGTTCTGGGGCCAATGAAAAGAAAGATATGGGGCTGACCTCGAAAACTAAATATGTGGTACTTTTTCGTGAAAGTAGGTCACAGCAACCTAGTTTTGTTGGAGGTGACCTGGAGTGATAAGGTGCATGTACTGATGAGGTTTGAATGTTCTGGGGTCTATGATAAGGGAGACATGGGGCTGCAGACGAAAACTAAATATGTGGTACTTTTTCCTGAAAGTAGGTCACAGTGACCTAATTTTGTGGGAGCCAATATTAGCATTTTGGTGGGGCATATTGTGATGAAGTTTCAAGGTCCTAGGGTCTATCAAACTCAAGATATGGCTGTAAACAGACGGACGGACAGACTGATGCACCAACACCAAACGGGCGACTATGTGTTGCTGACCGCAAGCAGGCTCGACAAAAATGAACAAAGGTTTATGCTGCTACCACCGAGGATACCAGAAATGCAATACCAATGTTTGTCATTCTAGTAGTAGTAGGTGAAACAAAAGTGACTTACTGGTAGAGCCTTTTCAGA
This sequence comes from Ctena decussata, assembly GCA_963989385.1. NCBI lineage: Eukaryota > Metazoa > Mollusca > Bivalvia > Lucinida > Lucinidae > Ctena > Ctena decussata. The sequence goes on along the minus strand of OZ022500.1, from coordinate 67,289,426 downwards.
GTCAGTCAGGTATGCACCAACACTATATTCACCAGCCTGATAGAATGATCGAGTCAGAAGGCTGCTTCCTGGATTTGCCGCATAGCTACTCAAACCTGCCCCATCACCATAGTCCATCCGCATCTGGTACCCACTTCCAGCCGTCACGACATTTGGCGTGAACGTCACTGTTTCTCCGATCTGTACAATCTTTTTCGACACAGCCAGAGTTGATGTGACTGGTTTAATGGCATCGTAGAGCTGAACGTGAGTAACGCTACCACATGTCTGAGTATTGTCACCAACGCAGGGAACCGTACATTTGCTAGCCTCTTCCACTAAGATTGGATCAGCTGATGCCGGAGCAACATTCCCACACAGACACATATCCCCTAAAAGTTTATGGAAGAAGGTTGAGAACCATACTGAATAAAACTATAAGGGTAATGGGGGAGCAAACAGTGTAGAACAGTCTGATCAGGGTCTACACTGTTATTTATAAAGTTTACACCCTATCTTCTGATCAGGTGAACAGATCTGTTAAAAGATGGAATGAGACCACACAGACATGGAGGCAGCTTCCCAATTTTTAGGTGAAGAATTTACATAATAGGTCATCCAGACACGATACAGAGTTCAAAACATGGACACATAACAAGAGCTGTCGCCTGACAGCATAGCTCGCCTGAATAGGTGCTTGCCCATCACACAGTCGCTATGGTGGTGTGGACTGCTATGTATAAAACTTCAGGCAAGCATGTCCATAATGACAACACATTTATAAACAAAAGCTATCTCAGAAATGTCTTAAAATAAAAAATAAAAATCCACATGAAATTTCAAAGTCCATGAGCTTGAGGTCAAAGAACTAAGGGGTAGGGGGGAGGAGGGCAGGGCTAGGATGCATCAAAGCCTTTAACCGTTATCTAACATCAGTCCAAGTATTAGTATCAACTGAGTCCATTGTGGCACTGTGAAATTATGTCTTCATTAATATAAAACTAATCAAAATCTTTAAGACAAAACTCAAAGTCCATGACCTTGACATCAAGGTCATCCAGTCGGGTAAGTATATAGTGTTTTGTAAAAACTCAAAAAAGTGTCTAACATCAGTTCAAGTGTAAACTAAATCTCTGCCAAGCATTATGAATCAGTATGCAATTAGAATTAAAATCTTAAAAAGTTCCTTCAAGAGCAGAGAATACATACAGAAGTAGGAACATGGGCCAGACTACGTAGTTTCGACTAATAAAGCCTCGTCAGTGACCCTGACAATATCTGGTGACGAAACCAGAAAAAAGCATACTGTAATTTCTAATTTTAATTGGACAGTCGATTCAAAGACTGATTAATTTCAAAAGGATCCAAATAATATAAAAGACGATGATCTAGAATGATAGTCTAAATCGGTCTAAAATTTTAGACTTCTCAGAATCTATCCTCTGATCTCCAAGGATGTAAATAAAATATAATCTGCACTATGGATGATGTACGGGGAGACGTTTTACGGCCGCCACACGGCACAACACCAGCTGCAGTGAGGTAAAATTAAAATCTTAAAAAGTTCCTTCAAGAGCAGAGAATACATACAGAAGTAGGAATATGGGCCAGACTACGTAGTTTCGACTAATAAAGCCTCGTCAGTGACCCTGACAATATCTGGTGACGAAACCAGAAAAAAGCATACTGTAATTTCTAATTTTAATTGGACAGTCGATTCAAAGACTGATTAATTTCAAAAGGATCCAAATAATATAAAAGACGATGATCTAGAATGATAGTCTAAATCGGTCTAAAATTTTAGACTTCTCAGAATCTATCCTCTGATCTCCAAGGATGTAAATAAAATATAATCTGCACTATGGATGATGTACGGGGAGACGTTTTACGGCCGCCACACGGCACAACACCAGCTGCAGTGAGGTAAAATTAAAATCTTAAAAAGTTCCTTCAAGAGCAGAGAATACATACAGAAGTAGGAACATGGGCCAGACTACGTAGTTTCGACTAATAAAGCCTCGTCAGTGACCCTGACAATATCTGGTGACGAAACCAGAAAAAAGCATACTGTAATTTCTAATTTTAATTGGACAGTCGATTCAAAGACTGATTAATTTCAAAAGGATCCAAATAATATAAAAGACGATGATCTAGAATGATAGTCTAAATCGGTCTAAAATTTTAGACTTCTCAGAATCTATCCTCTGATCTCCAAGGATGTAAATAAAATATAATCTGCACTATGGATGATGTACGGGGAGACGTTTTACGGCCGCCACACGGCACAACACCAGCAACTTTAATAAAGACCAAATTTCTTAAGTCCCTGACCTTGACATTAAGGTCACCGAGCAGGGCTGGGGTAGTACTCTGTAAAACTTTGGACTAATATCTAACTACAAGAATTCATCTATGGGTTCAGGAGATATGACACATTAAAAAACTTTAACCAAAACATCCAATCAATAAAAAGACAATTTTCTAAGTCCATGACCTTGACATCAAGGTCACTGAGGGGGGTGGGGGTAGTACCTTGGAAAACTTCGGACCAATATCTAACTACAGTGCAAGTATCAAAGGAATCCATCCATGGGTTAAGGAGATACTGGACTTTAGAAAACTTTAACCAAAACATCCAGTCCCAAAAACTCCCAATTTTCTAAGTCCATGACCTTGACATCAAGGTCAAGGAGTGGGGTGGGGGTGGTATCATGCTAAACTTTGGACCAATATCTAACTACAGTGCAAGTATCAAAAGAATCCATCCATGGGTTAGGGAGATATAGGTCTTTAAAAAACTTTAGCCAAAACATCCGACCCGGACGCTGACGCCGTGGTGACAACAATAGCTCTTCCTGAACTTTCGTTCAGGCGAGCTAAAAAGTTACAATGAACACAGTTACAATCAGTCACAGTATTTTCACCATATGAGCCGTGACACGAGAAAACCAACAAAGTGGTTGTGCACCCAGCGAAGACTCAGATCAGCCTGGGCATCCGCCCAGTCTGATCAGAGTCTTGGCTGTCCGCATGGAGGTAGCTTGGACCCTTAGCTATTCTCTGAGCACTTAACTAAGAGTCTGATTAACTTGGGCAGATGCCCAGGCTGATCTGAGTCTGTGCTGGACGCACAACCACTTTGTTGGTTTTCTCATGTTGCTGCTCAATTATGTTCTTTATATGACTAAGAAGAAGCCATGCAGACCCTGAAGGGCATAAGAAGTCTGCCTGAGTCTACTCGGTTCACCCAAGCATCACTAAAGGGTAATTCTTCAAAGCTATACATGTACAATTCATTTCTCTGACAAATCCTGGAAAAAAGTTTTTTTTTCACATTTGTATTTTTTCCCCCTGAAAATACCTGGTGGAATTGCAAACTGTGTAGATCAAAATCATACTAAGCGATCTGATCTAAATCTAAACTGGTCAGAACTCGATTTTCCAACTCTAAGAACTTTTACTGTATGTTAGCTTTTACTGTACCTCTTGTCAAAGCGGCATATGTATACTTGAACCCACATATTGTCACACACTTCTCTTGTGTTAGTGTTCCAACCTTAATTGCACCTGGGTTGATGTTGTATACCCTCTTTCTGATGTTCTCCTTGAAACACCCTATGTAACCTGTAAACAAAAGAGCTTGTAAACAAAAGCAAAGACTATATTTGATCTGTCATATTACACTATTACATGTATATAGAGGTTAACACACTGTGCCATGAATAGTTTTGCAGAGTTACAGCTTTTCTGGCCTTATGTCTACTAAGGAGTTGATGTTAAAAAATTTCGCCTTTTTCAGCATTTTGGTTGCTAGGACAACGAAGCCAGTTAAGCAGTTCTGGACCCACTGGTAAAATAGAGGTGCACGATATGAACAGTTCTACAAAGTTCAGCTCCTTTAGCTTCATGAATATGATTGCTATGGAGTTGATTTCTGTATATTTTGTCATTTTAAGCATGACAGGATAACAGCCAACACTCAGTTTTTGGATAGAACCAAAATGGCCATGACATTGAAACTTGGTATAAAGCAGTTGGGATTTATATCAGTTTGTTCAAATGATGACACTAGGTTGACCTTTGACCTCTTGCAGAAAAAGTCAAAGTTGTTTCCTTGTATGGAAAAAATGCATTAACATTATATAACATATATATTCTGGGTTCATAGAATAACCGAAAAGCACAGAAATACCGGAAAGCACCTGAATAACCGAAAAGCAATTTCAAAAATCAGTTTTGCATGGGAATGATTATAGGTTTTTCTTGGTTGGAAATCATTTGTAGTATTATTTGTGACACTTTTGTTAGCTTGGGTGTCATACCATAATAGCATTGTAAGAGAAAAGGGTGCTAATGATGCTGAACATTTTTCCAATGCTTTTCAATTATATCTAGGCATATGAACTGCCATCTGCTTTATGTAAGAAATCAGTAAATGTAACAGCATAATTGTGAATAGTCAGATATTTAGTTAATCATAAACTGAACAGATTATCAATCTGAGACACAAAATCTAATGTTAAACAAGACTTGTGAAAGTGCTTTTCGGTTAGTCAGAAAGCGCGGTGGCTCAGTGGTTAGTGCACTTGACTCTGAAGCCAGAGGTCGTGGGTTCGAGCCCCACCCGAGGCGAAATCTTCCTATGTCCGAACGCCTTTTTCTAGCATCATTTGCAGGGATGATGCTAACAAGTGTGCCGTCCTTCGGATCGGGACGTTAACTGGAGCCCCCCTGTGCAGGGAGAGTCATCCCCTGTGCAGGTTAAAGATCCCTACTATAGCTACATGGCTATACGTAGGCTTTCATCCTGCAACACCGGAGTGTACATATGTACACCGTCTGTGTCCCCTTCGGGGGTTAAGGCGTAAATGGAAGAAAGAAGAAAGAAAAGATAGTCTATATATTTGTGCATTTGTTTAGGTGGAAAATTGTTGTCAGTTTTTAAACCAAGACTACTGTAGTCTAGAAAATTGCTCTTTCAATGCTTCTCCCACCCATAGAATTAATATTACAATGATAATTCACATAAAAAAAACTGATTTTTTAAATTGCTTTTCGGTTATTCCAGTGCTTTCCAGTATCTCTGTGCTTTTCGGTTATTCTGTGTACCGGGATTTTCTCCCTTCCACAACAATCCCCAAAAATTTAGATCCATTGTACAAGATGGCATAAGATTTTTGAGATAGTTTTGGAAGAGAAAAACCCATCTTATTGCTAAATGACACAAGTCCGATTGACTGATTTAAAGATTTTGAAAAGGGAACCCTACTAATCCCTGCCATATATAGCCAAATAAATTTAGAAGAATTCAACTGCTGAAAGTCCATGGTACACAAAAATTGAAGAATACAGTGAGCTAAATCAGTACATGAAGATTTCTAAGTACAGCGGCTAAGATATTATGCTCCAGTCATTTGCAACTCAGGCTACTCAATGGCTGAAGAACAGCGGTGACTTTACATATCTCTTTGCCCTGAACAGCTGAAATATCTGTCGCGAATTCACATGACTTCCATCATTATTTTAGGTGAAAATCTGCCATTGAAGTATTTTTTGTTTGTACAAGTTTACCACTATGTAAACCTGACTTCAGTAGTTCAGATTTCTGAATTACACTAAATGCAAATAGCTTAAAGAGGTAAATCAAATATTTTGCTACTTTGATCATTTCGAAAGTGGCGCGGCCATTTTAAAGGTCATGTGATTTTTAAGGGTCGGGTATGAAAACCACAACCCGTACCTCCGTACTCCGTACCTAAATCCGTACTAGAATTTTTTCTGTCCTCTTCGGAAGGAACCAAAAGACTCAAAGTTAGGATTATTGGTGTCATATTAAGGCATCATGTATATTAAACATCTATAATAAAAATGGAATTTCAAAACTACTTATTTTTGAAGAAAATAACATTTTGGAATTTTTAGGGGGTATGAAAACCACATCCGTACCTGAGATTGTTTTTCTTAAATTTCTGATAATAACGCCAACTCAATCGAAATATAGCACTCCAACATGAAGGAAAAACAATATCCGACTGGTATAAAGCAAAATATTATAAAATAAAGCTTTTAAATTATTATTTTTTTTTTTTTTTACAATATCGCGATTTTACCGAAAGATATTCTAAAAATAGAACCATAACAAGGGTTACCCTAAAATGCGAAAAGGACTCCTTTTCGCGAAAAGGACCTAGATTTCACGAAAAGGACCCAGAAAACAGGTATTGGGTTGGTATTTATTACTTTTTCGCTTTAATTATTATTACTCTATTGTGTTTAAGCTGAACTTATTATTACTTTATTGTGTTAAAGCTGAAATAGTATTTTGATTCCAGTTCAATACCTTGGAGCTATATTGTATGCAGAGATAATTCAGAAAAACGTGAAGTTTAGTGCAGTGGTTGGGGGCGGGGGAGGGTAGGGGCGCAGACGAGTTTTTATTTATTTATTTATTTATTTATTTATTTTATTATTATTATTTTTTATTTTTTTGTGAATCTGGTTGCAACTCAGTGGTGGGGAGGGGTGGGGTGGGGAGGGAGTAGGTTTAAATCTGATTGTAAAAAGAAAATTGGTAAAATTAATAGTTGACGTGTTTGTTTTCTGGTTGGAAATGGCCGATATCAAAATACTAATATTATTCAGATTCTTTTTCTGTTCTGAAATGATGAGACTCTGGGAGACTTGTATATGTCCGCAGAAATTTTTATCATTACACCAATACTTACAATTGAAACGGTAAGCCTATGTATACATGTCTATTGAATTGCTGTTAATGACGTCTGTAAGGCGATAAGTGAAGGTGTGATAATCCAATTAATGCCAGCTACCCATGCACCTTGATCGCTCCATAAAAGTGTGCCGATAATTCAATCAACAGCTTGATAATACAGACTAGATCATCATATGATTTTGACATGAAACTAAATGATATGATACTTTATTTATGCATTTTTGTACTAAAAAGTCTTATTTCGCATTTTCTAAACAGAAACGAGTATTTATACTGCATTTTTATAGATTTCACAAAGGCATTTGATTATGTGGTAAGGGAGGTAATATGGTATAAATTATTAAAAGCAGGAGTCAGGGGTCGTATGCTAAATATTATAAAATCAATCTACAACAATGTTAAATCACAAGTTAAATACAATAATATGCTAAGTGGTACTTTTACGTGCAATATTGGTGTAAGACAAGGTGAGTGTCTCTCGCCTTTCTTGTTTTCCATGTGCCTTAATGATTTGGAAGATACTTTGAAAAATAGTGGGGTAAACGGAGTTATCATAGAGTTACTTCAATTATTATCTTTGTTTTATGCAGACGATATTTTGCTTTTTGCTGAAAGTGCTGAAGATTTACAGAGGTCAATTGATGTATTAGGAATGTACTGCGATAGATGGAAATTAACAGTAAATTGTACGAAAACTAAAGTTCTGATATTTAGGAAAGGCGGTAGATTACCAAACGATTTGAAATTCACATACAAAGGGCTTGAGTTAGAAATAGTAAATAAATTTACATACCTCGGAGTCGTATTTACCTCAGGAGGATCGTGTTTCGAAACACAGAAAACTTTGGCGGGACAGGCAATAAAGGCAACTTTCTGCTTGAATAAGTACCTCTTTAATTTTACCACTTTACGAATATCACATGTTCTTGAATTATTTGACAAACTCATTTCTCCTATTTTAAATTATGGCAGCGAAGTGTGGGGATTTCATAAGTCAAAGGATATTGAAACTGTACATTAAAAATGTATATTTCTTTAAATGGGTGGTCTTATATTAACGAATTCGAATCTCAAATACTTGCTCCAATAATCTTAATTTGTTCAAGATTTGAACATGTATTTAGAAAAGTTTATTTTCAGTGACTTATCTACTCCATTTCAAGTAAGCTTCTTTGCGGCTAGGATGCAGATTACTTGGAATTATTTATCTATTTATCTATTTTTTTTTTTTTTCGTTTCTGAGGCGTTAGTCGAAAAGGACTTCTAGCTTTTCGTGCGGGTTACTAAAACTTGAAGCAAATACGCTTACTATGATTTGACTTGATTTTGTGCTTCATATTAAGGAAATAATTTTATGTAAGGTAAGCATATTAGAGCACAAACCAATCAGTTAAAACATAAATATTCATAAAACAATATATATAAAAAGTTTATATAAAGAGTCCTTTTCGTTTCTGAGGCATTTAAAGCGAAAAGCACTTCTCAAGGGTTCTATACGGGTTACTAAAACTATAAGCAAATATGCTCAAATTTAATTTTATTTTGTGATTCATATTACGGAAACCACTTTGTCCAACGTAAGCATATTACTGCAGAAAAAAGTCAGTTGAAGAAAAAATATTTGAGTCTTTTTTTTCCGTTTGTCAGGCATTTAATGAAAAGGACTTCTCATGCAGTTTTCGTACCGGCTTCTAATACTTTGAACAAATATGCTAAAATTAAGTATTTTGACTTTGTGCTTAATTAAAAAAAATGTGTCATGTAAGTAAATGAGCGCATAAATCAATCAGAAAAATCATTTTTATTAAGGAAAAGAAAAATCACAAGAACAAGAAAACATATATCCGTAAAAATAAAGGCTTTTTATCCTTGAAATTAATCAATAACAACATCGTAAACAATCTTTTATGAATATTTTTCTTACCATTTGAGTTAAATTATATCAGCATTCCCCATACTGATAATAAAGGAACTCCTTTTCGTGAAATCAAGGTCCTTTTCGCGAAAAGGAGTCCTTTTCGCGAAAAGGAGTCCTTTTCGCACTTTAGGGTAACCGCCATAACAAATATGGTCCGATACGGTTTCTACAATTGAACCGCATTTCATCGAATAAGCAAAAACGAGTTGGGACATGTCTTCAAATTAATCAAATTTGAATGCAAATATGTTTAAAACTCAAACTAATAATGATAAAAACATATATATAAAGATTTTGATAAATCCCATGCAATTTTATCCTATTTGATGACATGCGGATCGATAGTAGAAACCGCATCGGACCATATTTGTCGGTCCTACTAAAGACAGAAAAGGACTTTTGCCACCGAAAAGGACCGAAAAGAACTTTCGGGCACCGAAAAGGACTTTTATTTAAAGTTAAATGTCACATAAACATATGTTTTAGAAATTTTAGTATCATCATTGATATTTATAACCACCTTTTAATAATTATTTTGTGCATTGAAGTATCTTCAACCTAAAATTTCACAAAAATATTACAGCACCGAAAAGGACTCACCTTCTTCCCGTGTACCGAAAAGGACATCGCAAATGCCGAATTTCTGGCACCGAAAAGGGCATTTTTACTTACTGTTCTAGAAAATTATGTTTAGAAATAAAATATTTAACCCTGTATATGTTTTTCAAACGTTTTTATAGAATAAAATGACATTTAAAAAGTCCTTTTCGGTGCCCGAAAGTTCTTTTCGGTCCTTTTCGGTGGCAAAAGTCCTTTTCTGTCTTTAGTAGGACCCCATATTTGTTATGGCTCTATTCTTAGAGTATTTTCCGGTAATATCGCGATATTGTAGAAAAACAACATTTTAAATGCTTTATTTCGCACATTGTTGTTAAATATGAGTCAAATATTATTTTTCATTCATATATGAGTTGTATATTTTAATTAAGCTAGCGTCCTTATCAAAAATTGTATGAGAAGCAATCTCAGGTACGGTTGTGGTTTTCATAGCCCCTAAAAATTCCAAAATGTTATTTTCTTCAAAAATAAGTAATTTTGAAATTCCATATTTATTATAGATGTTTAATATACGTGATGCCTTAATATGACACCAATAATTCTAACTTTGAGTCTTTTGGTTCCTTCCGAAGAGGACAGAAAAAATTCTAGTACGGATTTAGGTACGGAGTACGGAGGTACGGGTTGTGGTTTTCATACCCGACCATTTTTAAGCGGTCCATAGAAATACCGCAATGTTGTTGTTGTTGATGTGGGCTCCAGCCTGTACAGGCTCTGCAGCTCATTTCAAAACTGAATGCTTACTTGGGCATTACTAAGTAAAATATTCATAAAAACCGTATTCACAATTTAATATCAGTACTCAATAGCCATACAATCCATCATGACTCGCACAATATTCCAAGTTAAGAGTTAAAAGTATACACTGGTCCACGTGCACTGGTCCACACAAATAAACTTTGACCTTACTCTAACTTGACCTTACTCTAACTTGTAACACAAATGTTATAATATTCGAAAGAGTACATAAGTATATAAGAGACACCAAACGTTTCTAACACAACAACAATATATTTTGCCGTGCGACCGGTTACCATAAGTTAACAAGACAAATTAAATCTACCAGTCTGCTGCTGCATTCCCCTCTCTGTTATTGTAAATTTTTCATCTATGTTTACCTGTTTTCATATTCTTTTTTTTTTTCTTTCTCTTATAAAGATCTTTTTATCTATGTCACACTTTTATTATCAAAACGCTAAAGCTCAGTTAATGTTTATATGACCTTTTCAGAGTGACACAATTAAATTGGTTAACAAAACATACATTCATCCTTTTACAGCTTTCATTACAGCTGAAACATCTGCTTATTTTGACGTGTTCACAATACTTACCACTAATACATTAACAGAGCTTCTACTTTTTTTTCATGCATTTATATATTTTCTTTCTCTCTCTCTTTGTCTTTCTTTACTACTTTTGAATCTACGTGTATTTACTTGAGCATCTACCACTGTATAGAACTACTATTCTGGAGTATTTCTTGAGCATATTTGTTTTCAAATTAGATGATGTCTTTCGCCTTCTAGTTAACAAACTATTTTTGTTAAGGAAAAGAACTAAATAAGTATTATTGCTTTCGTTCTGATCCTTAAAGGTTGGTACCTGGAGTTTGGACTGTATCATAATTTTTGCTGACTGTTCTCCTTAATTGTCGGAAAGCACTTGAAACAAGAATATTAATAAGTTTCACTAGAAAGTATAAAGTTAAAAGTAATAGATAAGCCGTTTATCGAGGGATTTCCTAACTATGCTTCGCACACCAGTTAGCGCTATTTTTGTTTTCGCGCCAAAACATTACAAACGCTGCTGAAGGTCATGTTGCATTGCATTTTGGGATATTGTTTATCCAGCTCCCATGCCAGAACCTCCAGGAGAGCTCATGACTAGATAAAAATTAACTTGTGGAGAATGACACCAGAAGTCACGCATTTATGGATATTTCGAAAATTTATTTTTAGAGCAGGGATTCCAACACACTGTTTGTGCAAAGTAAATAAACACAAGAAACCAACAATTTTCAGCAAACGCCAGCTGTTTTCTCGGCAGCACCAGATTCATAAAATAAAATTATTCAAATATAATGCAGAAAATGGCAAAACTATTTTTTCAACACACCTCTCATCATAAGTGCAGGAACCTACCTTTAAGCTTGTATTGACGACATGTTGTACTTTGTCACGTTGATGAAATAAAATATGTTTAAACTAAATAAACGAGCAAATACACACATGAATGGAATAAGTACTGTCCGATTTATCACCATTTAGGCTCTTCCCTAAATGGCACAAGGCAAGAGAAAGAATATTACTACAACAACAAGAACAGACAAGCGAGACCGCCATTAGAAAAAAAAAACGCGCGATAATGGACACGTACGTTTGTAGTCGTACCCCTTTCACAAACATTCGTGTCAGTTGATTGGTTGTTTTATGTTAAACGGCCCTTTGAGACAGTATTTCAGTCTCAGTAGGCACTTGCCCTACTTTTATCAAAACAAAAAGGACGCCCGGCACTGGAAGTTATAACCAGCACCATCGCCCGACCATAACCGCCCATTCGTGTCAGTACAACGGTATGAGTCTGTATGTGAATGTGGAAGAAGAAAGAGTATGCTCTTAACAAGAGCTGTCACCTGACAGCATAGCTCGCTTGAATTGGTGCCTGCCCATCACACAACCACTATGGTGGCGTGGATGGCTATGCATAAAACTCCAGACAAGCATGGCCATAATGACAACACATTTATAAACAATTGCTATCTCAGAAATAAGTCTTAAAATAAAATTACAATAAAAAAATCCACACGAAATTTCAAAGTCCATGAGCTTACGCTCAAAGAACTGAAGGGCGGGGAGATGCAGGATGTATCAAAAACCGCGAACTATTATCTAACATCAGTCCAAGTATTAGTATCAACTGAATCCAATGTGTCTCTGTGAAATTATGTCTTCATAAATATAAAACTTTCACCAAAATCTTTAAGACGAAATTCTAAGTCGATGACAGTGACTTCCAGGTCATCCAGTGGGATAAGTATATAGTGTTTTGTAAAAACTCAAAAAAGTGTCTAACAGCAGTTCAAGTTTAAACTAAATCTATGCCAAGCATAGTAAATAAGTATGCAATTAGAAACTTATATGGACCAAAATTTCCTAAGTCAATGACCTTGACATCAAGGTCACTGAGTTGGGTTGGAGTAGTACTCTGTCAAACTTTGGACTAATACATAACTACAGTGCAAATATCGAAAGAATCCATCCATGGTTCCAGGAGATATTGGTCTTTAAAAAACTTAAACCAAAAGCATCCAATCAATAAAAAGACAATTTTCTAAGTCCACGACCTTGACATAAAGGTCACTGAGGGGAGTTGGGGTAAAACCCTGGAAAACTTTTGACCAATATCTAACTACAGTGCAAGTATTAAAGGAATCCATCCATGGGTTAAGGAGGTATTGGCCTTTAAAACCTTTAACCAAAACATCCAGTCCAAAAAAAAAAAACCCAAAATTTTCTAAGTCCATAACCTTGATCAAGGTCACTGAGGGTACGTGTGTGGTGTGTGTGTGTGTGTGTGTGGGGGGGGGGGGGCCCTGTTAAAAGCTGGACTAATATCTACAGTGCAAGTATCAAAAGAATCCATTCATGGGTTAAGGAGATGTAGGTCTTTTAAAAAAACTTTAACCAAAACATCCAATCCGGACGCCGATGCCGACCCGGGCGCGGACGCCAGGGTGACAACAATAACTCTTCCTGACTTTCGTTCAGCCCAGCTAAAACAGAACAGGCTTTGCTCAGTATACAGAAGGTACCAAACCATTATTTCACTGAGACGTTCAAGGCAAGAGGCCTGCTGTCGCAGGTAGAAAGCCTTGATATACAACGAATCTACCTTGCGATATTCTTCACCGGAAGTTCAAATCTTCCTATGTAGTCTGTATCATTAACAGGGCATTAATCGACCGCCTTTAAGATAAGATTTAGTAGAAGTCAGTACACTGTCCGTTTTCTAAGTTACTCCCGCCTATCGAGGGCGATAATGAGCGGATCGGGCTCCCCTTAATCATCCATAGTGCAGATTATATTTTGTATTTGTCCTTTAAAATCAAAGGATGTATTCTGAGAAATCAGAAATTTTGATTGGTTTAGACATTTATTGTAGATCACCACTTTTTTATTTATCTAGTTTGACCTTTACGATATGAGGGATGTTCAGAAAGTTCTGATCGTGACGTCATATTTTGATAAGCATCATAAAGACAGAATTTCTGATAGCGAAACTATATAAAGCTGTGATATGTCAGGACAACTCTGCAAACGCAGTGTATATTTTCTAAAAGACAGACTTTTGAACGTCTTTGAAAGAGGTATACTCTACAGCAACTGCAAATTTTTACTTTAGAAGGTTGTAGTTCATATAGAAGCAATCTTTATTTTATTTTTGTCATTGCTACTTAAACACAAACCCTAGGCAACTGTGTCCTGTAAATATCGCGGAAATCATATTTAATCTAGGTTCCATACTGTCCCGTGAAGTTGGATTTTCTGCATTTTATGTAGTAGCAAATTCCCCCTGTCTACTAAAGTTATCATGATTTTGTAACAAAAACAAATATCTTAGCAAACAAAATCTTGTAAGGAGAAGCTTTTGCACGGTCCAATTCGAAATTGTCGAAACATTAAAATTAATGTAAAAAACGAAGTTGTCACAGCCTTAGAAAATGACGTCGACGTCGATTTCAATAACGTCATTAGAACTGTACATTGCTTGGCAAAGAATGAAGATGAAAAGTTCGCTACCCTTCTAACTTTTAAATGGATATTGACTGCAACGATTGACAAACAGCTGAAAAAAAAATCATTTTGTGTTTACGATGATTTTTTACTTGAATGGCACACAGAAAATAAATTCACATATGACTTTAGCCCAGTGGTATGACTCGGGCCTAATAAAATGCGTTGTTCCTCAAAAAGAAAATGTATTTTTGTATAGTGTTTCGTATCACCGTAAAGGCAAAATGTAGTGCTTTCAATACATGTAAAGCATTTGCCCCCAGCATACCGCTATCGCAACTGTTATTATCACCTGTAATATATGAATGTCAGTGAATGATGTTTGGCTATTTCAGTCTAGTGTCTCGATTTTGCTCTTCACCCTGACAGTTTAGTTTAAGGAAATCTCCCCTCGAACCACACAATAGCTAATGACCCCAATGAACATTCCACCGTCTTTAACTTTAATAGACACCAAATGCCAAATTAAAGACGTTTTCTCCTACTTAGAGTGACATGTTTCTTCAAGTTTATTGACTCCTCTTTTCCCCGTGGAGGCTGGTTGATCTCGCCAGAAATGAATAACCTATCTCCATAGATAAGTTGTTCCTTCTCTGGCTTAGTATAGCTTATACAATCTCTTGTTACCTTCTTTTCTTAATGTTTACTGTTTTCTACTAGCTTATACCTTTGTCTAAACATACTGTATGCCATCTTGAGGTTTACGCACGAATTCATCTCTAGGGATACAGATTTACAAAAGTCGACAGACTTCCTTCTGAATCCCTTTGTATAAACGTATGTTCTGTTAACCATTGTCTGTACATAACTGTATGATGTTTATACAAATAAATAAAGTTTAAACATACCGCTAAACAAAGTTATGCGACGAGAATCAGAACTTTCTGAACAACCCTCGTACTTATCAGTCTTTGAACCGACTTTTTAGAATTAAAAAAGAAAGAAAGAAAAAAATACTGTATGTTTTTCTCCGGCTTTCGTCACCAGATTTTGTTTGGGTCACTGTGGAGGCTTGTGTAGCCGAATTTAATGCAATATGCATCAACTCATGAGTTGGCTTTTTCACATTGTTCTGCTGCCACTGAATATAGAGTTTTAAAACTTCTTGCATATTGATCTTAACTGATGCACGTAGGCAAAAATGATCTTAGTGTGTTCAGTGTACACAAACGTCCCAGATGATTTCATGGTCAATAAAGTGTATATAAGCTTTATTCTGAATTATTCTGAATCCCACATATGAAAAATAAACAGAGTTAATTGGAAGTAAAACAGCATTACAGACATGTATATTATCCTGAAAGGGGGTCGGTGGGGGGTGGGGACTATCCATTAAGAAGCCGAAGCATCAAAATCTAAACTGAAAAACGTAATGCAAATGTCACACAATTTAATATCTGTGACCTTGACCTTAGGCCAGCACTAAACAGCTGCTTCCAGATGATGCAATAAATCTATGACCTTGGCCGTTAGATAACAGGCATATGGTGGGGACGGTACTGGATAAAACTTTGGAACAATATCTATCATCATACAAGATATGAAACCAAACTCAAACAATGGGGTCTTCTAAAACATTAACCCAAATCTTTAATATATATTTATATCAAAGAAAAGAATGAGATACGGTGAGTTTTGAATTTTTACATGTAAGGATAGATAGATGGATGACCCGCGATTTTAAGTCCTTTTTAATAGTATTGCAGTCATAACAGGACAATGGAAGTGTGATAATGAAAGGCTGTGAGCAATTGAACTCCGTTTACGGTTGGAAAGATTTCCGCCTCAAGCGAATCTCGAAGCCGCGACCACTAGATCAGCAGGCCAGCGCTTAATCTACTGAACTATCGGGGCTCTTCTGTACATCAACGACAACCGGCAAATAATCAGTGCTCCAGATTAGGAGGGGTAACAAGGATAATTTAGGGATATTTTTCCATATTTCATCATTAAAACATATACATATATGTTGTGATCCCTCATTAGAACCGTGCTATCGAGACGGTTCTAATAAGTTGTCAAAGCATACGTTTTCGTTGAGAATAAAGAAAACTATCAAAGAATTATCTACAAAACCCCACTTTGTATCTTATACTCAAAAATGGTCCTGTAGCTCACCTGACACTTGGTCCTGGTATTTATACATGTATATAGCACCAGGGCAGGGGCAGATAACCCCCTCCCTTGGGGATTAATGTTGAGTCCAAATTCTATATACCAAGCCACAAGGTCACTGGGCCTTTGGTTCTGGACAAAGATTTCTGAAGGGTTTTTATCATATATGGGTGTGGTGGCCACCATGTTCATGTGGCCATGACCATCTGAACAAACTTTGATTCGTTTGACCCAGTATTAAAGCTCCATATGAAATACAGTAATCATTTGTATAAACTATGATGGGCCTGAGTGCCCAATGCTACATACTGGTACCAAGTTTCAAGGTTATAGGCCTTTCGGTTCTCGAGAAAAAGACGTTTGAAGAGTTTTTACCATATATGGGCATGGTGGTCATCTCGGTCAAGTGACCAAGACCATCTGAACAAACTATGGTTCCTCTATGCCGGTGAAGTTCCATATGAAATATGGCTTCAATTGACCCCAGTGGCCGCTGAGAAGATGTTTGAAAATGTTGACAGGTGACAGAATCTCAATGACCTTGTACAAAAGTCAAAGAATGACCTTGACCTTTAACGACAAAATATCTTCATCTGGCCATTCAGTTAACCATATATACCAAATATAGTACCTCATACTTAAATAGTTTCTGAAAAATCCACTGTTTAAGCATTTTCCCATATAAAAGCCTACATAACGTACCAAAGTTGACAGTGTCATAAATTAGGTCAAGGTCAATGCACGATCATTTGTATAAACTATGATGGGCCTGAGTGCCCAAAGCTACA
Organism: Ctena decussata; assembly: GCA_963989385.1. NCBI lineage: Eukaryota > Metazoa > Mollusca > Bivalvia > Lucinida > Lucinidae > Ctena > Ctena decussata. The sequence continues at coordinate 67,272,485 of OZ022500.1, read as the reverse complement.
TACCAAGTTTCAAGGTCATACGCCTTTTGGTTCTGGAGAAGAAGATTTTGAAGGGTTTTTACCATATACGGGCATGGCGGCCATCTTGGTCAAGACCCCCGAGAACAAACTTTTACTCCCCGATCACACTTAGACTCCATATGAACTTTTGATTCAATCAGACCAGTGGTTTCAGAGGAGAAGATGTTTTGATCATCTTGATGACGGACAGAACGACAAAATGACCTTGACCTTCAGTGACACAATATCTTCATCTGGTCATTTAGTTGACCATATATACCACATATTGTACCTAAGACTTAAATAGTTTCTGAGAAATCCACTGTATAAGTGTTTTCCCATATAAAAGCCTAACGTACCAAAGTTGACCATGTTGTAAATTAGGTCAAGGTCAACGCAAGGTCATCATTTGTATAAACTATGATGGGCCCGAATGCCCGATGCTACATACCAACTTTCAAGGTCATAGGCCTTTTGGTTTTGGAGAAGATTTTCGAAGGGTCTTTGCCATATATGGGCATGGCGGCTATCTTGGACATGTGACCCAGACCCCGGGTATTAACTTTAGTTCTCCCATCCCACTGAGACACCATATGAAATTTGGCTTCAATCTCCCCTGTGGTTTCAGAGGAGAAGATGTTTGAAAATCTTGATGACGGACAGATCGACAAAATGACCTTGACCTTCAGTGACATAATATCTTCATCTGGTCATTTAGTTGACCATATATACCAAATATTGTACCTTAGACTTAAATAGTTTCTGAGAAATCTGCTATATAAGCGTTTTCCCATATAAAAGCCTAACATACCAAAGTTGACCATGTCGTAAATTAGGTCAAGGTCAACGCAAGGTCATCATTTGTACAAACTATGATGGGCCCACATGCCCAATGCTACATACCAAGTTTCAAGGTCATTAGCCTTTTGATTCTGGAGAAGAAGATTTTCGATAGTTTTTTACCATATATGGGCATGGCGGCCATCTTGGTCATGTGACCAAGACCCCGGGTATAAACTTTCGTCCCCCCATCCCACTGAGACTCCATATGAAATTTGGCTTCAATCGGCCCAGTGGTTTGAGAGGAGAAGATGTTTGAAAATCTTGAAGACGGATGGTCCGACGGAATGACCTTGACCTTTAGTGACATACTATCTTCATCTGGTAATTAGTCGACCATGTAAACAACATATTGTACCTTAGACTTAAATAGTTTCTGAGAAATCCACTGTTTAAGCATTTTTCCTTATAAAAGCCTAACGTACCAAAGTTGACTATGCCGTAAATTAGGTCATGGTCAACGCAAGGTCATGATTTGTACAAACTATGATGGGCCCGCATGCCCAATGCTACATACCAAGTTTCAAGGTCATTAGCCTTTTGATTCTGGAGAAGAAAATTTTTGAAGGGTTTTTACCATATATGGGCGTGGCGGCCATCTTGGTCATGTGTCCCAGATACCCCGAACAAACTTTCGTTCCCCTAACCCATGGAGGCTCCATATGAAATTTGGCTTCAATCGGCCCAGTGGTTTCAGAGGAGAAGATGTTTGAAAATCTTGAAGACGGATGGTCCGACGGAATGACCTTGACCTTTAGTGACATAATATCTTCATCTGGTCATTTAGTCGACCATGTATACCAAGTATTAAACCTTAGACTTAAATAGTTTCCGAGAAATCCACTGTTTAAGCGTTTTTCCATATAAAAGCCTAACGTACCAAAGTTGACCATGCCGTAAATTAGGTCAAGGTCATTGCAAGGTCATGATTTGTACAAACTATGATGGGCCCGCATGCACGATGCTACATACCAAGTTTCAAGGTCATAGGCCTTTTGGTTCTGGAGAATAAGATTTTTGAAGGGTTTTTACCATATATGGGCGTGGCGGCCATCTTGGTCATGTGACCAAGATACCCGGAACAAACTTTCGTTCCCCCGACCTAGGTAGGCTTCACATGAAATATGGCTTCAATCGGCCCAGTGGTTTCAGAGGAGAAGATGTTTGAAAATGTTGACGGACGGACGACGGACGGACGACGGATGGACGACGGATGGACGGCGGATGCCTGGCTATACTATAAGCTCACCTATGAGCCTAAAGGCTCAGGTGAGCTAATAAATAAATAAATTAATAATAATAAAAAAAAATAAAATAAAATAAAAAATGCGCTCAGACTGTACTGCTGTACTGGACTGTATTAAAGACTGTATATCAGCGCATAAGAATTTGCTTCGGTTTACAAATGTCGCATTATACAATATACCGCATGAATACAGATCTGCAGCATCGAGTTAAAACACTTTCCTATAGACACAGCGAGTGTTTCATGCAAGTACAATCCCAGCAGGCATACAAGGTTGAATCAACATTGAATCGATCTTGATTCAACGTCGTGTGACATTGAATCAAGGTTGATTCAAGTTTGATTCAACCTTGTGTGCCCAGTGGGATAATTATGCCTGATCACAATATTGTTTCGAGTGAGTGAGTGAACTCGGGTTTAAGGCCCCAACAACACACAGGTCATACGGAGACGGGACATCGACTAAAAATCTCATCCGAAAGACCGGAGAAGCAGTGGATCGAGCCTCCGACCTCAGGATTTGTAGTACTGCGCCTTAACCACTACACTACGGTCGCTCCTATATTGTTACGAAGTTGTGCGCGCTAGAAGAATAGTGTATAGCAGTTGTAAGTCATACAGATGCTAGTAATCGGAACACCGCTCGGCCAATTCCGTGAATCTGATTCACGGAATTGGCCGAGCGTGCTCCGATTGGTAGAGTTTTTTGAAATAATAGCTTTTGTTTCCAAGAAACGTAAAACAAACAGAGTCACTGGCCAATGACATGACAGTAGGCTATGAAAAAAATATGTCGTTTCGGTAAGAGCTTTTACGGAATTTCGAACCACATCCGGACTATACAGTTACTGCGCGTATTGGCCAATCGGCCGTTCGCGCATGCGTCTAGGTAACTTTTACCTAAGCTGTCGTCTATCTGGCCTAGTACCAGCAAAAAAGACACTAGAACATGTGCAATCACGAATCGGAAAGAGAGCATGCTGTGTGACTGAACAGTCTGACCAGTCTTACGCGCTTGCTTCAAACATTTTCCAATATCCAAATATTATGCGTGCCAACAAGCAATGGCTGATCAGACTGCATGGCTTCGTATGTTTGTCTCAGCCTTTGATAGTCGCACCTGTGCGAAGGCACTTCCTCTTGCCAGCAATCGACTACCGGTATTACAATAATCGATTCCAGCGCGGGAGACTTCCTAATGCGACTCTATTCCTATGGAAACGTGGCTTGTCCCGGTACGGGCCAGCTTTTCAAGAATATCTATCGTCAATACCTTTTGATAACTATTGATCAAGCTTTATATCTAAAAGTCAATTGCAGCTTCAGATAAGGTGTGATTTTGATAAGAATTTTGAGATAATTTTTGTTAATTCTTTACAGGACATATGCTGTGGTCCTTCATTAGAACCGCCTCGCCGAGGCGGTTCTAATGACATATCACAACATCCGTTTTTATAGAAAACTATAAGAAAAGAAAATAATAATGATAAAAATTCACAGAATTATCATCAAAATCGTACCCTATCTTGAGCTCCAAAACTGTCAATTAATTTCTGTTTTATTGATATATTAAATTGCAATAATGCATTTTCTTCGTGTGAAACGAAAAGAAAGATGGATCGAATGAAACAAGCAAAGTCGATTAATTGTGGTCCCCACGCGTCAGGTGTTCTGGTGTTCTGGTGAGCTCAACTGCTGCAATCGTAACACTTGATCTAAAGATAAGATATCAAAGCTATCAATTCTGAAAAAATAGATAGACAGATAAATAAAGAAATAAAAAAAATAACATAACCAAACATAGCATGACATATTTTTTTATTATTCAGACTTAAGCATGTACAGCTCATCGTCATTTAAACATGTATACACACGTGTGTATACACTGCGTGAAGAGAGCGATAGACAAACTTTATTATCAAATATTATATATCAGCCAAAACAGAAATGTATTTGATACAAAATGCAAAATGGATCATACGAATTCATTTATCAAACTGTTTCCTACCGGGGGGGGGGGGGGGGGTTTGGCCCACCAAAATAAAATTTCCAGAGGAGCCTGCCCACCTCATACCATGGGTATTTATTACTAGAGGTATAAGAGGTGTAATTTGAAAAATGAAAATTAAATACAATTTGACAAACAAGTGTGACTTATTGGAGCTCCTTGAAGAACACCCTCTTTGGGGCTGTGGGCTGCTTGGAAATTAAGGTCACAAAAGTTATTCATATCTTGAATCTTATATATTTTCTACTCAAATGAAAGAAACACTCAGTGAACTTTATTTCAATACAAATCAGGTATATGGTTATACCTCAGATAACTTTTAAGGCTCGGTTCAACTGGCAAAATAGCCTTAGAAATAGAATAAATTCAACTGAACTGAAATGACTAAGTCATTTACAAAATTTTGTCACTTCCCATAGGCCTAGGTGTCTAGATTTCTTATGCATTTAAAACAGACCACAAAATTTTTAAACATGTTAAAAACTTTCGCGAACCGTTTGCGCCTGTTTGCGACTCATGCGAGGACATTGCGAATCCCTGCGGACGTTTCAAGACAGTTTTGAGACTCCCCCGCTAATGTAATTCGCAAACAGTCGCATTCCAGTGAGATAGGGGCTTAAGAGATAGTCAGGACCATTTGGGCATCTCGAATTTTATTGTGAACTGTTTTGTTTCAAGATTTCTTTTCAATCTGTCCATTTTAGTAGGTTTTTGGTATCATACATATTACATGTATCTAAAACTTTAACGGATCATACAATTGCTTTTTATTCCCCAGGGGCCGTATTTATAAAACGACTTAAGTGGTTGCTATGCTGTTGCTAGGGTTGAATTTCTATTTTGGAGATTCCCTACAACTATGAAATTTGCTCTGGAGGAACAGTCTTTTTCCCTACAACTATGAAATTTGCTCTGGAGGAACAGTCTAAAAAGACTGTTCCTCCAGAGCAAATTTCATAGTTGTAGAGAATCTCCTTCATAGAAATGTAGCCTTCGCAACAGCAAAGCAACGACTTAAGTGGTTTTATAAATACGGCCCCAGAAAATTAGATTGCCATTAAACTAACCTGACAAGAAACTAACGTGAACCGATAGCTTGTTTATACGTTAACTTTGAGTGTTCGCATTGTTTCTAAAGGATTACTTTTCAGAACTGGGATGTTTTGTATAATTTGATAACTATAGTCAGCGCTATATATATGTATACATATTGCATCCATTATTGAACAAATTCTGCTGTGTCACATCTTTTGCATTGTTACCTCTAATAACAGCACCAAATTGTCTAATACTATTCCGTTTATTCTAAGTGATAGCCATTTATTGTGTGATTGTGTGATCTATGTATGTATTCTAAATGTTGATAGACTAGAAACAGTATAGTTTACGTCTAAATAAAATTTCTGTTCTGTTCTGTTCTGTTCTGCTATACTTTATGTGTATAAAATCATTCAACTGTTTCCCTAAAATGTTGACACAGGAAGTGTTTTAATATTGAGGTTCATAAAACTATACAAACACTTATCTCTGCTGTTTTTAATAGATGAATATAAAAGCTGGACACTTTTGGAAATATTCTGAAATTTTTATTTGACACCTATTTCAGTCTGATTTTTCTTAATTTTTGTGTATGTTTTTTCTGTTTATCAACTATAAAAACATATACATGTACATTTATGGAATCCAAATAATGTTTTTTTGTATGCTTAATCATTTATTTAGAAATCAGCACTGATTTTTTCCTAAAGACTTACATGGGCAGACTTTGTTCGTGATAACCGCGTTTAGTGTCATATAAGGTGTACTACAAGAAGACCTTTTCTTTATTAACTTTAATTCAGAAAACCGAATATACATATATAATGTTTACATCATTAAAATTAAAATCACATATTGGCAGCAAACACGAGATGGTAATAGCTATGATAACAGAGAATCAAGCTACCCAAGAAGGAATTTTAGGTCTGAAAATTTACACGTTTCTATTGTATGACCTTCAGATAGCATCTACTCACAATTCGAGCAGAGCATGGCACACGCCACGCCCAGACACCAATGACATCATAGATGCCACCACAGCAACCAGGGAACCACCAACTGCCGCGCCCAGCACCTTGGCAGAATGACGTCTTTTAAATGACGTAACTGACATCAATATAAACTCTTAGTTGCTATGGTACTAGCATATAGGTTTCTTCAGATATTTTGTTCACAAGCTTGTTCCTATAAAAATGCCAATGTCCTAAAAAGGGGAATAACTCAACCAAAAATTTATGAAATAAACTTAAAAGTTAATCAGGTCATTTACACCTTAGCTTACAAATGTATGCAAAATATAAAGATCATAGCTTATGCGTTTCTTTAAATATTTTATTCACAAGATTGTTCCTGTACAAAATGCCTATGTCCAAAAAAGGGGACTAACTCAACCGAAAATTTACCAAATATGGTCAAACGTTAATCCGTTAATTTTCAGCTTGGTCTGTAACTGTATACCAAATACAGACATGCTAGCTAAAGCAGTTCTTCAGACATTTTGTTCACAAGGTTATTCCTATATAAAATGCCTATCTCTGAAAAAGGGGAATAACGCAACCAAACATTTACGATGTATGCTCAAAAGTTAATCAGGTCATCCACACCTTGATCCAAATTTGTATGCCAAATACATGGATCCTAATTTATGCGGTTCTTCGGATATTTTGTTCACAAGCTTGTTCCTATGCAAAATGTCTATGTCCGAAAAAAGAGAATAACTCAACCAGAAAATTACGAAATATGCTAAAAAGTTAATCAGGTCATCTACACATTGGTCTGTAACTATTTGCCAAACATCAGGGTCATGGCTTCAACGATTCTACAGATATTTTATCAAGATTGTTCCTATATAAACTGATCAAGTTGAAAAAAGGGACATAACTCCTGAACGACAAGACCAGCGGAGTGAAAGAAACACAACAACAACAACAACAACAACAACAAAAAAAACCGGGTCCGCTTATTTTCCATGTACATGCCGCATATCAATTTTCCAGATCCCGGATCCTAGCATACACGATTCTTGCGTTTGCCTGCTGCCAAAAAGCATTACAGACGGACGGACAGGCCAAAACAAATATGCCCCTCAACTTCTCCGACGTTGGGGGTGGGGAATAAAATATGGAGTATCCATTAATTCCAACGAACCGTGCTATGCATGAATGGGACTTTCTCAGATCAGCCTGTTCATCCGAGTAATGTATGCTAACTATACGGTACGGTTTTACAAGTCGTGGTGCCAATATTTAGTGGAACCCACCGTAAAAGTTATATAAAAATTGGGACACCCATAATAAATACCATAACTGTCCTAAAAATGGAGCAGATGGGTTTCATTACAATGCATTAGTGTGTCAAAAAATGCAGATGGACTGGCGAACAGTGACGACCCTCCACTGTTTGCCTTGACCTATCTGTGTCAATACTTAGATTATTTACGGTGTTTTGTGTGACTTATTCGCCGAAGCTGGCAGTGTTTATAACAATAGAAAAGTACCAATCGATTAGGACCAAGGTTTAACTAAACATAAACACGGGTTGGAATCATCGATTATGTCAAAAAATCAATCATTTGCTGCTTTCCGTAATTGCTTTTTCAATATCAAAACTTTTACAGCTGTGATCAAAGCAATTTTACTTTGTTGAGATTTTGTCATACATGAAGGAATGAGCGCATTTGTGCTCTTCACCACGACACGACAAAACCAACAAAAGGACATGTGCGCCCAGTGAAGACTTAAATAAGCCTACGCATCCGTTCAGTCTGATCAAACTCTTCGCTTAGCACGTAAAAGGTAGCTAAGGCTCTAAGTTACCTCCTTGCGGACAGCGAAGACTTCGATCAGACTGGGCGGATGCCAAGGTTGATCTGAGTCTTCGCTGGGCGCACACGCCACTTTGTTGGTTTCGTCGTGGCACTGTGCAATTATCTTTTACGTACTTTTTTTTATTTTGCGCAATATTCTGCAAGTATTTTGCCTCCTTGTTAGGGAATTATAACAGACATTTTAGTCTTTGCTTTAAATGTTTTACTATAAAGACTGGCAGTTTGTGGGTATAGCCATTCCCATCTGCAGCTTTCTTTTTTAATAATCAAACACTTTTGCGTTTGTCTGACTTGTGCTTATATTACCCATTTTCTTTCGCGATTGCTGTACTTACAGCGATTTAAAAGAGCATCTCCCTGGCATAAATCCACCAGCCAAAATCTCAGAATAACGTAGAACAATCATCAAATAGAACACGACCTTTCAAACACTTCCGTTTTTTTCTTTTTCTCGTTTTTAATGATATTAAAGTTAAAAGCATTGAATCAATTAAAAATAATTATAAAACAAATACAAGTATTAATAATAAATATAAATACATAAGATGTAAGTAAATAATTGTAGGTAGAAGTAGGCACAATCACTATGGCTCTTGACGCCTGACTTTCCGAGAATAATAATAATAATAATAATAATAATAATAATAATGATAATAATAATAATAGTAATAGATCTAAATATGCTCATCGGCAACAATCTACATCAGATAAATTTTCACTTGACTGAGCATACCATTGACATCTTTTAGCTAGTAATAATAATGATAAGTATCACAATAAAGTAACATATAATAGTAATACCAACAACTATTACAAAAAGAAAGAAAAGAGAATGTGATGATATAACAATACCTCCATTTGTCAGTTGTAGTACACTTCCTAAAGCAACCTGTAAGACAGAAAAAATAAAAGTAGGGGAGAGTCGGGTAACTTTGGACATGCGGGTAAATTCGGACATACCATTGCAAACAGTGAAAATCCACATGAGACGGCTCATAATGAGCCGTCTCATCTGGATTTTCACTGTTTAGCCAGTTATTGTTTTGTTTTAGTTCCAGACAACTGACATATGAAGGAAAAATGTCACTGTCCGAATTTACCCGCTGTCCGAAGTTACCCGACTCTCCCCCAGCAGGTAATTTTATTTATTTACTTTTATTTTCATGCCGTGAATAGAAAATTGAAATCAAATAGATTTTTTAACTCACTTCTACTACTACTACTACTACTACTACTACCACTACTACTACTAAAATAATAATAACAATCACAAAAGTAAGAAGAAAAAGAATAATAGATTCAAATAGATTTCGATAAATAAATTAGTTTAGTACTAATATTTGTTCTGGCCCCGAGGTTATAAAACTTTTTTCGTGCTCAACTCAGCTGAGCATGTAATTTTCTCTGCTGATATGCAACTTATGTTGGCATTTTCATATTCATAAGCAGAGAAAATTTCATACTCAGCCAAACTGAGCAAGAAAACAACCGTACTTATCAGTAAGTTGCTATTTATTAGCAGATAAAATTTCATGCTCAACTCAGCTGAGCATGAAATTTTTTTTATAACCTCGGGCCCTGGTCTGTTTCAATTCTCGTAACGACGTACTAACAAGCAAACAGGGCGAATTTATATCACCCGCCGAAGTGAATGATTTGTTTATGCCGAAGTGAATTTTTTCAGTTTCATAAAATTTTGTTATCTAGTTATTTAGTTACAACTTAACTTGCAAATTTTAAATTAATACAAGGGCATTAACTCTTGCATTAGTTCATTTCTGATGCCATTCTTACACAACTTGCGTGCATCAGCGCATTGTGGTGACATATGAGCCGCGACACGACAAAACCAACAATGTGGTTGTGCGCCCAGCGCAGACTCATATCTGCCTGGGCATCTGCCCAGTCTGATCAGACTCTACGCTTGGCGCTCAAAAGGTAGCTAAGGGTCTAAGCTACCTTCATGCGGACAGCAAAGATTCTGACCAGACTGGGCGGATGCCCAGGCTGACCTGAGTCTGCGCTGGGCGCACAACCACTTTGTTGGTTTTGTCGTGTCGCGGCTCATATGTATTTCTTCAAATTTTATCAGATTCCGTCCTTTGGACACATGGTCATGGCTCCTGACGGACGTGATGGGCGGATATGGAGAAACCGAGATCTAAATCCCTCAGCCTTCGGCGGGGGATTATAAATGCTGTGCTCAAGATAGGGTGTGCCTCTACCATCGACTGCTGATACGGCCGCACGGCTACGGGCCATCCTTTACCTTATCCAAAAACTTGCCAAACTATCTTGATGCGTGTTTTGCTGTTATAACATTTAAAATAAGCATTTTCCTAAGAAAACTAACAAAATCAAAAATAGCTGAATTTGCAAACAGCGTAAATCCAGACGAGGCGGCTCAAAACGCCGTCGGAGCCGCCTCATCTGGATTTATATTGTTTGCCTTCTAGTCCTTTAATTCTCAATATAATATAGTTTGGGCAATCATGCCATCTAGTCTTTGAATTCTCAACATGATATAGTTTGGGCAATCAATTTTTTGAAATTTTCAGAGTAAATTTCATCGTTTTATTGTTTGTCGTGGCGCTTATGACATATGCGAATCCTGCGCATCCGCGCAGACTCTTCAGAGCTATTGCTGTTCGCATACACGCTATATTGACCGTATTAGATAAACTGGCATAGAATGAACACTCTACGAGACTGTGCAGTTTCACAGTCTGGTTCGAGTCTTTACCGCTCGCAAACACAAAAAACGCAGTCTCTTTGGGTGAGGTGGCACAGCTTGACTGATGCAATAGATATGTTAGTTGTTATCATTTTTTGTTTATACTACTTATTATTATGTTGTATTTTTCTTTTTGCTTTTAATTTAATTTTTTTTTTGCCCTTTCTCCAGTAAAGCCTTTTACAATGATCGTGCAAGAGAAAAATGCGAAGAAATGAGAAAAAAAAAAAAAAACAAAAAAAAAAAACCAACAAACAAACAACAACAACAAAAAAAAACGTATTTAGGCCTATCAAGAGAAAAATGCGAAGAAATGAGAGAGAGAGAAAAAGCAAAAAAAAAGAACGTATTTATCTAGTTCACCCTTTATATTTATGATAAATAAGGTTTTGAAATTTTATACTCACTGTTATGAATATAAAAGTTTTAAGCGTAAAAAACGTTAGTTCCATTGCAACATGCTTGTCGTTTATCAGATTCTGTTTCGAAGCGCGTGCAAATATGAAATTGAGGTTTTAGTTCCAGTGCGCTTGCGTGGTGACGTCAATAACTGAGCCGCGTCATGTGTTTAGGTAGCTTTAAAATTCCATCAAAACTGACCAGAATCTCCGCTTCTCGCTAAATAACTTAGAAAAAAAATACTATTATGAAAACAAGGAGGACTTTGATGAGACTGCACAAATGCGCGGACTGGTCTTGAGTCTTCGCTGTTTGCAAGTGTCTTAATGAACATTTTCATGTGACTTCGCTTACCTAACCAGTCAAATAGAGCACCTATATTGGAACTCAGGTATTTCAAAGAAGGATTGATTTCTTCGCAAACTTTGGTTCCATATATGACATTGTTCAGTTATTAGACCGGTTTACATTAAGTTCTATATCGAAGGTTTTATACAATTCTTCGCTGGCTTAATGTCAGAAATTCTATAGGCTGTATTGACTTTTTATTCGAGGCATTTGAATCAGGTTAAGGTATGTTGCAGTATGGGCTTAATGTCGCATTATGATGGGCTTATCTGGAGCATGCATTTAAGAAAAATCACTGTTTTCATAAAAGTCGATTTCGATGAAGAGACAGAATTGAAAATGGAAGCTTTTTTAAACGTGTGTGCCTATTTCGCCTTATGCTGTCTGACTAAATTAATGAATGCATATGTCCTTACTAGAAAGAGACATATTAATCTGTCAAAAGTACAAAGGTGGGTTGAAATGGAGCATATAATTTTTAAGCAAACCGTCGTTTTCATAATCCCGAAGCCATTTTCATTCCAAAGCTTAGTGCCACCCATGGGAGCGAGTAATTGCCGTGGACACGAGAGACAGTTTTGCAGCGGCCTTTTTTTTGGTTGCCAAAGAAAGGTGAGACGCTCTGGAATTTCGGCATGCTAGCCGCTCAGGCAAGTAATTATCACAACTGAAATGGAGTTTGCAATATAAGCTCCAGTCTTTTCTGTGTTCAGCATACACATTCAACAGAAGAAATAGACGGAATATTGCAATAAAATGATTAGGATTTATATCGTGTTCTTCAGTATTTCAGAAATAATCCCCCCTCTCCAATTTTCAATAAACTTGGGGAGATCCCTGATCCAATGCCAGCGCCAGAAAACTGTTATTATCTTCTTAGGTCGGCTGGACAAGTACCAGACGAATTCGACGCCAACGTCAACGTCGAAAACAACGTGCAACTACAAGAAATCAACGTTAACATTGAAAACAAGGTCGACGTCGAAAAAAAACATTCACGTAGACGCAACCAAGAACTCAGAAAAATTAAAATTCCGCTTTTGATTTCGGATATTCAGATTTGTTCTGAGTTCTATGTTTTAAACAAATTGCATCGATGGATTTTCTTCCTACTCATAAGGTGAACATTGATCTCAATGCCGGGGAATTTCACATCAAAGACAAAGTATTTTGGCCGCAACACGATAAAACCAACAAAGTGGTTGTGCGCCCAGCGCAGCCTCAGATCAGCCTGGACAGCGTCTTCGCTGTCCGCATGGAGCTAGCTTAGACCCTAAGCTACCCTTTAAGCGCATAGCAACGAGGCTGATCAGACTGAGCGGATGTCCAGGCTGATCTGAGTCTGCGCTGGGCGCACAACCACTTTGGTGGTTTTCTCGTGTCGCGGCTCATTTAGTGCATCTTTAATGACAACAAAGGGTGGTTTGCAAGAGTAGACAGGGAAACGTGTGCCAGCTAATTCTGAGATAGATCTGAATGTACAAATGAGCCGCGACACGACAAAACCAACAATGTGGTTGTGCGCCCAGCACAGACTCAGATCAGCCTGGGCATCCGCCCAGTCTGATCAGAGTCTTCGCTGTCCGCATGGAGGTAGCTTAGACCCTAAGCTACCCTTTGAGCACTTAACGAAGAGTCTGATCAAGCTTGACGGATGCCCAGGCTGATCTGAGTCTGCGCTGGGCGCACAACCACATTGTTGGTTTTGTCGTGTCGCGGCTCAAATGTCTCATAGACGAAACAATGAAATTGTTCTACTACCGGTTTCATACTTGCAGCCTCGAAACATCGGAGGTGCAAAATGTCTAGTAAAGGTACATTAAAGCATTTATGAGAGTTATAAACTACCTCACAGGATGTTGAGTTACCAGTACATAGAATTGTAGCTTCAATCTTGGATATTGACAAATAACAATTTATATTTGTTAGATGGCTCAAAACCAAGCTCATCATAAAATAGTGCTTGCATTTAACCAATTACATGTGTCTGGTAGCTTTCAGTGCCGGGACGTCCTGATAATTTAGATAATAGTAGAGTAGGGGCCTACCGTACTAGCAGTAGGTGCGGGTGGGGCTGTTTGGACATTCTTTTCTTTTCATAATTCTGTCAAAATTAATTTTAGCTCAAACAGAAACCCACATGCACATCTCCAATATGTCCAAAACATGTATGCAAAGTTTGAAAATGATCGACTGAAAACTGAGGGAGGAGTTGATTACACAAACTCCATACCCTACAATGTAAAAAGGACCAGTTGCCATAAGGCTGTTTTCCTAGTACAAAGGGATTTCAATTATTTTTTTGCTGGCAATAAGCCTTATGTAGGGGCCACCTATCCCTGAAATCATTATGTAATCGGAGCTTTGGTTTTGTGTGTATTGTGCCATAAAAGTGGGTGGGGTAATTCCATACTTGACCTACCTAAGAGAAGAAATATGTAATTTCCTATCTTCCAATGATAGACTGATTAGTTAGGGGACCTCCATACGAACCGAACTACCAACTAATTGTGTGCACCGCGGCGGAGGGTGAGGGTGGAGGTTTGGGCCCAGTAAAACCGGTTTAACCCCCCCCCCCCCCCCCCCCCCCCCCCCCAGTAGTTATTACTGACCGTCTCAAGGCGGTACTTTCGTTGCGGTTGCATTTGTTTTATGTTCGGTGCTGTTTAATTTATTGTGTTCTCATTATAACCCTTCTATAATAATAATAGAAAATAGGTAAAAATAATTGTTAAATGTTTTTCGTATAATTTGCTTAGTCTGTTGTAACCCTTCTGTTGGTCTAAATTATTTAGTTCAATAAAGATAGCTGAGTTGCCACCTATTTGGGAAAGAGCTGCTGACTCGGCTTATCACTTGTAATTTATTGTTTGTTGGGATGTCTTTGTCAATTTTCCCTTTGATGTTGAGGATAGGGTTTGGGATCTGATTCAGTCAGTTCCTAAAGTGTAGTTACTCTTTAAATTAATAACTGTTATGGGATATAATAACTATGCTGTAAGTACATATTAATATGGCAGGAGTCATTTACTTCTGTGGGGTTTCTTTACCAATCTACATGACATTAAATGCAAAGCAAAGATTTTAATATATTTTGTATCTACCATCTTTGCTGAAAACCACAACGTTACTCGACCAAGCGACAGAAATAAACCCGCTTTCATGAATTGTTGATCACTTGGTATTGCAAAATTATGGGGATTTGGCTATACGTCTTCTCTGACACGAGTTATGTGCCCTTGAATGCAGAAATTGATACAAGAAAAATAAGACCAGAGGACCAATGGTCCTGTAGCTCACCTGACACCTTCTGTCAACAGACACAATTTGTCATTTTGCTCATTTGTTACAAATTTGAAACCAGTAGCTTAAAAGGTGTGCACATATTAATTTTAAAATCTCTGTGACCTTGAACAAAGTTCAAAAAATGACGTTGACCTTTGATGACCTTGTCTTCATGTATTCATTTAGTTAACCATATTTTCCAATTATTATATCTAGGCTTAAAAATATTCCATGAAATCAACTGTTTAAGCATTTTCCCATATAAAAGCATAGCATACCAAAGTTGACCTTGCCATAAATTAGGTCAATGATTGATTGATTGATTTTGTTGCTTAACGTCCACGGTAAACAACTATGGTCATGTCGGGACGGTCAGTTAACCTAACCACACTATTCCTGGGCAGGCTTAGACCTCCTAAGCGGTTAACCAGTACTAAGTGCACATACAGGCCAATGCACCATCATGATTGTACAAAGTATGATAGGCCCAAGTCCTCAATGCTACATACCATGCCACGTGGTCATTGTGCCTTTGGTTCTGGAGAAGATTTTTGAAGGAGTTTTACCATATATGGGCATGGTGTCCATCTTGGTCATGTGACCATGACCAGCTCAACAAACTTTGGTTCTTTTAACCCAGTGAAGCTCGGTATGAAATATAGCTTCAAATAGCCCAGTGGCTTCAGAGAAGATGTTTGAAAATGTTGACGGGCAACAGAATCACAGTGACCTTGAACAAAGGTCAAAGAATGACCTTGACCTTTAACAACATAATATCTTAATAGGCTCACTTAGTTAACCATAAATACCAAATATATGTATCATATCTTGGACTTGAATGGTTTCTGAGAAATCCTCTGTTTAAGCATTTTCCAATGCATCAAAATTGACCTTGCCATAAATTAGGTCACACTCAATGCACAGTCCTGATTTGTATGAATTATGATGAGCCCATGTTCCAAATGCTAAATACCAAGTTTCAAGGTCATAGGCCTTTTGGTTCTAGAGCAAAAGATTTTTGAACGGGTTTTACCATATATGGACATGGTGGCCATCTTGGCTATGTGACCCAGATTCAGGGAACCAACTTTCGTTCCCCCATCCCACTAAGACTCCATATGAAATTTGGCTTCAATCGGCCCAGTGGTTTCAGAGGAGAAGTTGCTTGAAAATCTGGACAACAGATGGACGGAGAGAATGACCTTGACCTTTAGTGACATAATATCTTCATTTGTTTATTTAGTTGACCATGTATACCAAGTATTGTACCTTAGACTTAAATAGTTTCTGAGAAATCCAATGTTTAAGCGGATTTTTCATTTAGTTGACCATAAATACCAAATATTCTACCTTAGACTTAAATAGTTTCTGAGAAATCCACTGTTTAAGCGTGTTTCCATATAAAAGCCTAAGTTGACTGTTGTCATAAATTAGATCAAGGTCATTGCAAGGTCATGATTTGTATAAATTATAATGGGCCCGCATGCCCAATGCTACATACCAAGTTTCAAGGTCATAGGCCTTTTGGTTCTGGAGAAAAAGATTTTTAAAGGGTTTTTACCATATATAGGCATGGCGGC
Organism: Ctena decussata; assembly: GCA_963989385.1. Lineage (NCBI taxonomy): Eukaryota > Metazoa > Mollusca > Bivalvia > Lucinida > Lucinidae > Ctena > Ctena decussata. The sequence continues at coordinate 67,256,180 of OZ022500.1, read as the reverse complement.
CACCTTGGTCATGTGACCCAGACTCCGCGTACAAACTTTCGTTCCCCCATCCCACTAAGACTCCATATGAAATTTGGCTTTAATCGGCCCAGTGCTTTCAGAGGAGAAGATGTTTGAAAAACTTGATGACGGATGGATGCACCGAATGACCTTGACCTTTAGCGACATAATATCTTCATTTGTTCATTTAGTTGACTATGTTTACCAAGTATTGTACCTCAGACTTAAATAGTTTCTGAGAAATCCACTGTTTAAGTGTTTTCCCATATAAAAGCCTAACGTACATAAGTTAACCATGTCATAAATAAGGTCAAGGTCATCGCAAAGTCATCATTAGTATAAACAATGATGGGCCCGCATGCCCAATGCTACATACAAAGTTTCAAGGTCATAGGACTTTTGGTTCTGGAGAAGAAATTTTTGAAGGGTTTTTACCATATATGGGCGTGGCGGCCATCTTGGTCATGTGACCCAGATACCCGGAATAAACTTTCGTTCCCCCGACCTAGGTAGGCTCCATATGAAATATGGCTTCAATCGACCCAGTGGTTTCAGAGGAGAAGATGTTTGAAAATGTTGACGACGGACGACGGACGGACGACGGATGCCTGGCTATACTATAAGCTCACCTATGAGCCTAAAGGCTCAGGTGAGCTAAAAAAATGCGGAAGATTTATAGCACAGTTTTGGGTCATTAAAGTTAAATTTTAAGTTAATATCTAATGTATTTGACTCACAAAAGTGCTGTATTCCTCCTTCTCTGAAATAAGCTTCAGCAATATTACATGCATGTTGCCCAATATTAGTAGTGATATTTGATCCTGGCAGTAATTGATGTTTTGTGAAATTACAAACGAATATAATGAACATGATACTGGACAACTCATTATTCTATACGTGCTTTATCATGTTTGATATCATTTTAGTACATACAGATGTACCTTATTCTACGTTACTATCATTTGAAGAGTCAGTAGCAGTGTCCGATACCTCATGTGCAGCATCTGCCAATGCATATATGAATTTGTTATGTGTCTTTGGATGTTAAGTGTTTGGCTGATGTCGCTGAAATCCTAAATACCAAATGACTGACGCAATATGCTCCCGACCACTATAGCCCCTGGTCTACATGTGCAATACCAGCCAGTGACCAGAGTTATTGTTGAATTGTGTTCCATCCATTTATGGTGTGTTTTTGTTATATGAGTATACTCTGAGTGTATCAGTGCTTTGATGGTGTTGTTTTCCTGTTTAGTAAGCATAATTAAATAATTTTTCTCTTTTATTTGGTGTTCTTTTGTGTTTTTGGTGGTTTGTAGTACATTTTAGATTTGGTATACTCCAATTAGATGACCTCTCAGTTCAGGTTCATTTAGCTGTGGGAAATCAGCAATTTCAGACTTGTCAATTGTTTTCTATAGAGTATGTTTCTTATCCCATTTATAATACTTTTCTTGCAACTGTTAGTTTTTTTTGTTTTGCTCAAGACATTGGTGATTTTCATTGGCATCATATGATTCTGGTGGTTGACAAAACACGGACCGTCACGGACTCGCGGACTTACGGACTGGTTACGGACTAATTGACAAAACACGGACTGGTTGACAAAACACGGACCAACGGACCAATATTCACGGACTGATTGACAAAACACGGACTCACAGATAAAACACGGACCAACGGACCAAATTACTTACGGACGGACAGACCAATTACGGACTTAGATAAGAAATAATGTAACTTAAAATGTTGTCCAGATTAAAACATTTACGGTCCGTTTTGAGACCAATAGCTTTACACGCCGAACGTTACGTCGAGACGTCGCCATAGATACCAACGTAGGGGAGACCGAGGATAGTTGATGCAAGGGGATCTGAACAACTGATCAGTGATGCTATTTGGTTGCTCAGTGTTGACGGAGTTAGCCTTAACCTATCACAGGCGGATAAAAGACGAATAGATGGAAGTTTTGACAACGGGTGGCTGAATGACACTATCATGGATGCAAGCCAGGCTGTATTAAGGCAGCAGTTTCCCCACGAGCAGGGTATGCAATCGGTGCTTTACGCGGCAAAACCCGAGTTTCAGCCAGTATCTGGAAGATTTGTTCAGCTGATCATCACCCATCCTAATGACGGCGGACTACACTGGATTTGTTTCTCAAATTTAAATTGCGACGATGGTATTGTCAACCTGTATGATAGCAGCGGAAGCACATTTCTTTTAAGTGCTACTGAAAGAGCAATAGCAAAGATCATGCGCTCACCCCTACCTAAAATTTTTGTACGACATATGAAATGCCCAACACACAACAATGGAAATGATTGTGGCGTCTATGCCATTGCAAATATGGTCAGTATACTTCATGGAATAGATCCTAGTGGCGTTACCTTTACAGCGCCTGCCATGCGGAGGCATCTTCAACAAGGACTTGAGGATAAAAATATTACTGTTTTTCCTCATCGAAAACTATAGCTATTGTATTTTTCACGGACCACCTTAACTGACCAAAGTCATGGACAGATAACCTGTCAACTTCAACGACATTTACGGACCAACGTCACGTACCTCTAACACGTCAACTTTACGGACCATACACAAACTTCATTCACGGATTATTTCTCATATGGAATTCATTACGGACCAGATACTGACTTATGGCATCGACTCTTTCTGAGCTTACCTCACGGACCATTTACGGACCCGGACAGTTACGGACCTGAACCGTGACTAACGTTGCGTCGAGACGTCGCCATACATATCAACGTACCAGTTTACCGATCCTGGACAACACCCACCCCACCTTTCAGCCTCATAATTTGTTCACTGAGATAGCTGACCAATTTACGGACTAATAGGTTAACAAGGTTAACTAACTTGTCACGGACCAAATTCCATATTATTTTTCTATTGGTCCGTGAGTCCGTGACTGGTCCGTGTTTTGTCAATGGGCTATGATTCTACGTAGCATTGCAAAGACAATTCAAGTGCTCTTTGTTGAAAAGAGCACACAATTAAAGTACATTTATCAACAGTGCCTTTGATATCCCAGTCGATCTCACGTTGTCATCATATGTCAATGCATCATCACTGTCAAAATTCAAGATATCTTTCATTGCTTGTCCAGTAACTAAACTATGTTTTAAGACTTGTTGGTATTTTGAGTCCCATAATCTTTACAGCAATAGATAACTGACAGGTACTACAAGAACTGACCGGTATTACAAAAGCTAATATTGTATAAGCACTTAAACATAACACAATGGATTTATACTTGGAACTTATTGTGTTAGACAGGGAGAAAGCTTGAACCTCATAATATTTGCATATAAAATGGGTCATCTAATTTCTTCATTTTAGTATTCATATTCACTACCATTGTATCTCTGTAATATCATTATAGAGGTAAAAATTGTTACTTTATTAATTTATTTTCTTCTTCTTTCTTTCATTCCTAACTGTTATATAGAAATCACACATAATAGGAGCTACTTTTCTTTTAATATGATATTTCTTGCTGTCGCAGCAGGAGTTCCCCTTTTGACGTGATCTTTGCATATTGTCTTCATTCACATTCTAAATTGTTTTCAGAGGACACATAACGTTCAGCTCTTTCTAAGAAGGATACTGTGCAGCTTTTGAATTATATTCTTATAAAATGCTTTTGTGTGATAATTTGATGTTGTTCGTTAAGATAGAATTGTAAGAGTATTGATACATTTTTGGAAGACTCTCTCACATTTACCTGTCAGTCATTTTTATTGAGATTTGTCATTTTTAAAAAGTGATACAACCTTGTGTCTGTGTTTAACTTTGGATGTCGTTTGGCAGTTGTTTACAGTGTCTTTAAAAATCAGTATACGTATTATAGCCTTTTTGATTTCTGCTTTGTATTGTTGGGGAAACATTTGTCTATTTACTGGACATTTACCTCACTTATTTAGTTTGATACTAGTGTTGTTTTAGATTATTTTCATACAGAATCAACTTATCTGTGCTTAAATTATATCATATTTCATCTGTGTGTCTGGTTTAGCCTGACCGTTCACAGTTTCATATTCTTTAGGAAGCATAATACTTTTGTCTATTTATTGGACATTTTCTAAACTTGTCATTTTGATATTTTTGTTGTTTTACACTGTTTTCGGAAGGAATCCACTTATCTGAGCTTAAATTATTTCATATTTCATCTGGGGCCGTATTCATAAAGCCACTTGAGTGGTTGCTATGCGGTTGCTAAGGCTACATATCTATAAAGGAGATTCCCTACAACTATGAAATTTGATCTGGAGGAACAGTCTTACAAAGACTGTTCCTCCAGACCAAATTTTATAGTTGTAGGGAATCTCCTTCAAAGAAATTTAGCCTTAGCAACAGCATAGCAACAACTTAAGTCGTTTTATGAATACGGCCCCTGCTGTATATTGTTCATCTATTTTTGTAAGTATTTATCTCTTATACTGAATTATTTACCTAAGGAAAGGTTATTGTTGTTTAAAGAAAACACACTTATGTACAATATAAGAAAATCAAGAGGCAAACTCTGCAAAGGTTGCAAAGTGAAGTATGGGCGATGGGCACGACTCAGGAGACTCAGTCCACATGGTGTTTCTGTTTTGCTATTGACATTACAAGGAAAGGTTAGTGAGGGGGATCTCCTTTGTGAAAAAAGTTACGGGCCTCAAACTCCCACCCTGCCTAACCGGATCTTAAAGGAAAAGTTCAACAATAATGAAGCCAGTACCTCTGATACATCTGAAAAAGATCTATCATCAAACCCTAAAAAGAAGATTAAGCTAAGTATTCCTACAGCACCATCTTCCTCTGTTAAGTGTTTAATATGTCAAAAAGACAGACGTAAAAGTAACTCTGCTTACTTAACAAAACTTTCACCAAAACACAGAGCAATTTTTTTTTATCAAAACAGGCATGGTGATTACTGAAGGGGCAAGAGTATGTGCTTCCCATATAATGGGTGACACTATTAAAGAAGAATGTTACAGTCGAGTCCGGTAACATTGCGCGGTCGCTAACATTGCGCATTATTAGCGTAAACGGAATATCAGAGAGTATGCCATTACCGATGTCATTTTCGCCATTGTTTTGTACACAACATTTCTTTTAAACTTTTGAGAAGCTTTCAATCTACCAGTGTGACAAATACACCCAAAACATGAATTCTACGCCTGTCAACATGTCTTTGTATTTAATAACAAATATATAGGGTCAACACTGTCGCACGCCCACGCAACTGAGGGGAATTCGCCAGAAACGCCTACCTCACACTAGTCACCGAATGTTCTATAAACATTGTATATTATATCCATAAAATATTGTTTTGCAGTTATTTTGTTGCAAGTATTGCATTTTTACACTGCTTGCAGACGAGCGTTTAAAAAATGACGTCATTTGTGGGCGGGAAAATGGATCACTCACAAAATGATTTTGTTTTGGCAGCAAATAATAATCATAGAATTACTCGTTTCTTGGTGTGTGTTTTTTTTTATTTCATTTTAGATAAAAGAAGTTTATATTCAGCTGGATAATAAATTGTAGATCGAAATTCTTTAAAGAATTAACCTAGCCAATGACATTTCCATGCCACCGCACGTGACTTGCACGTGGCAGATTAAAGACGTGTGTTTAGGTTCGAGGCGATGTAAAGTTGTTGACATAATATTGTAAGTGTGTCAATAAACATCTTCAAAGGGATAAAATATTTGATTCTAATAGGTCTGCGCAATGTTAGGCGACGAATTTGCTCTTCCTTTTTCATTGGGGTGTCAATCTTTTAGCTCAGCTTGTGTGAAATGAGCTTAAAAATCGAGCCGTTTGATTATTTAATGTTTGAATGGTTAAGTCATAGCTTATAACTGACGGTAGGTTTTATTTGTGTATTGTTTTCTAAAAACAATTTTATCCATCATATGTCTTAATTGCGCAATGTTACCGGACAGCACCGTATGCCACAATTACGTCAAAGTCACCCTTTTTCCATGCTGACAGTGGCGACATAACTGAGTTATTGAACGAGTTGCGTACAGTAGCTATAAAAAAGTCTAATACTTTGAATTTCGACAATGACGATGCAATGACAGACGATGACCACAAGAGGCTGCCTGGATTCTGAATAACAAAGGAACAGTTCACTTCTGTTCATGAATGCCTCTCATCTTTACGCTCTTCATCTACAAGGAGCACTTGTACTGCCCTTGCAATGCTACTTGTGAAACTCAGGACTGGGTTGTCCTTAGTTGTAATTTCTACATTGTTTGGTGTAAAAATACACATGTAGTAAGGCAATTCGATCCGCTAGAATCAGTCTAATGTCTTATTTCGTTCCACGATATCTTGGTCTAGCATATATAGACAGAAATAAGGTTATCCAAGATCACACCACCGAATTTGCAAGGGTATTATTTGGCGATTCCAAGACTGATGTTGCAATTGCTGTAGCAGATGGTACCTACATATACATTGAGAAAAGTGGTCATTACACATTTCAAATGCGGTCTTATTCTGTGCACAAAGGTCGTCCTTTGGTTAAACCAGTGATGCTTGTTGCAACAGATGGCTACATACTCACCGTTCTTGGGCCTTATTTGGCAGATGCAAAGAACTCAGACGCGAAAATTACCGAACATATGCTTAAAAGTAATGCTGAAGATATTAGAAATCGGTTTAATGAAGGGGATGTCCTAATAGTTGATCGAGGATTCAGGGATGTCACAGAATTACTCAATGACTGTGGCATCAAGACTGAAATGCCTCATTTCTTGAAGAAATCTGAAAAGCAGCATAATACTGAAGTGGCAAATGAGTCCCGACTTGTCACGAAAGTGCGATGGGTGGTAGAATCTGCAATTGGCCGTATCAAACAGTGGAAGGCATTAAGTAATGTACTTTCAAATTCACAAAAAATTAATACCTATTGCAGGCGATTAAGTCAGAATTGTCTGTTCATTATGTAATGCTTTCCGACCACCATTGGTGACAAGCTGGAATCAGATGCGGTCATAGCAAGAAGAATGATGACTTGAGCAAAAAAAAATAATAAGCTTCAACAAAAAGTAATTGAAAACAAGGGGGATAAGAAACGTACCATATGGAAAAACACTGACGGATCTGAAATTACTGACTTCCCACAACTTAATGAAACTGAACTCAGAGATCTTACAATTGGAGTGTATCAACATGATCCAGTAGGCAAAGTCGTACACAAAAGAGCATCAGAACGAAGATGGGAAATATGAAAACATGATCAATAAAGAGACAGACGGCATTATCAAAGCACAGATACGCTCAAGGCATACTAGCAGCAAAACATACAATATGTTGATTGAGCACAGCTCAGGAATAAATCCCATCACTGGCTGGTGTTGTACATGTAAATGCACCGTCCCGACATGACCTTAGCTGTTTACCGTGGACGTTAAGCATCAAATCAATCAACCAACCAACATGTAAATGCGGGGCTAGAGTGGTCGGCTCCTGTGCACATATTGCGTCAGTCATTTATTTCGGCCTATATCGAATCGTTTCACAAAGAGAGAGAGAAAAATAATATTTAGGTTACTAAATAATCCGAACAACCCAATCCCGCACTTGCTGCAAGCACAGCCACCATTGCCCTACTATTATCCAAATAAGTAAGACTCCCCGGTTCTGAAAAGTACATCTGTAGCACTACTGCCCGACCAGACCACCCCTAAAGTCACTTGTAATGTAGATCCGCAACAAAGCGAGATGCGATTCTTGTATAAATCAAATCAAATCTTAATTTGGTCTCAAAAGAAAACATACAAATGACGGATTGTCACCAAAACATGAACAACTGGATATAGTGTAGCGTTGTGTTTATATTGCCTAATTACCAAAAAATGGAAATATACTGAGTTACATAAATGTAACTGGAGCATTATTTCATTTAGTGTCAAACACTAATATTTCTGAATAAGCTGAATTCAAGGTTTTAATATCTGCATGCCTCTAGCATTCAGTCATTTGTATTATCATGTGTACTTTTACAGCATACTTTGATCATTAATAAGTATAATTAAAATCTGAAAAAGTTCCTTCAAGAGCAGAGAATACATACAGAAGTAGGAACATGGGCCAGACTACGTAGTTTCGGCTAATAAAGCCTCGTCAGTGACCCTGGCAATATCTGGTGACGAAACCAGAAAAAAAGCATACTGTAATTTCTTAATTTTAATTAGGCAGTCGATTCAAAGACTGATAAATTTCAAAAGGATCCAAATAATATAAAAGACGATGATCTAGAATGATAGTCTAAATCGATCTCAAATTTAAGAATACTCAGAATCTATCCTCTGATCTCAAAGGATGTAATAAAATATAATCTGCACTATGGATGATGTACGGGGAGACGTTTTACGGCCGCCACACGGCACAACACCAGCTGCAGTGAAGTAAAATTAAAATCTGAAAAAGTTCCTTCAAGAGCAGAGAATACATACAGAAGTAGGAACATGGGCCAGACTACGTAGTTTCGGCTAATAAAGCCTCGTCAGTGACCCTGGCAATATCTGGTGACGAAACCAGAAAAAAAGCATACTGTAATTTCTTAATTTTAATTAGGCAGTCGATTCAAAGACTGATAAATTTCAAAAGGATCCAAATGATATAAAAGACGATGATCTAGAATAATAGTCTAAATCAATCTCAAATTTTATAATACTCAGAATCTATCCTCTGATCTCAAAGGATGTAATAAAATATAATCTGCACTATGGATGATGTACGGGGAGACGTTTTACGGCCGCCACACGGCACAACACCAGCTGCAGTGAAGTAAAATTAAAATCTGAAAAAGTTCCTTCAAGAGCAGAGAATACATACAGAAGTAGGAACATGGGCCAGACTACGTAGTTTCGGCTAATAAAGCCTCGTCAGTGACCCTGGCAATATCTGGTGACGAAACCAGAAAAAAAGCATACTGTAATTTCTTAATTTTCATTAGGCAGTCGATTCAAAGACTGATAAATTTCAAAAGGATCCAAATAATATAAAAGACGATGATCTAGAATAATAGTCTAAATCGATCTCAAATATTAGAATACTCAGAATCTATCCTCTGATCTCAAAGGATGTAAATAAAATATAATCTGCACTATGGATGATGTACGTAGAGACGTTTTACGGCCGCCACACGGCACAACACCAGCTGCAGTGAAGTAAAATTAAAATCTGAAAAAGTTCCTTCAAGAGCAGAGAATACATACAGAAGTAGGAACATGGGCCAGACTACGTAGTTTCGGCTAATAAAGCCTCGTCAGTGACCCTGGCAATATCTAGTGACGAAACCAGAAAAAAAGCATACTGTAATTTCTTAATTTTAATTAGGCAGTCGATTCAAAGACTGATAAATTTCAAAAGGATCCAAATAATATAAAAGACGATGATCTAGAATAATAGTCTAAATCGATCTCAAATTTTAGAATACTCAGAATCTATCGTCTGATCTCAAAGGATGTAAATAAAATATAATCTGCACTATGGATGATGTACGGGGAGACGTTTTACGGCCGCCACACGGCACAACACCAGCTGCAGTGAAGTAAAATTAAAATCTTAAAAAGTTTCACAAAAACTCACAAAAAAGAAGCAGTAAGGTTTTTAGCTCACCTGAGCCAGAGGCTCCGGGGGAGCTTATAGGATGGTAAGGCTCTGTCGTCCGTCGTCCGTTGTACGTCGTCCGTCGTCCGTCGTCCGTCCACAATTTCAAATGACTTCTCCTCTGAAACCGCTGGGCCAATTGTAATCAAATTTCATATATAGCCTCCTGGGACCTTAGGAACGAAAAATTGTTCAAACGGTCCTGGTCACATGACCAACATGGCCGCCATGCCCATATATGGTAAAAACCTAAAAAAATCTTCTTCTCCAGAACCAATAGGCCGATGGCCTTGAAACTTGGTATGTAGCATCGTGTACACGAGTACTACCAAGATTGTTCAAATTATGACCTTGGGTTGACCTTGACCTATTTTACGATAAGGTCAAATTTGCTTCCTTGTGCTTTTATATGGCAAAATGCTAGAACATAAGATATCTTGGAAACTTTTGAAGATTTTGGGCTAAAAATTGATATCTACAGTCATCTTAATGAGTACATGAAGATTTATGAGTACAAGAGGTCAAGGTCATTCTTTGACCTTTGACACGGAACTGTCATATTTTGACAATTTCAAACAATCTCCTCAAAAGCCACTGGGCCAATTGTAACCAAATTTCATATAGAGCGTCCAGGGGTTGAGGGAATGAAAATTTGTTCAAACGGTCCAGGTCACATGACCAACATGGCCGCCATGCCCATATATGGTAAAAACAGTTAATAATCTTCTTTTCTAGAACCAATTGACCGAAGGCCTTGAAACTTAGTATGTAGCATTTGGTACTCCCGTACTATCTAGATTGTTGAAAATGATGACCTTGGATTGACCTTGACCATTTTACGACAAGGTCAAATATTGGAAAATGCTAGAACATAAGATTTCATTGAAAGGTTTGAAGCTTTTAGCCTAAAAATTGGTATATACAGTCATCTTAATGAGTACATGAAGATTTATGAGTACAAGAGGTCAAGGTCATTCTATGACCTTTGACCCAGAACTGTCATATTATGACAATTTCAAACAATCTCCTCAAAAACCTGATGGCCAATTGTAACCAAATTTCAAATAGAGTTTCCATGGGTTGAGAGAATGAAAATTTGTTCAAACAGTCCCTGTCACACGATCAACATGGCCACCACACCCATATATGGTAAAAACCTTTAAAAATCTTCGACTCCAGAACCAATTGACCGAAGGCCTTGAAACTTAGTATGTAGCATTGGGTACTCCAGTTCTATCTAGATTGTTGAAAATGATGACCTTGGGTTGACCTTGACCATTTTACGGCAAGGCCAAAGGCCTATAACATAAGATTTCCTGGAAAGTTTGGAAGAATTAGGCCTAAAAATTGGTATATACATTCATCTTAATGAGTACATGAAGATTTATGAGTACAAGAGGTCAAGGCCCATACTTGACTTTTGACCCAGACCCGTCATATTTTGACAATATCATTCTCCTCAAAAACCACTGTTCCAATTGTAACCAAATTTCATACAGAGCCTCCAGGGGTTGAGAGAATGTGAATTTGTTCAGATGGTCCAGGTCACATGACCAAAATGGCTGCCATGCCCATATATAGTAAAAACCGTTAAAAATCTTCAACTCCAGAACCAATTGACCGAAGGCCTTGAAACTTAGTATGTAGCAGTGGGTACTCCAGTACTATATAGATTGTTGAAAATGATGACCTTGGGCTGACCTTGACCATTTTACAGCAAGGTCAAATATGGGAAAATGCTAAAACATAAGATTTCCCGGAAAGTTTTGAAGATTTAGGCCTAAAAAATTCATATATACATTCATCCTAATGAGTGCATGAAGGTTTATGAGTACAAGAGGTCAAGGCCATTCTTTGACTTTTGACCCAGAACTCTCTCATTTTGACAATATCAGGTGAGCGATTCAGGGCCTCATGGCCCTCTTGTTTATAGAGCTACAGTATCATGATACTTCACTCCATCTCAACCTAACTTTAAATCAAAGGCTCAAAATTGAATGGGGTGGTTGGGTGGTGCGATGGTGCTGCGTATAACTTCAGTGCCGGGGCGTCCTACTGCTTGGGATAATAGTAGGGTAGGGACCTACTGTGCTTGCAGTAGGTGCGGGTTGGGGTTGTTTGGATTTTGTTTCTCTCGTCTATCATTTCTCTTCTTTCTCTCTGGCTCTGGGAGACGGCCCGATATAGACTGAATTACTGTCTCAAAGGGCCGTTAACCCAAAACAACCAATCATCCAAAATCAGAATTGAACATCATATTCGACCGTAGCGAACCATTTAAAAGACTGAGCACTGTTTCGGTTTAGTCTCAAAGTTTACATGCTGAAATGTTATCAACGTTATCCGTTTGTAGCGCCGTCATCAGTTATACGGCAACATTTTGTTGTTATGACTAGGTGACAAAAGAAAAACTATTAATCATAAGATGTCACATCATCAATCTGTTCAGTAGTTGTGGTGTCTGTATTTCATATACACTCGGAAAAAAATAAAAATGGGTCAAATTTTTTCCCTGCGATTTCTGGAACATTTCAAACATTTGGTTGAATAAATCATTTCTACCTTCCATTTTATTCATTTTGCAAGTTTTATACACATGAAGTTTAATCTGTAGCCTTTGTCTTGACCAAATCCAGGCTCAAGTCCAAGTCAAACTACCCTTAAAATGAAAGTTGTTTGAATTCCCATAGAGAATTGATGGTGTGTCAGTTTGGTCGGGCATAACTTTTAAAACTGCTATGCGTTTTAAAATTGTTACAGCTTGCTGACCTTAAAAATGATAAAATTTGATGACTATCGAGCAAGCTTGCAAAAAAAATCATGAATTGGCGAATTCGAAAATTTTGGTGAATTTGTTCCTTATGGACTTCTGACCTCTTTGATTTTGAGGGTTGTGTGAATTGAGGTCTGGACTTGATCAAGACAAAGGTTATATATTCAAACTTCATGTGTTTAAAACTTGCAAAATGAATAAAATGGAAGGTAGAAATGATTTATTTTACCAAACTGCTGTCTCAAAAGGGCCGCTAAACACCCCCACCCCGAAAAAAACAAAAAAAAAACAAAAAAAAAACAAAAAAAAAAAACAAAAAAAAAGAAAAAAAAAAACAACCAACCAAAATTCACATGCACATCTTCATTTTATGTCTGTGTACAAAGTATGAACACAATCCATTTGAAACTGTTGCAGGAGTTTATTACGCAAACTCTATACCCTAATAATCAAAAGGGCTGCCCAAAATGACTAAGTTCAAAAGGCCGTTTTTCTGTCTAAAACCATATTATTATCAACGAAAGGTCGTATGCATATTTTCATTGTTTCCACAACATAGGCATATAGTTCGAAAACAATCCATTGAAAATTGTTGGAGAAGTTGATTACACAATCTATATATCTGAAATACGAAAAGCTACTTAAAATGACAATGTTCAAAAGGTCGTAATTTTGTCAAAATGAAATTCCAAAATATCACATGGATATCTTCATTATGTCAACAGTATGTGTTCAAAGTTTAAACACGATCCATTGAAAATTGTGGGAGAAGTTGATTACGCAAACTACCTAAAAGCGTGACTAACGGACAGACAGACAGGCGGACTGACAGACAGGAGCAAATCTTAATGCCACCCTGACGGCATATTTAAGCATCTGTCGAAGGTAACTCCACGTTCCATTCTATTTAAGGAATAATTGGAAACAAAAAAAAAATAGTTAGAGGTATTTCTCTAACGGAATAAAATTTTGCTGCAGTAGTCCATGGCACGACTCTATGTGTCTCTCTTTTTTCTCAGCTTCAGGTTTCCGATCTGTAATAGTAAGCTCATGATGAGTCACTGTCACGGGTCATGGTATGACAGACATAATGTATTGTTTCACCAAAACAGAGAAATTGATTTAAGAAATAGATATCATTTTTTCCGATGTTCATGGAAGAATGAACACAATGGGTCACGTGCAAAGTAAGTGACGCCCGAAGGGTGTTCACGTTTACTTTGCACGGGACCCTTTGTGTTCATACTTCCATGAACCTGTCTATGGGAGACGGCCCGATATAGACTGAAATACTGTCTCAAAGGGCCGTTAAACCCATAACAATCAATCAATCAAATCCATGAACTTCGGAAAAATGAAATTTTTCTCTTATAATTACATTTAATTTTAGAATTATTTTGAGCATCATTTTCAGTTTTTAAGAGCAACATTTGTAAAATATACGACATAAAGCTGTCACTAACCAACATGTAAGCCGCTGTCGCCATGACGTGTTGTACAATAGAACGCTACAAGGCCAATGGCGTCTCTTGTTCACAGGTGTCGTTGCGTATCAACAAGGTCGCAAGACCGACTTTTGTTCATGGAAGTATGAACACTGTTTCTCCAAAATAGGTTTATCTAATGAAAATCTAAGGGAATGTAATTATTTAAGAATAGAAATTCGATTTTTCAGCGTTCATCGTGTGATGAAGCCACTGGGCTTAACTAAAATTCCATGAAGCGCGAAGCGCTCCTTGTAGAATTTTAGCGACGACCACCTGGCTTCTTCCTACGATTTTTTAGCGTTCATCGTGTGATGAAGCCACTGGGCGGAGCTAAAATTCTATGAAGCGCGAAGCGCTTCTTGTAGATTTTTAGCGACGACCACTGGCTTCTTCCCACGATGAACGCTAGCGCTTCATAGAATTTTAGCTCCCCCCAGTGGCTTCATGACACGATGAACGCTGAAAAATCAAATTTAAGCGCTTCTTGTAGAATCTTAGCGACGACCACTGGCTTCTTTCCCCGATGAACGCTGAAAAATCAAATTTTTATTCTTATATTTACACTTTACTTTTAGACTTTTCTTGGGCGGTTTTTATGGTAATTCAATGTAGAATATGCAAAATATACGTCGAAGAAAAGATAGTAAGGTTGCACTACAGTAAAAAAATGCTCATTATGCAAGCCCCGCCTCTTTTGGGGAGAGCTTTCAGGAGTATAATGAATATTTGCCGGCCCCTGATTGGTTTTATTATGAAAGTTGAATATTTTTCTGAATGTTATGCTTATTTATTATTATAAAAAATGAGGCTTATTTACAAAGCTGTTTTGCTACATTTTTGTAGGTGTTGAAAAATACACAGGGGGTGCCAGTGAAAGTTTCGAGATTTATTTCTGTGAACTACATCCTGTCAGCACTAAAAATAGAATAGGTCAAAAAGATGCCGCACAACCCCCAACTTTTTTTTAGCTATTACTGGTAGGTAAATGTGTTGTCTATTCAATTCCATGCCTCAATTTGGAAAGTTTAGACCTGGAGAAAATTGGCAGTGCATTGACTTTGACCCATTTTGCACTGTGAGCTATGGGATTTTTTTAGTGTAGTGCCACCTAAACCCAGAATTTGCTTGTGTATGTTTCTTCGAGATAGCCCTGATTCCCAAAATGGAACCCCATATTCTGGTTTTGCATGTACTTACAGCAAACAAGGAAGCTTTTTGGCACAAACTTACAGCTGATATGCAGAAAAAAATCCAGTTTTCACTTTGGACCCATTATTGCACTGAGTGGGTGGGGTTATGAAAACATGCTTTTGCAGAAAGGTCTGTTTCTTGGCCAGATGTGACTTGAATAATGGAAAGAAGTCATAGGCTGTCATATATATGCTGTCCTTAAAGCTTATTTGAGACCAGTTGCCCATGAGGAGTGCTACTGGAGAACAGTTAGATGTCTCGCACTTATGTCGTAGCCGCTGGCTTTCATTGAAGCCGACACAGTTTAGAATCGCATCTGTCAATATGGAACATATGAGCTTTGCGCTATTCATTTTGTGCTCTGGATGTTTTTCAGTCCTCTTGCTACTCTTGTGCCAGGGACAGTTGGACAACCCAGGGCCTTGTAGAACTTAGTAATAGACTCACCAGGGCCAGGAAATAGCAGTATGCGAATCCCATAATTTCAGCGTAAGTTATAGTTTTGGCCGCAGTTGCAAATAACTGCCCTGGTCGCACTCCGTTTTGCTTATTTGCATTCTTGCGTGTTTTACTGAGCATCGCTGGGAATCAGATGGTACGGCACACATTGCTGGAGAAGACTCTCAGCTTAAATTCAGTTGTTTTTTCATTGAGCACTGCAAAATTTTATTCATTTTAAGTTCTGTATATTCTCTCGGAAGAAAATTTATGGGCATTTTATTAGATCTGGCGGCATGAGTTTCTACTGACTGAGGATTTCATTACATTGATAAAAGAACCAGAGCTCTAAATAGATAATTAATCTGGGATTTTCATTCTTTTTCCTATGTTTCCCTGACAAAAAACATACGTTGTGACTCCTCATTAGAACTGCCTTGCTGAGGATGTTCATTTGAAAGCGCAATGAGGAGGTTCTATTTGAGGCCACAGTTTGCGTTGAAGTGTATGTTTCGTTTCATTAGAACCTCCTCTTAGAGGCAGTTCTAATGATGTTATGGCCTGTCATTAGAGCTTTCTCACTCAGACAGTTCTGATAAGGCCACAACATTATGCTTTTCCATATTGTTATCAATACATGTATAAGCACCAAAATTAGCTCTTTTGTGTGTGCAGTCTAGTCTGGTCAGGTCAAACCATACCCTTTGAAAATACTATGCACACAAGCAGGAAACATAAATCTTTTACCTGTTCCTTTCAGATTGTATTAATTTGTTTTATGCTTTAAATGCTTTTAATTTTAGTTATCTTTGCATCTGCAACGCAGAAATCAAACTGTGCATGCAGTACTATGGAAAGAGGAGTTGTCTCCCTTTGACTGTTCTGCTGGGAATACTACAAGGTTCAATTTTCAGTCTATTATTCTTATTTATTGTTATCATTTGTATTATTATTCTCAACAAACATAGGGAAAACAGAAGTTATTGCAAGAGCTTTTCTTTGCAAGTACAATTTTGCTTTCAGATCAGACAGGGCTCGTCGATCTCAAAAGACATGCTGGCCTGGACCCGGCTCAAGTGAAGATTGTTTGTTGTGAGTCGCATTCTATAAAGACGTCTCTTGGAAGTCTTACATTTTGGGTTATGACAGCATCAGTGTTTGCTGGTGAGTAGTTTTCATCTGACTTAAAGCCTTTGTTATGTGGAATATTCCCTTTCTTGAACCTCAGTATCCCTCGGCACCAGTTTATATTCTTGTTTCTTCACCTACCCTTAATTAGACAGTTCTGTAAGGCCTCTTTTTACTGGATGTGAAGTTAGTTGGGTATAGAATAATAGAATAGAAATATAAAAGTTGTTTCTATAAGCTTGGTAGTAGTTTGAAGACAATAGACTTGTATTTGAGGAAGAACAAAAGCAGTAAAATTGTTTGCGCCCAGAGATTTCTCCGAGCAGGAAGGGGTGGGTTGCAAAAGTTAGTTTTTCTGCTGTGCACCTTGTGATATGCAGTCAGACTTGCAGGATACATATACTAGGAATAGTAGTTTATCATATATTAGTAACTGTCTGTCAGCTAATTGCATGGCAGGAACTCTGTATTCTTTCAAAGGCGAAATTTCAGAAATTTTGCATATTTTAACAGTGCCCACTTATCAATAGATATTACAGTACAGCAATGGAACTTTGCTTGAAGTATGACTGATATGCCGTACTTTTTACATAAGAGATTAAAGAAACAAAACAATGGCTTAATTGTTCATAGGCATATTTCTTTTTGTAACAGGACAAATAGTATGAGTAAGATATTTCAAAATGTAAATGTTTTATGCTTTGGCCGCCAAGTGCTGCCATAGAGTTGATAGCAAATATTTTCTCCACAACTAGTAGAACTGTAATCCCTGGCATAAATAAATGATGGCAGTGAACCTACTTTACATTATATAACACAAGAAGGCTAAAGGCCTTAATTTGGTGGAAGGTATAGGTTGCACTACAGTAAAAAAATGCTCATTATGCAAGCCCCGCCTCTTTTGGGGAGAGCTTTCAGGAGTATAATGAATATTTGCCGGCCCCTGATTGGTTTTATTATGAAAGTTGAATATTTTTCTGAATGTTATGCTTATTTATTATTATAAAAAATGAGGCTTATTTACAAAGCTGTTTTGCTACATTTTTGTTGGTGTTGAAAAATACACAGGGGGTGCCAGTGAAAGTTTCGAGATTTATTTCTGTGAACTACATCCTGTCAGCACTAAAAATAGAATAGGTCAAAAAGATGCCGCACAACCCCCAACTTTTTTTAGCTATTACTGGTAGGTAAAGGTGTTGTCTATTCAATTCCATGCCTCAATTTGGAAAGTTTAGACCTGGAGAAAATTGGCAGTGCATTGACTTTGACCCATTTTGCACTGTGAGCTATGGGATTTTTTTTAGTGTAGTGCCACAACGACCTGTTCGGCCATTACGTTAAAAAGCCGTCGCCATAACGTGGCGTCAATCGAACGTTACGTGGACCAATCAAGACGTTTGTTTACTTTAGGTGTCGCTTGACGACAACGTCACATGATCAATTGTCGTTCATCGGTGTATGAAGCCAGTTGCTCTAGAAGGTTTGCCTCTGGGAAGTCAGTGGCAAGTGTAAATATTAAAGTATGAAGCTGGTGTGACTGTATTATGCTTCAAAGTAACTGTTCTGGGCGAAAAATGATTTGTGTCATGTGGGAAGGATGGCCAGAGTGCTCCCGTTCACATATACTAATAATGAACCGTGACGAGTCTTAAAACTGAAAATTGAAGATTCTGGTCAGTTTGCGCAGGTTGATTAGGGTTTTCACGGTGCGCATATGACTTGAGGTCCCATTTCACGCAGCACCAATCAAAAATGCCGGGCCGGGTAGCGCAATCGGTAGGGCACCTGACTCGTAAGTCAGAGGTCCTGGGTTCGAATCCCGGTCTGGCCACATACTTTCGTTTCTCCTTCCGCTGATTCAAGAAGGGCATGTGTCGGTTACTGGCGAAAGTATGTGCACTTAGTACTGGTTAACCGCTTAGGAGGTCTAAGCCTGCCCAGGAATAGTGTGGTTAGGTTAACTGACCGTCCCGACATGACCTTAGTTGTTTACCGTGGACGTTAAGCATCAAATCAACCAATCAACCAACCAATCAAAATACGATGTGTAGATATTTAACAACAACAAAAAATACTCGTTGTACCCCACTTGAAATTCTTTATCAACAACACCGATTTTACTGAAGATTTGTGTATAGGATGCATTACACCTTTTGAAACTGACTTATTCAAAGTCAATAAAAGGTTCCCTCAAACTTTTAATGGGGGCACACATGCAAAGCGGTTACTAATCTGTACAGCCCCAATACTGAGAACCGAGACACGACAAAACCAACAAAGTGGCTGTGCACCCAGTGCAGACTCGGATCAGCTTGGGCGTCGCCTAGTCTAATAAGAGGTTTCGCTTTCCGCATCGATGTAGCTTAAACCCTTAGCTATCCTTTAAGCGCTTAACGAAAGGCCTGATCAGAGTGGGCGGAGGCCCAGGCTGATCTGAGCCTGCGCTAGGCACACAACCACTTTGTAGGGTTTCTCGTGTCGCGGCTTAATTGTACAATAGTAAATTAGCAAACAGTGTAGACCCATATCGGACTGCGCCTTTTATCAGACTGCTACTACTGAACTGTGCGTCATTACACTTGACCCTTACTATCTCGCACATCACCAGAAATAATTTGTTTAACCCATTTTGCCAAGTACCCCATAAAATGGATATTGGCAAAAAGTGCATACCCAGAGCAGACGCCGCAGAACGCGGCGTCTGATCAGGGTCTTCACTGTTTGCATAAGAAAACTGGGCACTTCTCTTGAAAATAATTACATTTGCTTTCATTACAATTATTACTATTATTATTATTATATTTTTTATCTTATTATCAATTATTTAATCATTAAAAATCAAATATTTTAAAAGTGCATATTTCCTTTTGACTGAAAGAAATACAGTGGTCTATGAAATAATGGACAGATTTTAGTTCAGACATCATTACTTTTGATAACTGAATAATTAATTTGAAGCAACTGTAAATCTATATAAGACATAGTTTTTATTTATATTGTTTAAGAATTATGATTCTTCTTTCATCATGGGAACTAAATAAAAATGAGCCGCGACACGAGAAATCCAACAATGTGGTTGTGCGCCCAGTGGAGACTCAGATCAGCCTGGGCATCCGCCCAGTCTGATCAGAATCTTCGCTGTCCGCATGGAGGTAGCTTAGACCCTTAGCTACCCTTTGAGCGAAAGGCGGAGAGTCTGATCAGACTGGGCGGATGCCCAGGCTGATCTGAGTCTACGCTGGGCGCACAACCACATTGTTGGTTTTCTCGTGTCGCGGCTCAAATTAAAACTTCTGGATCTCTGATTTTTTCAATCACACCTCAAAATATAATTCATGACTGTTTATTGCAAAACTGTAAATGCATGACAAGTTGAATACCACTTATCAGCAGTGTGGCTTAACCTCCGCCCCCTTATACTGCCCACTTACACTACCTATACATGTAAAATCTGCTGGCCGGGTAAACGACAATCCTGGCCTTTAAGGGCTGGACCAATATCAATTTAAGTGTAGACAGGTCATGCTGAACACTGCCAGAGGGTTGAATTGCCATTTTAGTGAGTTGGACTATAAACCGTAAGAGTTATGGCTGACCATCACAAATGTGCATGATAGAAAACCGTATGTCCCCATACTGATTATGAAGGGGTAATCAGGGTATGATTGGCACGTGAAAATAGACATTACGCCATTTGGTTAAGTAAATATTGCATTATCCGGGTTTTTTTTGTCGTCTGCTGAAATTGTCGTCTGCATCAAAAACCAAGAATATTTTGACAATATTGGTCTACTCAGTAACTAACCCTTGTAGAAACGATGTCTAGGCAGCCAACAGTTTGGATCTCAGATCAGGCCCCACGTTTGTAGGGCCTGATCTGGATCCAAACTGTTAGCCCAGATACCCTTAAAGGGGTATCCCCAATGGAATGGGTTAACCGATATCAGAGACTGTGGCTTTCCCAGGAGTCATAGATAAGTAAACCGTTTGATGATTGCATTAACCCATTGCAACCTGGGTATTTTTTGAGGCGCATCCTCGTATAATTTCGATATTGTTCCACATTTCACAATATCCCATTGGTCAAATAACGCGTATGTCAAAATTTAGCCAATAATATCAAAGGTCAATGAATGTTTAATCTTCGTTTTTCCTCGTCGTACTGCACCTACCGCTCGCTTAGCCACTTGGGGAACGTCGTTAGAAGAATCGAACTGAACTGAACTGAAGTCGTACTGCACTGTGAATACTAGCATTCTGTCTTATATTTCACAATATAAATGTTATCGAAAACAGACGCAGATATTCAAACTTTCTTGTTTTCGTCGTAGATCTTCTACTTTCGGTTTAATACACACAAACAAACAGTGCAACTTGTTGGTAACTATTTTGAAATCAGGTCAATTTCAAGACTGACCGCGGTCCATCTTGGAATTCCAAATTCTGTTTACTGTTTAAACATATTTTATTGCCTAAATAGCATAGCAAAGGGGTCGGGCTACAAGTTCTCACAACATTAGTTACAGCCCTTCCCCTACAACAATAGAATACATATCAACATGGCAGGTAATTTTCTAATGACAGAACTATAATAACAATGCAAACTATGCTACCGAGGAGCTCCAAAACGCCATCTATCTATATGCTTCCAACTTCGACCACAGCCCCGCTCCGACAGCCGTAACAGAAAAAATCGCAAGAGACAAACATCGTTATCATAGTAACAAATTTAAATGAACACAAGACAACATTTTGTCGGAACCAGGCGGTAGTCGATAACTACAAGGTAAAACGCAAACCTACTATTAGCGTCTTCAAGCCACTCAGCAGACAAGTGATTACATTATTAAAATTAATATCTGTGAAAATCAACTAATTAAGAAAAAAAAAATAAACAAACAAAAAACAAACAAAAACAAAGAAAGTATAATGTGTGTGCTGCGAACACCTGAGTGGGATTCGTATCCTGCTATAGCTGGATGTAGAGGAAGCATTTTTCGATATCATAACACAACGATAGATCAGGAAAACCTTCTAGACTCCTTGATATAGCGATGGACGGCCTGAAAAAGACGAAAATTACTATCATTAGACAATGAAGGCTTGCCATTCAATATATATTCAAGACTTAAGGGATGAAATTCCCTTGTTTCTCTAAACAGACGTATTCTTGCTGCTGTATAGTTTTCACATTCGAAGAAAAAATGTGATGCATTTTCAATAATGTTACCACATGAGCAATATTTATTTAAACTCAGATGATTTTGAAACAAGTCGGATTGTAGGTCGCTGCAACTGTTTCTTATTCTGGCATGAATTATGGACCATTTGCGATTGCCTTTCAGAAAGTAATCAGGTACCTTACTGGGTGATAAACATTTACTTTTCAAAGATCTACGAAAGGAAGCAAAAGAATCTAGTTGTTTCATAGAGGCATCCAAATTGTTCCAGAGTGTAACACCAGAGGGTATGCAAGATCTTGAAAATATTTCTGTCCGTGCATAAATACTAGAAACATTATTACGATTTCTTAAAGGATAATTTGAAACTTCACGAACAAAAGGGGGGATGAGGTCCGAAACGTAATCAGGAACAAGATTATTAGTACACTTATACATAAAACAAAGCTTCTGAAATTGCCTTCTGTCACTTAATGACACCCAACCGCATTCTTTATATAAGTTTACAAGAGATGTAGATCTGGTAAGACCAGTAACAATGCGAGCTGCCTCATTTTGGAGCTTTTCAAGAGCATTTCTATTTTGAAGAGAGGTACCGTCCCATAAGATAGAAGAATATTCTAAAATTGGCCTGATATAGGACATATACATTTGGTTTAGTGCCTGTCTAGTAAAAGAATACTTTAATTTTCTCATTATTCCCAATATCTTATACGCAGACTTAATAATGTTTTCGATGTGCACATGCCATTGTCCATTACTCTCAAGAGTTACACCTAGATGTTTATGCGACTCGACAAATTTAACAGCTGTATCATTAAAAATAAGTTTTGGATTATCAATATTATGTCTAAGAGTAAACAAAATTGCTTCTGTTTTATTCGGATTAAAGGCCACCAACCATGATGATGCCCATGCATGTATAACAGCTAAATCATGATTTATAATTCCCTCAATATCTTCAATACGACTGGCAGAGAAGAAGAGGGAGCTATCATCGGCAAACAAACGAGTCAAACTTAAAAGATTTTCTGAAATGTCATTAACATATACTAGAAATAATAGCGGCCCTAAAACAGACCCTTGTGGAACACCGGCTCCAACTGTAGTCTCATCAGAGGCAGAAGAATTTATTAACACCCTTTGCTTTCTTGAGGAAAGGTAATTTGAAATCCAGCCTAATATTTTCCCCTTAATACCATTTTGCCTTAATTTAAATAATAAACCCCTATGCCAAACTCGATCAAAGGCTTTTGAAATATCGCAATATACCATGCAAGAAAATTGTTTCTCATCAAAAGATTGACAAATATGATGATAAATATCGATTAGTTGCAAAGTTGTAGAGTGACCAGGTAAAAATCCAGACTGATACTTATATATTAAATTATCACTATTTAAATGATTATAAATTGGACAGCTCAATTTTAAGATAGGTCGTTGTCGCTACCCAGTGTCAAAATTATTACGGTTGTGGGTGCCTACCAACGACATAGCTTACTTATTCACGAAAGTTATTGTCAAATCTTCAACTAGAGACATATAACAAAACACACTTCCATTTAATCTGCGCTGATTATCTTTTTTTTAAAGATTTTTCTTGTTTGTCGTCTGCTGAAATTGTTGTTTGCATCAAAAATCAAGAATATTTTGACAACATTGGTCTACTCAGTAACTAGCTCTTGTAGAAATGATGTCTAGGCAGCAAACAGTTTGGATCTCAGATCAGGCCCCACGTTTGTGAGGCCTGATCTGGGTTTAAACTGTTTGCCCAGGTACCCTTAAAGGGGTATCCCGAATGGAATGGGTTAACCGATCAGAGACTCTGGCTTTCCCAGGATTCATAGATTGTATAACGAAAAACAAAAACTGATCAGCCTGTGCGGATGCGCAGGCTAATCTTATTTTTTTTCTTATCACAGATGGGATGTCTATACAATCAACTTACACCCAGACAGCGATATACTTAAATATGCTTAATCAATAGAGCTGTGTAATATACCCCGTTCTACCTGACTTAACTGATTCAAATACCTTTTCAAGCATGGCGTTGGAAAATTTACATGAAACTTATTCAATGAAAAACTGTTTTAGTGCATGCAGGGATAAAATGACTTTTCTTCCGTATTATTTGAATTGTGTGTTAGTTGTTTGTTTCGTCTCTGGGATGATATATTACTTTAGGGTCAGGCAAAATTATTCTAGTTACAGCCTTAAACAAATGTCTAAAGATAGGAATATCTTCTATTCCAGATTATATAATGATAGGATATGTCATATCATTCGCAATGCATATAAACAAGTGAACCAGTCAAAATATCAAAATGGCAGCGCGGTTGTCAAAGTTTCAGGCTCGGGGACCCTCTGTGAAGAAATTCCATTTTCTAAGATGAATAATTCAGGTAGGCCATATGAAATGCCCAGCCTTCCAAAAGATGGATGAATGACTCGGTTTTATGGCCATTTCAACAGTATTTCAGTCATATCAAGCAGATGGAAGGGTGATTATGAACGGTTGTGTAAAACAGAAAAATTCCCTAATATCTACAAACCAAAATTAAGGAAGTAAAACCAAGTAATTTGTGTAAACACACCGACTGTGATAAAAGGTATGTTTTATTTGTATAGGCGGTCGTCTTCCGTTCATACTTTTTAAACACGAATATCTCCTTAACCAGTTGGCTAATCTGGATCAAATTTTGTGAAGCATTGTTGGGGTGGGGGATTGACTGCATAAAGTTTTGGGACACATCGGTAATAAGGGCCCGTAGTCTTAAAATGGAAAACTGTTGCCCTGGGCATAGCGCCTTCAGTTCTGATAGGGGCCTCGGTACCTCAGTAGGTTAAGCGCTGGCCTGCTGATCTAGCGGTGCCGGGTTCGAACCCTGCTCGAGGCGAGATTTTCTCAACCGTAAACGGGGTTCCATTGCATTAGCTTTTCATTATCACCCTTCTTTTGTCCTGATATGACAGAAATACTGTTGGAAAGGACGTAAAATCACAAGTCATCCCGTTTTGATCGGAAATTCTTCAGACTTGCAGGCACGAATGTGTCTAGGACAGGCCTAAAAGGACGAGTTTGAATTTGGGCTAGGCTGACCCCCCCCCCCCCCCCCCCCCTTGAGCAACGGAAAATTTCCCTATCAGCTTATAATGGAGAAAATTTTGTCCCGGGAATAGCAAGCCTATTGTTTTATCAAAACTGGATCAAGTTGTCTGATAACTAGGACAGGCATAAAATCCCGGACGAGTTCAAAATTCGGCCATGTTATAGAATTCGTCTATGGGTACACTTTCCCATTGAGTACTGAAAGGCCTATATTTGACCTCGCCAAAGGCAAAGCCCATTTATTAGCTCACCTGAGCCGAAGGCTCAAAGGTTAGCTTATAGTATAGGCAGGCCTTCGTAATCCGTCTGTCGTCCGTCCGTCCGCCCAACATTTTAAAAGGCCTTCTTCTCCAAAACCGCTGGGCCGATCAAAGCCAAATTTTATATGGGGCCTCCATGGGTTGGAGGAACGAAAGTTTGTTCGGGGTATCTGGGTCACATGACCAAGATGGCCGCCACGCCCATATATGGTAAACCCCCATCATAGTTTGTACAAATGATGACCTTGCGATGACCTTGACCTAATTTATGACATGGTCAACTTTGGTACGTTAGGCTTTTATATGGGAAAACGCTTAAACAGTGGATTTCTCAGAAACTATTAAAGTCTAAGGTACAATACTTGGTATACAGGGTCAACTAAATGAACGAATGAATGAAGATATTATCTCACTAAAGGTCAAAGTCATTCGGTCCGTCCATCCGTCGTCAAGATTTTCAAACATCTCCTCCTCTGAAATCACAGGACTGATTGAAGCCAAATTTCATATGGAGTCTCAATGGGATGGGGATCGAAAGTTTGTACGCGGGGTATGGGTCACATGACCAAAATGGCCGCCATGCCCATATATAAAAAAACCCATCGGAAACCTTCTCCAGAACCAAAAGGCCTATGACCTTGAAACTTGGTATGTAGCATTGGGCATGCAGGCCCATCATAGTTTATACAAATGATGACAATGCAATGACCTTGACCTAATTCATGACACGGTCAACTTCGGTACCTTAGGCTTTTATATGGGAAAACGCTTAAACAGTGGATTTCTCAGGAACTATTTAAGTCTTAGGTACAATATTTGGTATTTATGGTCAACTAAATGAACAGCTGAAGATATGTCACTAAAGGTCAATGTTATCCTGTCAGCCCGTCAGTCGTCAAGATTTTCTAATATCTTCTCCTCAGAAACCACTTCGCCGATTGAAGCCAAATTTCACATGGAGTCTCAGTGGGATGGAGGAATGAAAGTTTGTACGCGGGGTCTGGATCACATGACCAAGATGGCCGCCATGCCCATATATAAGAAAAAACCCTTCAAAAACCTTCTTCTCCAGAACCAAAAGGCCTATGACCTTGAAACTTGGGGTTAGCATTGGGCATGCAAGCTCATTATAGTTTAAACAAATGATGACCTTGCGATGACCTTGATCTAACTTATGACATGGTCAACTTTGGTACGTTAGGCTTTTATATTGGAAAACGCTTAAGAGTCGTTCTCTGTAAGCACCAAAAAATTGCAATAAGGGGTGAAAATGACATATCTCAGATTTTGATGAAAATTAGTGTCTTTTTTGCTTATGTCAGGTGATGAACAAAAATACAATTTTTTCTCCAATCAAACTGTCCGTTTCCATGGCAACGAGGATTTTCTGTTTTTTGGCCTAATTTGGTGATTTTTCATAAAAAAAATGCCAGATTTGACACCAGTTGTATTGACAGTATTTCTCAACAAATGTTATTGACACTCATGTCTTTTAAGAGACCCAGGTAAGTGCTGTGTACGGATAGAAAAAAAATCTTTATATTGCTATGGTCAAGGAGTCGGTGACCTTGACTTCTATCCAGTAAAGCATCTCTTTAAAAATATAAAAAATGGCCAATTTTGAAAGCACTTTGTTAGAAAATGCGGCTATAGATTTTTTCATTCTCTTGGTACAGAGAGTATAACACCTAGCTCTTAATATATCAAAAAATTGGAGATGGTATATTTTTTAAATTGAAAATAGTTTTCTTTGAATTTAGTCACCGTCAGGAAAATCAGAAGAAACTGTCATAGCAGAAAATCTGTTATAAGAGATAATATCTGGAGAATGTTAAGCAAATATGAGCAGAAATACAAATAAATACATTGAATACAATGGAGGGAAGCTACATAAATACTTTTCTCATTCAGATGTATGCTTAAATTTACAGTTTGGGGTGCAATTACCCCACCCACTTTCACTGAATATGAAATGAATGCAAAAGTTACATGCCATGGATAATATATCTCAAGTTTCCATAATTGTGAGTAAACTGAAACATTTTTAAAAGATCACCACATGTTTGCTATCATTTTTTTTTACATTGTTTATCATTCGGTAACCATGGTAACTGTTATTCTATTATGGGTCAGTGTTCATTTACACGGATATTTACAGAAAATCGTTTCAATGCTGATGAAACGTGTTCCTTGTTATTTACTTTTTACTTATGCATACGCATTCTAAGTGTTGATTTTGTTAAATAATATACGATAAATCAGTATTTTTATAGTTGCTATGACAAAAACCACTCATTCCTTCCACAAAGAAATTAGGCAATCTGAGTGTATGTAGTACAATGTAGAGAAAGAACAGCAACTGAGCATAAATAGAGATAGATATATGCATTGGAGAGGAAATAAACCACACATACAATATTTATGTTTTTTCATTCATTAATATGTTTAATCTGTATATCTAGGGGCTGAGTTACCCCACCCACCTCATTTAGTTATACAACAAATTCATAAGTTACATACTATGAGTTTTGGTGATAAAATAGCACCTGGTACACTTGTTTTAAAGTTGCTCATCACATGTCTGGTCTGCATAAGCTTTCTTGTCTACTGTCCTTTGTTTTTGTAAAAGTTCTGGATGGAGGCACGCATGCATATATATGCATGCACATACACCAAACTGAAGTTTTGTGGACTGCCTCGCTTAGGGCAAGCGGGTTCAACAAAATACTCCTGTGACCTTGAAAATGGCACCAAGGTCGTCAAGTTCTAAGTCTTTGTCTTGCCTAAAAGGTTGATCTTTGCAAGTTTGGTAAAAATGAATCTACTGGTTCAAGATACATCTTCGTTTTTCAGGACAAATCAACAAATGACCCCTAATATAGGGTCAAAGTCACCAAAACCTAACTAGAAACATGGTAACTAACAGGGCCCCCGCCTTTATGAGACTGTTGGTGGAATTTTAGTCGTATGTCCCCGACCAGAAAATACAATAGCAGTTTTCTGTTACCATGTTGTTTCTTCATGTTGTTTGGAATTAAGCCTCTGGTAGAGTAATTAAGATATGGGCAAAAACAACAAACAAAATCATGACTGATTAAAACAAAGGCAACAACTCTGTAAAGCAGGAAACTGGAGTTACCATTCTTTCACTCTGCACACCTTCAGATATTTTGATGATGCTTTATATTTGTACCTAGTTTTGTGAAAATATCTCCATAGGCTTAAAATTATAGATTGGAAAAGGTCTCAACACCCAAAATTACAAAGGGATATAATTCTGTTTAACATAAATGAAGGTGCAGTTATGTTTTTTTTCTTACAAATTGTTATGTCCCCCACCAAAGGTGAGGGGGGCATATTGTTTTCAGTGCGGTTCCCGGGCTACGGCGTCCCTGTGACAGAATTCTTGCATGCGCGATATCTCTTGAACTAATATATGGAATTTCACCAACTTGCATGGATACATTATTGGGACAAGTTCAAGAGCTGATTAGATTTTGGTGACCTTGACCTTATTTTCAAGGTCACTGGAGGACTTAGATGACAATTTCTTGTACCCATTAAATCTCCTGAACCAATGGATGGAATTTCTCCAAACTTGCATGGATACATCATTGGGACAAGTTTAATAGCTGATTTGGTTTTGGTGACCTTGACCTCATTTTCAAGGTCACTGGAGGACTTAGATGACAATTTCTTGTACCAGTAATATCTTTTGAACCAATGGATGACATTTCACCAAACGTGCATGGATACATCAATCGGACAAGTATTAGAGGTGATTTGATTTGGGTGACCTTGACCGTATTTTCAAGGTCATAGTCATCTATGTAGGATATCTTTAGAACCAGTGGATAGAATTTCTCCAAACTTGCCTAGATATTCTACTTGTTCAGGCTTTTTATTCAATAGAGGGGATGGGAAATGGGCTGGTGGGGTTCTAGTTTGATGATGCTTTACATTTGTATCAATTTATGTGAAAATATCTTCAACAGTTTTAAAGTTAGAGAGTGGAATGATTTCTATACAGAAAATTACAAAAGGGCATAATTCTGTAGAAATGTAGATGAAAGTTATAGTTTTAATTCTGTTCACATCGTCTGATAATGCTTTATATTTGTACAAAATTCCAAGAAAATATCTTTGACGATTTAAAAGCTGAATAGCAGACAAAATTTCTATACTTTAAATTATAAAGGGAAATAATTCAGTACAAAAGTAGATGGAGTTGTGGTTCTTATTCTCTGTACATCGTCTAACAATGTTTTGTAATTTTACATAGTTTCATAAAAATATCTTTGAGAGTTTTAAAGTTATAGAGCGGACAAGATTTCCGTACTGAAAATTACAAAGGGGCACCATTCAGTAAAAACATAGGTAGAGTTATGGTTTATGTTGTCTGTAAATCATCTGATAATGTTTTACTTTCGTACCAAGTATTGTGAAAATATCTAAAACGGTTTTAGAGTTATGGAACAGAGACGATTTCTGTTCTGAAATTACAAAGAGGCATAATATAATGAAAAATGTAGAAAAAGTTACACTTCTTGTTCTCTGCACATCGCCTGATCATGCTTTACATTTGTACCAAGTTTCGTGAAAATATCTCGAACAGTTCAAAGTGATGGAGCGGACTATTTCCGTACCAAAAAATTACAAAGGGCATATTTCAGTAAACAATGTAGGTGGAGCTGTTGTTCTTTCTCTCCGCATATTGTCTGATGCTGTTTTACATTTGTACCAAGTTTCATGAAAATATCACAAAGAGTTTCAGAGTTATGGAGCGGACACGATAACCGTACCAAAAAATTACAAATTACTTCGTCTGGCGAGTTATGAATCTTCTCCAAATGACAATTTAGGGTCAGTTTAGCATAGTTCCAACAAATGCTTTGTAATATAGGGTACAGATAAGCCATCTTTTAAACATTTTAAGACCATCTTTGACCTTTAAAACAGAATAAAGGTCAAACAATCCATTTAGCAGCTTGCTATGACTTCATGGGACCTTTAAACTTCTACATTTATGGATGGATTTCGAAATAAGTTGGCACAATTGTTCTCCTTTATGAGTAGAAGTGCCATTTGGAACATTTGATCAGGTAGGGCCGAGGTCAACGTCATATTTGAAGGCCAAGTGATAAAAATGGTCATAAATTGAGCTTGTCCGGGCCATAACAGCTACATTTCTGCATGGATTAAAAAAAAGGGCACAGTTGGTTTCCTTGATGAGTTCAAGTACCATTTGAAACATCTGCAGGTATTTCCAAGGTCAAGGTTACACTTGAAGGTCAAATGATAAAAATAGTCATAAATAGGGCTTGTCCTGGCCATTACTTCAACATTTAAGGATGAATTTCAAAACAGTTTGGCACAATTGTTCTCCTTGATGAGTAGAAGTGGCATGTGGAATTTATTAAGGTAGGTTCAAGGTCAAGGTCACACTTGAAGGTCAAATGATAAAAAAAAGTCATAATTTTCATTTATACAGAGGGCCTCATGGAAGATTAGCTTATACTTATGTGTGTGCTAAATGTTGTTACCCTCATTAAATAAAGTCATAAATAAAGTCTTCACTTACTTTACTTACTGAGCTTGTCTGGGCCATATAATTTATAGTTATGCATGAATTTCAAAATAATTTGGCACAATTGTTCTCCTTGACAAGTAGAAATGTTTGTTTAGGTTGGTCCAAGGTCAAGGTCACACTTCAAGGTCAAATAAAAAAAATCATAATGTGTGCTTGTCATGGCCACTTGTTTTCCTTCATAAGAGAAAAAAGAAATATGCTGTATCATGATATATGATTGTTTGGCTTCTTTCTAATAAGTAAATAAAGCAGTTAGTCTTGACATACTTATAAGTCACTAAAGCAAACAGTGGGCTTCGACAAGTTGTCCCTGGACAACCATCTAATTAATTCTTTCCCATGTTCCAATGGTGTGTCTGTGCAAGTTTGGTCACACTCGATCTGTTCATTCCGGAGATATGGTGCAAGCAAGCCAGTTTTAACACTGTAAGTCCTCATGTAACCTTGAATATAAGGTCAATGTCACCAAAGTCTAACAGTGTTTCCCCACCTCCTTATAATATACCTGTGCAAGTTTGATCAAAATTCATAAATTCCCTTCAGAAGATATGGTGCATATAAACCATTTTCACTGTTTTTGACCTCCTGTGACCTGCAAATATGGTCAAGGTCACCAACTTTTTTCAGTTCTTTTCCGCTTCCCTGGGATATATTTGTGCAAGTTTGATCTAAATCTATCCACCCCTTCAGGACATATGGCGCCAACAAGCCATTCAGATACCTCCTATGACCTTGAAATGGGGTCAACGTCACCAAAATATAATCAGCTCTTTTTCCCCACCCAAAGATATATCTTTGCAAGTTTGGTGAAAATACACTTATCCCTTCAGGAGATAGAGTGCAGACATGAAGTTATGCTGACACACAGACACCGGCACTAATGCAGGCGGGATCTGCACCAAAACAACATACCCGCCTTCCCTTTCCTCCTACCCCAACTCCCTCACCCCACCCCAATGGTGGGGGACGTAAGTATGTTTATCAATATGATAAATATATAAGCAAATTTTCTTCTCCATTTTGAAATATTTCAATGTATTTCTGCTCATTTTATGTCCTTTATTTGCTTGCTACCAGATGCACACAGATTGTCAATTGCTGTTTTGATGGAACATCTGGTTGTATCCATAGCAACTAAAATATACCGAATAATTGTCCAAGATGAGACTTATTTGGCCAATAGAAAGTGTATACATAGATAGAAAATCACAATCAACACTTTCAACTAAATTTGAATGTTTTTTAAATATCCAGGAGCCCCGGTAGCTCAGTGTGTTAAGCGCTGGCCAAGTGAGGTAGCGGTCCGGGTTCAAACCGCTTCAGGCGAGAATTTTTCCTACCGTAAACGGGGTTCCATTGCACACAGCCTTCATTATCACAGTCCCATCGTCCTGATATGACTGAAACACTGTTGAAAAGGACGTAAAATCGCAAGTCATCCATCCATCCATTTCAAATATTCGTTTCCAACACAGACTAGTGATAGAGTATTGGTTGCCATGATTACTACGTGATAAATAAAATAAACTAGAAATGTTTCTTTTACAAAAACAGATGAAGCCCCTCCTATCCTTTCTCAGCTGTATCATTTTCCCTAAATATTGCAAAGTTAGGATCTCTTGTAAATCTTGAAATTTTTGGTCCAGGTCACCACCAACTAATCAGTACTTTTCCACCTCCCGATTATAAGCTTATTTATGTTTGGTCACAATCCATCTATCCCGTTAGGAGTTATTATGCAGACAAGCCATATTTCAACACGCTACAACCTCCTGTGACCTTGAAAATGAAGTCAAGGTTACCAAAATCTTATCAATTTCTTTTCCATCTCCCAGTGATATGTTTATGCAAGTTTGGTTCAAATCCATCTATCCATTCAGAAGGTATGCTTCAGACAAGCCATTTTTCAACATTTCTGACCTCCTGTGACCTTGAAAGTAGGGTCAAGGTCACCAAAATCTAATCAGTTCTTTTTCATTTCAGAGTGATATATCTGTGCAGATTTGCTTTAAATCCATTAATCCATTCAGAAGATATCGTACTGACAAGCCATTTTTTCCAGCACTCAGTGACCTTCCTTGACCTTGAAAATAAGGTCAAGGTCAGCAAAATCTAGCAAGTTCTTTTCCATTTCACAATGATATATTTGTGCGAGTCTGGTAAAAAAAATCAATTTATCCATTTAGGATATACGGTGCAGAAAAGCCATTTTTTATCATTCTTTGACCTTCTGTGACCTTGAAAATAGGGTCAAGGTCAACAAAGTCTAATCAGTTCTTTCCCCCTACCCAATTATGTATGCATGCAAGTATGGTCATATTCCATTTATTCCTACAGGACATAGAGTGCAGGCAAGGGCTACGCTGACGCTGATGGGATCTGCACCAAAAACATTATGTCCCCCATCCCGCCTCCCACCCACCAACCACTGTGGGAACATTAAAAAAAAAAAAGAAAGACGACAGAAATAACGAGCTTGTAGAAGCCCCCCTAGATCATTCAAAATCAGCAAAGACTGAGATATATTCATTGTAGCATGCAACTTTTAATTTGGTTTTGCATTGAAAGAAAGTGGGTGGGGTAATTTAACCCCAGATTGTAAGGTACTAACATATTTTTGAGGGTGAAAACACTCTATGTAGTTTTCTTCAGTTGTCAATCATGCATCAACTTGTATTTTGGCTCCTATTTCTTGAAAATGTTCAAGGTATTGTATTTTATCTCAGAATTTCAATTATGAAAGTTTCTTCTGATTTCTCTGACGGTGACTAAATTCAAAGAAAAATATTTTCAATTTAAAAAATATACCATCTCCAATTGTTTGATATATCAACAACTAGGCTTTGTACTCTCTGCACCAAGAGAAACAAAAAAATCTATAGCCGCATTTTTACCGTAGCAATATGAAGAAAATTTTCTGTATATGTAAGCAGCACTTACATGGTTTTCTTGTAAAATGTAAGTATCAATACCATTTGTTGTGAATTACTACCACAACAATTGGAGTCAAATCTTGCATTTTTCATTTGAAAAATCACCAGATTAGGCTGAAAAACAGAAAATCCCGGTTGCCATGGCAACGGATAGTTTGATCGAAGGAAAACTTTTTATTTTTGTTCATCACTTGACATAAGCAAAAAAGACACTGAGTTTCGTGAAAATCTGAGACATGTCATTTTCACCTGATTTTGGTGCTTACAGAGAATGACTCTTAAACAGTGGATTTCTCAGAACTATTTAAGTCTTAGGTACAATATTTGTTATTTATGGTCAACTAAAAGAACAGCTGAAGATATGTCACTAAAGGTCAAGGTCATCCTGTCAGCCCGTCCGTCGCCAAGATTTTCAAACATCTCCTCAGAAACCACTTCGCCGATTGAAGCCAAATTTTATATGGAGTCTCAGTGGGATAGGGGAATGAAAGTTTATACGCGGGGTCTTGATCACATGACCAAGATGGCCGCCACATCGATATATAATAAAACCCCTTCAAAAACCTTCTTCTCCAGAACCAAAAGGCCTATGACCTTGAAACTTGGTATGTTGCATTGGGCATGCAAGCTCATTATAGTTTATACAAATGATGACCTTGCGATGACCTTGACCTAATTTATGAGATGGTCAACTTTGGTACGTTAGGCTTTTATATGGGAAAACGCTTAAACAGTGGATTTCTCAGGACTATTTAAGTCAATACTTGATATACATGGTCAACTAAATGAACGAATGAAGATATTATGTCACTAAAGGTCAAGGTCAAGGTCATTCGGTCCGTCCATCTGTCGTCAAGATTTTCAAACATCTTCTCCTCTGAAACCACTTCGCCGATTGAAGCCAAATTTCGTATGGAGTCTTAGTGGGATGGGGGAACGAAAGTTGGTTCCCGGGATCTGGGTTAATAACTAAGATGGCTGCCATGTCCATATATGGTAAAATCCGTTCAAAAATCATTTTCTCCAGAACCAAAATGCCTATGATCTAGAAACTTGGTTTGTAGCATTTGGAACTTAGGCCCATCAAAATTAATACAAACCAGGACTGCATTGAGTGTGACCTAATTTATGGCAAGGACAATTTTGATGCATTGGAAAATGCTTGAACAGTTGATTTCTCAGAAACCATTCAAGTCTTAAGATATTATATTTGGTATTTATGGTTAACTAAGTGAGCCTATGACGATATTATGTTGTTAAAGGTCAAAGTCATTCTTTGGCCTGTGTTCAAGGCCACTGTGATTCTGTTGCCTGTCAACATTTTCAAACACCTTCTCTGAAGCCACTGGGCTGTTTGAAGCTATATTTCATACGGAGCTTGACTGGGTTAAAAGAACCAAAGTTTGTTGAGCTGGTCATGGTCGCATGACCAAGATGGACACCATGCAAATGTATGGTAAAACTCCTTCAAAAATCTTCTTCTCCAGTATCAAAGGCACAATGACCTCGTGGCATGGTATTTAGCTTTGAGAACTCGGGCCCATCATAGTTTGTACAATCATGATGGTGTATTCGCCTTGACCTAATATATGGCAAGGTCAACTTTGGTGTGTTATGCATTTATATGGGAAAATGCTTAAACAGTTGATTTCATGGAATTTTTTTAAGCCTAGAAAAAATAATTGGAAAATATGGTTAACTAAATGAATACATGAAGATATAAGGTCATCAAAGGTCAAGGTCATATTTTGAACTTTGCTCAAGGTCACTGAGATTTTGAAATTGAAATATGCACACTTTTTAAGTTACTGGTTTCAAATTTGTAACAAATGAGCGAATTGACAAATTGTGTCTGTTGACAGAAGGTGTACAGGACCATTGGTCCTCTGGTTTATTAATTGGATCTTTAGGAATCTTGCAAATAACCAGGACAGGCATAAAATCTTGGATGATGGATGAATTTGAAATTTTGATTCTCAAGAAAAAAAAACTGCTTCCACAAATATGCAGGCTTACAACTCAGTTGAGCGATCGTTGCCCATTGGGTAACTTGCTGTTATTCTTTTCATAAGCGGCTAGCTGCGTCAGG
Organism: Ctena decussata; assembly: GCA_963989385.1. Classification (NCBI taxonomy): domain Eukaryota; kingdom Metazoa; phylum Mollusca; class Bivalvia; order Lucinida; family Lucinidae; genus Ctena; species Ctena decussata. Next base: position 67,220,363 of record OZ022500.1, on the reverse strand, counting down.
AGAAAAGCAGCTTTGTGACCCGAACAAATACGGACGACACGCAACTGTCTGCGCATCCTGATCAGAACCTTCTTTGTTTGCATTTTTATACCTTTCTTTTATAGTTTTTTCTTGTTTTGTTATAGTTAGAGGAATTGTATGTGACTGTGCAATAACTTTTTGTATTTTTGTTTCAAAGGTGGGGGATATAAACTCAAAGAATTTACTTGTCTTTTCTTGTTATAAGAGCAGCCGCGACACGAGAAAAGCAACAAAGTGGTTGTGCGCCCAGCGCAGACTCAGATCAGCCTGGGCATCCGCCCAATCTGGTCAGAGTCTTCGCTGTTCGAATGGAGGTAGCTGAGACCCTTAGCTACCCTTTAAGCGCTCAGCGAAGAGTCTGAGCAGACTTGGTGGATGCCCAGCCTGACCAGAGTCTGCGCGGGGCGCCCAACCACTTTGTTTGTTTTCTCGTGTCGCGGCTTATTTTTGTTGTTGTGTCCTTACTTATGTCCTATGGTAAGTGTTATTTTAATTTATCTTTGTTATACAGTGGGTAAACACAATTTTGCCCTAGCTTTGAAAAAGCTGGTGCGGCAAATTACTTTTGGTTTGTCCGTGCGACCGTCTGTCCTTCCGTCATGGGCGCGTCACACCTTTTTATGGCCTACTGTAACTTTGGAGCACTGCCAGCTAAGGTCCATCCTCGATAACACTATTATCAGATCACATAAAATGTTGGTAACGGAATGATATACCTGTGGGTTTCCGACGGTGGCTAGGGTCTTGAAATTTCATGTATAGATTGCTTATGAGAAAATAGCTAACACATTTGTTTTTTCTTTTCTGAGTTATGCCCCTTATTGGAGGTATGTCCTATTTAAAGAACTGAGATAAATATCTTAATAGAAAGGCGTCTGGAAGTACTTGAGCTATGGCTTTGATATGTAGTATACCGATGAGGCCCAGAGGTCATAAAACTTCAGTACATTCTCAAACTCAAAATAAAGCGCACTGATTGGCTGCTTCCGAGCACATGCTCGGAAGCAGCCAATCAGTGTGCTTTATTTTGAGTTCGAGATTATTCTAAAGTTTTATAACCTCGGACCCAGGTCTGAGGAGTATATTACCTGATTATCTCTTGGAAGACTTTTGTAAAAGTTTGATGGAGTTATGACCCTTGTAGAATTTGTCATTTTTCGAGCTTTTGAACTGCTTGACCAATTTTGGTGTAGTAGTAGTCCTTGATTAGATAAATATTTTAGTAGAGATTAGGCAATTCTACTTTCGTTGAATACTGTTATGGCTATTCTATCATAATGAATATAAACTGTAACTCAAAAAGTAGCGAGAGAAACGGAGAGGCCTAAATTGTGATCCAGCCTACTCCAGTCGGGTTCTTCTCTCTATACTAGTACTACTTTATTATTATATTAATATTATTATTATTATTATTATTGTTGCTATTATATATATTACTACTACTATATCTATAGTGAGATATTATAATTATTTCTTGACACACAAAAAAAAAAAAAAAAAAAAAAAAAAAAAAAAACGCGTGTCTTCAAGTACCCAAGGGTATAAAACTTTTTTCATGTAGTTGAGCAATTTTACCTGCTAATAAATAGCAAATTATTGATAAGTGTTCCATCTGTATCTAATACTATGTGTATTTTAAAAGTCATGCATGACCTTCTAGACGCAAATGACCCAGTGGGTTAACGCGCGTCGTTAAATATGAAATCATCATCATCATTGATAAGTACGGTTGTTTTCTTGCTCAGTTATGGAATTTTCTATGCTTATGAATATGAAAATGCCTACTCATCAGCGGAGAAAATCTCATGCTCAGCTGTGTTAAGCACGAATTTTTTTTATAACCTTGGGCTTGGCTTTTTTTTAGCTCACCTGAGCCTTTAGGCTCATGGGTCACAGTATCCGAACTACATGTACAATCTCTTCCGGTTTTCATAGCGTTGAATCGAGAGTACAAACATTCGCTTATAACCAGTAGTCGGAAATCATAATGTTTTGAGATTTTATCCGGAATCTGCTGCGTCATTTATAGCTATTCAGCTTCGAAACTGTAAAGAGGTAAGTTTAATATAATTTGCTCTTTGAGCAATGAAAACCGGAAGAGATGGTACAGTGAGTTCAGATACTGTGTAAATCATTCAACCTATCTATAGCTCTAACACAAAATGAGTTCATTTTATATGATTTTATAGCCCTTGGCTTATTCAGTTTCTTACTATGACCACGTGTGTTTAAGTCTGAGTACTCAAAAAGTCCTTCCATTATTACATCATCTATGTTGTTTACTATTTTGAAGACCTGTATCATGTGCATTCGATATCTTCTGTAGTGAAGAGTTGTAAGATTAAATGTTCGTAATCATTCTTCATAATTGAGATGAGAAAGCTCTGGGAGCAATCTTGTAAGTCTTCTCTGTACATTTTCAATGGCACGGATGTCCTTCTTTAAAGACACATGAGAGTAGTGGCACTCATAATCACCTCCAATAAACATATCCTTCCCAGCTCCCAACATCAAAGGATTTTCGTATCTAAGTGATTATGAGTGTCATAATTGAGCTGCAACACGAGAAAACCAACAATGTGGTTGTGCGCCCTGCGCAGACTCAGATAAGCCTGGGCATCTGCCCAGTTTGACCAGACCCTTTGTTAAGTGCTCAAAGGGTAGCTAAGGGTTTAAGCTGCTGCCATGCGGACAGCGAAGACCCTGATCAGACTGGGCGGATGTCCAGGCTGATCTGAGTCTGCGCTGGGCGCACAACCACATTGTTGGTTTTGTCGCGTCGCGGCTCATATAATCTCTTCACTGTAGCCTCTACCTGTATAAAATAAAAGGTCTCTTTAGGACCCCTGCTGATTCCATATCTCATATCTCCATGTTCCAATAAACGGCCATTAGGGTGTTATGCAATCAAAAATGTGTCTTTAACGTTGGAAATAAAATGGTGTTACCATAGTCGAGAATAGGTCTGATAAGCGTCTTGTATAAAACCAATAATGTTTATTCATCAAGGTATGAGAAAGCACGTTTAATTAAACCAAACAGTCTATTAGCTCTGTTGACTGTCAAGCTTACATGTTTATCATTTCAAATTCTCTTGTAGTTCTAGATCCTTTTCTACTTCAACTGATTTCAATACTTTAGTGTATCTCTGTCTGTCATTTCATATTCAAATCTCAGACTGTCTTTACCAATGTGCATAACTTTGCGTTTATCAACATTAAATAACATAAGCCATTTAATAGTCTACTCACACAGTTTATTCAAATCATTTTGGATAGTTTCAAAGTCCCTAAAGTTGACTCCCCTTTGTAAAAATGGCAGCAATTTGCGCACACAGCTAAAGTTGCCTTAATTTAGCTGAGCTGACACGTCAATCAATCAGTGCATGAACAGCATGGATATCACACGAGCTGCATGTGTCCCTCTAGGATGCCACCATAGCATAAGATGCTGATACAGATGCGTGTTATTTGAACCAGACAACAAGGTGGTACCAAGGGTAACACTTCACCCCATCAAAGATCTTCAAGGACCGAAAGAGTGTGTTCGCACAAAGGCAGTGCCTTATTTTCATATTAAAGCCATGCCTTAATTAAAAAAAAACGATAACCAACTGGTGGATTAAATATGCAAATTTAGTCCAGGCAAACTGGCGATTTTTTCCCTAAACCCAAAACAAATTGCAACAAAAGCTTTTTTTGCATTTTTGTTGAGGACTAACATTCACATATGACATATCAAAAGTAGGATAAAATCGGATAATGCAAAACATAGTTTTTTTCTGCATTTTACATGCGCCTGTTTGCGTGTAAAATATACCAATTATTTGTAATGTTTTATATGACATAACATTATTGCTATGAGTTTTATTTCTAAGAACCTATTCTGCCTCAGTCAGAATTGAATCTAGAAGCTTAAGATTCAAATTTGACACATTTTGTTGTTGAATGTAAAGCCATCTAGGTCTTAATAAGGTATAAATACCCCACCCACTTTATTAGCTCACCTGGCCCGAAGGGCCATAGTGAGCTATTGTCATACCAATGCGTCCGGCGTGCGTCGTGCGTCGTCACAGAATGTGTCCGTCAACACCTAAAAACAAATATTCAAACATCTTCTTCTGTAAAACTACTGGTCCCATGGTTCTCAAATTTCACATGGAGTATGACCTGACTCCAGGGTCTCAGAATTGTAAAATTGGGTCAGGTTGAAAATCCAAGATGGCCGCCGTTACTAAAAATAGCAAAAACAACAAAATAAACTTCTTCTCCAGAACCACTAAGTATATTTGTCTGAATTTTGGCATGGAACATCAATGAAACCTTGGTATTCAAAATTGTAAAAATGAAAAAAATCTGTAGCGGAGTTTTGTCACAGTGACCTACTTTCTGTTTACGAGTGTAATTTTGCTCAAATGCCAATGTCAAAAAATTCTTCTCTAAAACCACTGCACCCATGGGTTTCAAATTTCACATGGAGCATGACCAGATTGCAGGGTTTCAAAATTGTAAAATTGGGTCAGGTCAAGAATCCAAGATGGCCGCCGTTACTAAAAATAGCAAAAGCAACAAAATCAACTTCTTCTCCAGAACCATTTGGTATATTTGGCCGAAAGTTTGCGTGGAACATTAATGGGACCTTGGGATTAAAAATTGTAAAAATGAAAAAAGTCTATATAGCGGAATTAGGTCACAGTGACCTTCTTAGCGTTTACAAGACCGATTTTGCTCAAATGTCAGTATCTCAAGAAAATGCAATCGATTGTGGTCAGATTTGGTCAGCAATGGTCCTTAAAAGGAATTATTTCAATTTTTTGCCAGTTGACTATCCAAGATGGCCGCCATGGGGGCCGTCACTAAAAATAGCACAAACATAAAAATGACAATTACTCAAGAACCCTTGAATGGAATTCCGACCAATTTTGTGTCAGAATGTTCCTTGCATGAAGCCATTTCTATTAATTACAATTTGGCTTTCCAAGATGGCCGACATCTGCCGTTACTAAAAATAGCACAATCATAAAAATGCCAATTACTCAAGAACCCTTGAATGGATTTCGACCAATTTTGTGTCAGAATGTTCCTTGCATGAAGCCGTTTCGATTAATTGCAATTTGGCTTCCAAGATGGCCGACATCTGCCGTTACTAAAAATAGCACAAACATAAAATGACAATTACTCAAGAACCCTTGAATGGAATTGGACCAATTTTGTGTCAGAATGTTCCTTACATGAAGCCATTTCGATTAATTGCAATTAGGCATTCCAAGATGGCCACCACCTGCCGTTACTAAAAATAGCACAAAACATGAAAATGACAATATCTCAGTAACCGCTGAATAGATTTTGACGAAATTTGTGTCTAAATGATTTTTGCATTGAGATCTTTCAAAAGTAACTAAATATAGACAAGTCATAGTGGCCTTTGTTACTAAAAATAGAAAAATGTGAAAATAAGAAAATCTCAGTGGAATTGGACTAATTTTCTGTCAGAATGATCATTTCAGTAAGCTTTTTCGATTTTCTGTATTTTGGCATTTCAAGATGGCCACCATCTGCCGTTACTAAAAATAGCACAAAACATGAAAATGACAACATTTCATTAACCGCTGAAGCGATTGAGACGAAATTTGTGGCAAAATGATTCTTGCTTTGATGTGTTTCACAAATTAACAAATATTGACCCGTCAAGTTGGCCTTTGTTACTTAAAATAGCAAAATTTGAAAATTAGAAAAATACAATGGAACTGGACCAATTTTGTGTCAAAATGGTCCTTGCATGAAAGCTTTTCAATTTTTTGCATTTTGGCATTCTAAGATTGGCCGCCATCTGCCGTTACTAAAAATAGCACAAAACATGAAACTGACAATATCTCGGTAACCCCTGAATGGATTTTGATGAAATTTGTGGCAAAATGATTCTTGCCTTGAGGTGTTTCAAAAGTAAATATATAAAGACCAGACAAGTTGGCCTCTGTTACTAAAAGTAGCAAAATGTGAAATTGAGAAAATCTCTGGAATTGGACCAATTTTGTATCAGAATGGGGACCATTCGGATACAAAAGCCAGGTGAGCGATATCAGGCCCATTTGGGCCTCTTGTTCTGCCTTAAAATCTGAAGTGCATTTTTGAAGGTCAGTAACTGAACTGCAGCAAGAATTATGTCATACTTATTACTTAGCTTAGCAAAAACATGCTTCAGTTTAGAATACTGATCTCTGAAGGCACGAGAAGCCCGAAACAAAGGCACAAAGAGCAGAATACTACATGCACAATAACACAAACAGTGCAACATACTTATGAATAGTCTTTGTAATGCATCCGATGCATAATGACAAGGAAGGGCCGAGCTCGTTTGAGGTAGCAAATGACAAAAGACATGTTTCTCGTGGAAATGTCATTTATATCATAAATGACGATATTGAAGTAAGAAAACAATGACAAAATCAATATATAAATATTTACATGATTAGAATAAAGTTAGACCAAACACATTTTGATTTCTCAACCTACATCAACCGAAAAGGTGGGCATACAAAGCGCCACTACATCATTTACACACATATCATAAGCAAATTAGACAATCTCTTAAATTTCACTACCACACATATGCAATGCTGCTCGGTGCAAGGGGTGGGTGGTGGGTAATCATGAAATACACTTCCCCTCTTTTCGGTTGCTAAATTTCAACTGACGACTAAAATCAATATAAAGTCAGTACAGGTAAATTTACTACATATCCCTTAAAAATTAGACCTGCAATAAAACTCAACTTATGGAGCATTACAAAAATGCTTATCTACAATAAGCACCCTTTGTAAATCTCCGCGGCAGGATTTATGACCACTTAACATTGCTACGTACTAAATATGTAAGGTCTGGGCCTCATGGTTTCAGGGAAGATGAATTTATAAGATTTTTTCCCCATTATAAGTCTATGGGAGCTAATGACCCCTGGGACATGGCCAATTTGGACCCAAGGCATGCTTGGCAGGATTTGTGTACGTTGCTAAATACTAAATATGTAAGTTCTGGGCCTCATGGTATCAGAGAAGAAGAGTTTTGAAGGTTCTTTAGCGATATAGCTCTATATAAACAAATGACCCCCTGGGGTGGGGCCTGTTTGAGCCCCAGGGGCTTGGTTGGCAGGAGTGATGGGACTCTAAACATTGCTACATACTAAATAAATATATAAGCTCTGGTCCTCATGGTTTCAGAGAAGAAGATATTTTAAGTATTTCCTAGTATAAGTCTATGGAAGCCAATGATTGATACCGGGGGGTGGGGGCGGGGGGCAATTTGGAATTCAGATCCCAGGCGCATGGTTGGCAGGATTTATGTACGTGACCACTAACCATTGCTAACCATTGCTACATACTAAATAATATGTAAGCTCTGTGCCTCATGGTTTCGGAGATAAGAGTTTTGAAGGTTCTCATCAATACAGCCCTATATTAACAAATGACCCAAGGAGTGGGGCCAGTTTGGACCATATGGGCATGGTTGACCGGATTTATGCAGGGGACCACTAAACATTGCTACATACTAAATGTTTAAGCTCTTGGCCTCATGGTTTCAGAGAAGATTTTTTTAAGTTTTTCACTTCATAAGACTATGGGAGCTAATGCACCTGGGGCGTGGCCAATTTAGATCCTAGGGGCATGGTTGGCAGGATATATGTAGGTGACCCCTAACCATTGCTACATACTAAATATGTAAGCTCTGGGCCTCATGGTTTCGGAGAAAAGATTTTTGAAGGTTCTCAGCAATACAGCCCTATATTAACAAATGACCCCTGGGGTGGGGCCAGTTTGGACCACATGGGCATGGTTGACCGGATTTATGCAGGGGACCACTAAACATTGCTACATACTAAATGTTTAAGCTCTTGGCCTCATGGTTTCAGAGAAGATTTTTTTAAATTTTTCACTTCATAAGACTATGGAAGCCAATGCCCCTGGGGCGTGGCCAATTTGGACCCTAGGGGCATGGTTGGCAGGATTTATGTAGGTGACCCCTAACCATTGCTACATACTAAATATGTAAGCTCTGGGCCTCATGGTTTCAGGCCGGGTCGCGTAGTGCAATCGGTAGGGCACCTGGCTCATAAGTCCTGGGTTCGATACCCGGTCTGGCCGCATACTTTCGTTTCTACTTCCGCTGATTCAAGAAGGGCAGTTGTCAGTTACTGGCGAAAGTATGTGAACTAAGTACTGGTTAACCGCTTAGGAAGTCTAAGCCTGCCCAGGAATAGTGTGGTAAGGTTAACTGACCATCTCGACATGACCATAGCTGTTTACCGTGGACGTAAAGCTACAAATCAATCAATCATGGTTTCAGAGAGGACAATGTTTGAAGGGTCTTTAGCTATATAGCCCTATATAAACAAATAACCTCCCTGGGATGGGGCCAGTTTGGACCCCAGGGGCATGGTTGGCAGGATTTATGTAGGGGACCACTTAACACGGCTATATGCTAAATGTATCAGATCTGGGCCTCATGGTCTCTCTCGCCGGGCCGGGTAGCGCAATCGGTAGGGCACCTGACTCGTAAGTCAGAGGTCCTGGGTTCGAATCCCGGTCTGGCCACATACTTTCGTTTCTCCTTCCGCTGATTCAAGAAGGGCAGTTGTCAGTTACTGGCGAAAGTATGTGCACTTAGTACTGGTTAACCGCTTAGGAGGTCTAAGCCTGCCCAGGAATAGTGTGGTTAGGTTAACTGACCGTCCCGACATGACCTTAGTTGTTTACCGTGGACGTTAAGCATCAAATCAACCAACCAACCAACTCATGGTCTCAAAAAAGAAGATTTTTTAAGTTTTTCTCGTCATAACTCTGTGGGAGCTAATGACCCCTGGGGGTGGCAAATTTGGATCCCAGAGGCATGTTTGGCAGGATTTATGTACGTGACCACTTACCCTTGCTACATACTAAATATGTAAGCTCTGGATCTCATGGTTACATAGTGGAAAATGTTTGAAGGTTCTTTAGCTATATAGCCCTATATAAAGCAGTGGGCCCCTAGGGTGGGGCCAGTTTGGACCCCAGGGGATGGATTGGCAGGAGTGATGTAGGGGACCACAAAACATTGCTAAACACTAAATATATAAGCTCTGGGCGTCAAGGTTTCAGAGAAAAAGATTATATACGTTTTTCACATTATAAGTCTATGGGAGCTTTATGTTGCCATGGCAACCAGAGTTCCAATCTGATCTGGCCTTTAACCTTATGCAGTCAGTCCCCCACCCCAACAATGCCACACATAAAATTTGATCAAGATTGGGCTGATGGTTTAGGAGGTATGTTTTAAAGTGTGGAAGACGACGACGGACTGACAGATGAGATACAACCTGAAAGAACATCCCATATTTTAACATGAAATTTCCAATTCCATGACCTTGACCTCAGTGTCACTGAGGGGGCAATGGTGTAAAACGTAAGACCATTATCTAGCATAAGTGAAAGTATCAACTTAGGCTATCAATGGATTTAAGAGATATGGGTGTTTTAATATAACCCTTAACACCCAAAAGGTGGAAATGGACGCAGGTGCAAACGCGGAGGCCGACACCGAAGGTCGTTCAGGCAAGCTGAAACAATAATTTCTTTCCAGAGGAGTGGGCGGGGTCTGGAGGTGGCTGTTAAACGGCAAGGAGGTATAATTTGTAAATTTTGAACCAGAAAAGTAAACATTTTACCATTTGTGAATGCAAAAATTTCATGGAAGTCATCACCTAATATCCCAAAGCATGTCCAAGTTATCTGCATATTTAACCCTCTAGCGGATTATCCTTTCAACACATGAAGTATTTAGCCGGGCCACATAGTACAGTCGGTAGCGCGTCTGACTCAAGAGCAAGAGGTCCTGTGTTCGATACCCGGTCCGGCTACTTACTTCCGTTTCTCCTTCCACTAATTCAAGAAGGATAGTTCTCAGTTACTGGCGAAAGTATGTGCACTTAGTACTGCTTAACCGCATAGGAGGTCTAAGCCGGCCTGAGAACAGTGTCATAAGTTTAACTGACCGTCTCGACATGACCATGGCCGCAACAAAACAACACCCTCAGATGTCCCATCATTTGATAATTTGGAGTTACATCAAGCTATTTTCTTATATTGTTCAGTCACAGTCTTCATTTAAAAACATTGATTCTGTTTACTATCTTTATTACCACCCATATGATCATCTGAATAGAGGTTATGGTAAAAGCAAAATTTGCACTGGTGGGTGGGGTAATCCAATAGTAATATACTATATGATCGACCAGTTATGCATAATCAGCAAATTTAATGGTAGACAAAAGCTAAGGAACAGTATATAACTGCCTTATCAACAACTTCTATGGATTTAACTTGTCTAGAAATGATGTTTAGAAGTGGCTTTCCGACCAAAAGTAGCTGTGCAGTGGTTTAAATCCTTCGAAAACAAGACATATGAAAAAATCAAGTTTCGCATTCTCCGATTTTGTCCTACTTTTAGTATGTTAAAAATGTAGGTCTGAGAAGCTTATTACTGCAAAGAAACCTTTTGTTGCAATTTGTTTTAGGTTCTCCCACAATTTGACTGGACTAATTTCGTCGTAACGTTATGAGTTGACGTCCATAAAACGCGTCGCGTTTTCTAATGGCGAAATCCTGATGTTTTAGTGCAAAATTTGCTAATAACATGCGATTTTAGTGTCATATGATAATTACAGTAAAAAGATAGGCAACGATCAGGAATTAGTACAATCGAATCCCACTTCCCGCCCTCAAAACCAACAGAGAAAGAAGCAAAAAACAAATGGAAAAATTGACACAAGTTCACGAAGGACACGCACGGTAAACCGAATGAGCAGCTCTCTTGCATTCGTGCTCCTGTATTATTGAATTTATTAAACCCGTAGGGAAAAAATGATAAGATGCTCGGCATAGCCTCGCATCTTTTCCCCAAACTCGTTTAATAAATTCAATAATACATGAGCCCTCGTGTAAGATCCGCTATACAACTTAAGATGTTTACAAGTATTGAGATGAACGTTTGCGTGAATAACAACTACCTACACATCTATAGCTACATGAGCTAAACCAGAGGACCATTGATCCTGTAGCTCACCTGAGTCCATTCATCCTCAGAACTCAGGGGGTAAGTAACTCTAAGACAAATTGTACAATATGACAGAATTTTGAAGTCTGCTTCTTGAGAACATTTCTGTAAAATTTTTGTCAAAATATCTACTGTAACACAGAAAAAATGCTAATTTACATTTTTCCCATTATAAGTCCATGGAAACTTTTTAAAAGTTGCCATCGCAACAAACCACATGGGCAACAATAATAAAAAATAGTTATTCAATAGAGGCTATTACTATGATCCTTTCAGTAAAGTTTCAGCTTTATCTGCCAATTAGTTTCTGCATGAGTAGATGATTTTTAGTATGCTTTCTGTTTTTAACCATTTGGTTACCATAGCAACCAGCCAAATTGTGCCATTTGCATGAATTTCATGCGGTTGCTAGAGAACTACTCCAGGAACAATTCTGTAAATGTTTTGTCCAAACATCTGCAGCGATATAGCTATAAATGAACATTTTCAACTTTCCTATTATAAGTCAATGGCAACTTAAGCTTCTCTAGGAAACAAAACTACTGGAGCAACTGCCATGAGAAATAGTATTTTTATAGTGGCTAGTATAAAGATCCTTTCTGTAAAGTTTGAGCTGTATCGGTCGCATAGTTTTTGAGGAGATGATTTTTTTTATATTTTTTCAATTTTTCGGTTGCCATGGCAACCAGCCAAATTCTGCAATTTGTATAAATTTAATAAGACTGGTTGAGGACTACTCAAGGAACATTTCTATAAAAGTTTTGTCAAAATATCTGCAGTGACATAGCAATAAATACAAATTTTCCATTTTGCCATTATAAGTGAATGACAACTTTAAGTTCCCCAAACTGCTAGAGCAATTGCCAAGAAAATCAGTACTTTAATAGAAGCTAGTACTAAGATCCTTTCTGTGAAGTTTGGGCTTTATTGGTTGCATAGTTTCTGAGGAGATGATTTTTGAATATTTTTTCTATTTTTAATCATTCGGTTGCCATGGCAACCAGCCAAATTGTGCAATTTACATAAATTTCATGTGGTTGATAGAGGACTACTCAAGGAACATTTCTGTAAAAGTTTTGTCAAAATATCTGCAGTGACATAGCAATAAATGCAAATTTTCAATTTTCCCCATACAAGTCAATGGAAATTTTAAGTTGCCAAAGCAACACAAGTTCAGAAGCGATTTGGATAAAAAAACAATATTATTGGTTCCCCCTGCCTATAGACGATATATATGAAATTTGGTTACAATGGGCCTTGTAGTTTCAGAGGAGATGTCGTTTGAAAATGTTGACGGACGGACGGACGGACAACAGATGACGGATGCCTGCATATACTATAAGCTCATCTGTGAAAGTAAAAAGTATGCAAAGACCTTCGGCTCAGGTGAGCTTATTATGATGGGCCCGCTTGCCCGATGATACATACCAAGTTTCAAGGTCATAGGCCTTTTGGTTCTTGAGAAGTAGATTTTTGAAAGGTTTTTACCATAGATGGGCATGACGGCCATCTTGGTCATGTGACCCAGATATCCGGAATAAACTTTCATTCCCCCGACCTAAGTAGGCTCCATATGAAATATGGCTTCAATCGGCCTAGTGGTTTCAGAGGAGATGTTTGAAAATGTTGATGACGGAAAACCGACAATTGAATAGAATAGAACGGATGCCTGGCTATACTATAAGCTCACCCCACAGTATCCGAACGCACTGTACCATCTCTTCCGGTTTTCATAGCGTTGAATTGAGAGTACATAATTCGCTTATAATCAGTAGTCGGAAATCATTATGTTTTGAGATTTTATCCGGAATGTGCTGTGTCATTTATATATATTCAGCTTTGAAAATGTAAAGAGATAAGTTTAATATAATTTGCTCTTCTGTCTTTTACTTTATTGCCCGGTACAATGAAAACCTCATGGCCGTCACAGAAATTTTATTCCGAACAGCTACTTTAGTACGAGTTTGTGTCGTGCAAAACCTAGCTATCATCCTACTATCAAAACTAACAAACTGTAGATTGATAACGCCTTCCATTTATTTTAAAGATTTTTATAAAACATGCAAGAAAAGGCTCTAAATAGTTTAGAATCATGCCAAGGGCGATTTGAATACTGTACCAATTACTATCCACCCATACACGACATTGCACAGGACTAAAAAGTAAAAGACCGAAGAGCAAATTATATTAAACTTACCTCTTTACATTTTCAAAGCTTAATAACTATAAATGACGCAGCAGATTCCGGATAAAATCTCAAAACATAATGATTTCCGACTACCGGTTATAAGCGAATGTTTGTACTCTCGATTCAACGCTATGAAAGCCGGAAGAGGTGGTACAGTGCGTTCGGATACTGTGATTTGACAGAGGATATGGTTAACTCATCTACAGTTTTTAGTTTTAAGACCATGTATGATAGATACATGGGAGATTAGAAGTATCAAAGTGGAGATATCTACTAATTATGACATTTATATTATATTGTGCAAGTACATTAGTATAATGCCAACCAAATAACACTACAAATACGAACTTTAAAACAGCACCGGAAATTAGTTTTAAATTGATTGCTAAGAAGAGATGTAGAAGACAAGTCGACAGGACTTACAACCAAGTTATAAGTGTTTTCTAGCATTTTTGCCTTAGCAGTGTGACCTTTTCTTTGTGTGTGTGTGTGTGTGGGGGGGGGGGCATCCGCTCTTGAGGTCAGCCCCTTTTTTGAGTTATGCCCCATTAAAAATGTGACGAAGATAACTTAAAAAGCATTTAAGCTATGATCTTAGTACTCGGTACACTGATTGGATATGAGGAGCAAATTACCTGATAAAGTTTCTGGAGAATTCTGTAAAATTTTGATGCCCTTATTGCCCTTGTTCGAATTTGGAATTTCTCCAACTTCTGAGCTGCTTTACCCGTGAATTTGTTTTTAACTCGCCTGGACAAAATCCAGGAAGAGCTATTGCAATACCCCCGACGTCGGCGTCGGCGTCCACATTAACGTTAAAGTTTTTTTTTAAGAGCTTATATTTTCTAAACCATTTGATGGATCTGGTTCATATTTGGTATGATGATAGATATAGGTCCAATGTTACTTTCAGCAAGTTTCATTATGCCCCAAACATCAAAGAAGTTGAGGAGCATATTTGTAAATGCCTGACCGTCCGCCCGTATGTAACGCTTCATTTACTCAAGAACCGTAACTGCTGGTGCCTTGATATTTTACAGGTAGGTAGACTTTAAAAAACAAAATGACACCTATTTTTTGTCCCTCAACCTTGAACTTGCAGAGTAATGCCCCTTTTTCAAAAGCATATAAATGAAAATTTGTTCTCTAAATACTGGGAATACTGTTTAAGCTAGGATGCTCATATTAGGCATACTGCTAGGGGCTAAGATGTAAATTACCTGATTAGTTTTGGGGCAAATTCCGTGAATGAAAAAAATGAATGAATTAGGTCCCTTTGTTGAATTTGGCATTTTTCAAACTTTTGAACCGTTTGACCTAGAACACTAATTTTTGGTATACTATTAGTATTTGATGTGCTGATCATTCTGATGTTAATTGCATTATTGACAGAGTTATTCCCCTTTTCTCATCTGTATAAAACATACTTATGGTTGGTCTGTTTCTCAAGAACAATAATTGCTGGGGCCTTAATATTTATAAAATGGATAGACCATAAAAAATGAGCAGACGTGTACTTTTCTTTCTTTTCCTTCCGGCATGTACTTACAGATTTATGCTCCTTTTCTGAAAAAATTACATGAAAGATTGTTCCCAAAATTGTGGGAATATTGTCTGATCTAGGATGCTCATATTTGGCATACTGCTAGGGGCTAAGGTGTAGATCATGTGATTAACTTTTGGGCACATTCCGCCACAAAATGAGCAAGTTATGCTAGACACCTTTAGTGGCAAGCATATGGTTGAGGGCATAGTGTTTCTCAAACACACTTTCTAGATAAGCAATATCCTGCCCACGCCCATGATCAAAAGGCCAAGGTCACTGACTCTGACATTTCACATTAAGTTTTCTAAAGATCGTATTTTCTTTTTCAAAAGTAAAGAATTATTTTTTTTTTATTCTTAGCTTGCCTGGACGAAATCCAAGAAGAGCAATTACACTCAGTTTCATGTCTGTGTTTAGTCTGTTCATTTGTTTTTTTAACTTGTTTCCAATAGGGTGGAGAACCTGTAAGGTCCTTGAAAACCCTAAAGCCGTCGTCATGGTGGCACAGTTTCTCAACATTTTCAGGTGATTTCAAAATGCAGCTGTTAAGTCTTTGCTGCCTTTTGTCTTCTGAATACAAAGGTTAGCTTATTCTCACCCATTTGAATTAGACTTAATCACTTGAAGTATTGGTGATCTCCTTCTATCACCCCAATTCTAGGCGAGCTATGCTGTCTGCTGACAGCTCTTGTTGGTAAAATAGTAGTTCTTGATGAGTTTAAAAATTAAGCAAAGATTAGGTAATTGCATTTAAACTTTAGACATTTTAAAGTTTGACACCTTTAGTAGCAAGCATATGATTGGGGCATAGTGTTTCACAAACACAGTACCTAGTTCTGTCTGTTTTTCTAGTTTATATAATACCTTACAAGTTCTAAAGCGAATGTGAACTGTTTGTGCTATTAGTTTCTCTATAAGAATAACAACTTTCTTAATGTTTCAGCAAAACCAAATATTTTTTTTTAGGTTATAACATAACCAAATCAGAAGTTAAAAGGCTAACCATGATGGAGTTACAGAGAGCTAACAGTGATGTTACAACAGGGGGCGCCTGGAAACCAGCTGATTGTGTGGCGCGCCACCGTGTAGCTATTATTGTACCATACCGGGACAGATACAAACACCTTGTGAGGTTTCTGTCGAGATTGATTTTCCTGTTGAAACAGCAGAAAGTTCATTTCAAAATATATGTAGTTGAGCAGGTAATTATGAACACAGCCATAAGCCCCTTATTTGAGGCGCGACACGACAAAACCAGCAAAGTGGTTGTGAGCACAGCACAGACTCAGAGCAGCCTGGGCATTCGCCCAGTCTAATCAGAGTCTTCGCTGTCCGCATTGAGGCAGGTTAGACCCTTACCTACCCATCAAGCGCTTAGCGAAGAGCCTTGTCAGATTAGGCGGATGCCTAGGCTGATCTGAGTCTTCGTTGGGAGCACAACCACTCTGTTGGTTTTCTCGTTTCGCGGCTCATCTATGCCCGGTGGTCTCTTTTGTCCTTATAATTTGTCAATTATCACTTTAAGCACCCGTGACGTAAATAACAGAATTTGCAAACAGTGTAGATTCTGTTGAGGCGGCTCATGATGAGCCGCCTCATCTAGATCTACACTGTTCGTCCTCTGGTTTTTGAATTCTCAATATGAGGGAGCGGCTGTAGTGTAGTGGATAACACTCCAGACTACCAATCCAGGGGTCGCAAGTTCGATCCCCCGCTTCTCCGGTCTTTCGGATGAGACTTTAAACCGAGGTCCCGTCTCCATATGACCTCGTTGTTGGTGGGACGTTAAACCCGAGTTCACTCACTCACTCAATATGAAATGTCTTGAACAAGGCATTTTTTTAATTTTTGCAGACGTAAATTTTGTCGTCAGCTTTTGGTGCTTAAAGAGTTAAGGATAGTCTGGTTAATTTTATTTTCGGCGCAGCCGAGTATAATTTCACTTTTGTTCTACATTTCACAAGATTTCAAAGGTCAAATAAGGCGTATGTCAAAATTTAGCCAATAATATCAAAGGTCAATTAATAATTCATCTTCATTTTTTTTTTCGTTGTACTGCACTGCGTGAATACTAGCACTCTGTGAGATGTCAATTCAACATGTTTCTCTTGTTTGTAAATTTACAATGGAAATTTTATCGAAAACAGACGCGGATATTGAAAACCTCCTTTTTTTCAGTGTAGATCTACTTCGATGTCTACTTTCGGTTTGATTCACACAAACAAACATTGCATCATGTTGGTAACTGTTTTGGAATCAGGTCAATCTCAAGATTGAACGCGGTCCATTTCTGAAGCTCAATCTTAAGATAGGTCACTATCGCTAGGTACCCAGTGTGAAAATTACGGCTGCGGGTGCCTACCGACATAGCTCACTTGAGTTATATACATGAAAGTTATTGTCAACTCTTCACCTAACGACATATTACAAAACACACTTCCATTTAATCTGCGCCGATTATCTTAAAGATTTTTCTTGTTTTTATCATTTTTATTCAATTTTAAGAAGATATGAGCCGCGACACGACAAACCAACAATGTGGTTGTGCGCCCAGCGCAGACTCAGATCAGCCTGGGCATCCGCCCAGTCTGATCAGAGTCTTCGCTGTCCGCATGGAGGTAGCTTAGACACTTAGCTACTCTTTAAGCGCTTCGCGAAGAGTCTGATCAGACTAGGAAGATGCCCAGGCTGATCTTAGTCTGCGCTAGGCGCAAAACCACATTGTTGGTTTTGTCGTGTCGTGGCTCATATGTCAGTTTGCCTTATGCAAATAGTAAAGACCCCGATCAGACACCGCGTTTCGCGCTGTTTCATTTTTATGGAACACTAGGCAGTAATGCGGGGGAGGTCGGGTGGTGCGATTCTGCTGCGTGTAACTTCCAGTGCCGGGGCGTCCTACTGATTTGGATTATAGTAGGACAAGGGCCTACTGTGATTGCAGTAGGTGCGGATAGGTTTGTTTGGACATTTTTCTCTCGTCTATCATTTCTCTCTAACTCTCTCTGGAAGACGGCCCGATATAGACGAAAATACTGCCTCAAAGGGCCGGTAAACCCAAAAGTTAAACCCAAAACAATCAATCAATCAAAACTAGGCAGTACTGGGTTAAAAGTAGTTTGATAAGCATAAGCACAGTCGATTTACAACGTAGAAACAATGTCGTTTCAACAGACATTGAAAAATCTTAGGGTGAATGTATTGGATACACTTTCAGAAAAAGCAACTGTATCAGTTTTTTTTCTTTTTGCCTACTTTCCGTGGTGTTCAACTTTTAAACAATATACGAGGGGCGTTCGGAAAGTATTGCTTATGACCTTATAACTTTGTTTAGGGGCATGGTGAGTACAAATGCTTTGCATGTACTGGAAGTACTACATTTTGTCTTCACAGTGATACCAAACACTATACAAAGACATTTTCCTTATTGACTTCCTACGCATCTTATTAGGGCCCAGTCATACCTTGGGCTAATTTCATATGTAAAATCTTTTCAGTGTTGGGCATTCAAATTAAATATCGTTGTAAATACAAAATTAATCTCAATCAACTGCCTACAATATCCATACAAAAGTTAGAAGGGCGGCAACTGTTTTCGAGTTATTCCTTGTAAAGCAGTGCGCAGTTCTTATGACGTTATTGAAATCGACGCCAACCTTATGTTTGTAAGCTTGTAGAGGCTTCATTTTTTGCATAAATTTGAATTTATTGACATGTTTTCGTTGACCCATCTAAATTCATTTGCTGACAAGATGTTAAATGCTAAAACACTTGTTTTCATTGCAAAATCATTATAAGTACAGTAGAAGGGGAGAATTTGCTAATATGTAAAATACGGATAATTCATATTCATAGGACAGTACGGACCCTAGATTAAATACAATTTCCGCGATATTTACAGGCCAACATTGCCTGGGCATAGTCTTAAATTTCAAAGACTGCCCATATATGAATTACGGCCCACTACATTAAAATTCTGCATTGCCTTTAGGGTATACTTCTTTCAAAGAAGTTAAAAATGCGTCCGTTATAAAAATACGCGTTTGCAGACTTGTCTAGGCATATCATAGTTTTATGTGTTTTTGCTATCAGAAGTTTTGCCTTTATGGAGGTTAACAAGAAATTACGTCATAAGCAATGCTTTCCGAACGCCCCTCGTAATTTGTGCTAGGCTCTTGATATTAGACATACAAGCTGGGGTACAAATATGCCAAAAATATATTGGTTGCGGTTCAAGATGGCGCAGAGAAGCACGAATTGCCAAAAAGTAAGAATTCCCCCACCCTCACCCCACTCTTTTGTGAAAGTAAGAATCATTGCCGGCTCCACAGTTAATATCACCCATCACCCAGCGCAAGATGTGGGGGTGGTCGGGTGGTGCGATGGTGCTGTGTGTAACTTCCGGTGCCGGGGCGTGGACAAGGGCCTACTGTGCTTGTAATAGGTGCGGGTCGGGGTGTTTGGACATTTTTTCTCTCGTCTATCATTTCTACTTTTTCTCCCTCTCTCTGGGAAACGGCCCGATATAGACTGAAAAAATGTCTCAAAGGGCCGTTAAACCCAAAGCAATCAAATAATCAACCCTGAAATATTGACCGTATCTTCAGATCGTTCCTTAAACTTGAGTGATGCGTGGAAGACTGTCATGCTGCATCAAACTCTGCGAAGCCTCCGGAAGAACCAGTCGACTGAGCTCTACGCCATTGATGACCTCTGTCTTATACAGAACACCATCTTGCACAGAATATTTGTCCCAGTCTGTTAATAATGTGGTGTCAGTATTCCGGTATTTAGCTTGTTGGATTTTCTGTGTGCTACGCTCGAGGACAGGGTCTGTCACGAAGCTGTTTTTATTAGATTGAACAACTAAGTATCTGATGAACCAAGGCAGAACAAAGGGCGAGGGTGCGAGGGTTGGTCGACCACAGACCGGTTACACCCGCCAGTAATATCATTACTGGCCGTCCCAAGGCGGCAGTTCTGTTTTGGTTCTTCTTACAGTAACTGGCTGTTACAGTGAAAAAAAAGCCTTTGAGGTATGTAAAATCATGAAACTGCCCCAAAAAGTCGTCATAATCACCGTAATATGAGCCGCGACATGACAAAACAAAGTGGCGTGTGCACGCAGCGAAGACTCAGGTCAGCCAGGGCATCCACCCAGTCTTCGTTGTCCGCATAGAGCTAGCTGAAAGCCTTAGCTACCCTTCCAGCGCAAAGCAAAGTCTCTGATCACACAAGGCGCCTTCCCAGGATGATCTGAACATTTGCATGGCGCACATGCCACTTTGTTGGTTTTATCGTGTCGCGGCTCAATTATGTTGTCCGAATGTGCATCAGAGCAGCAGCTAACAGTATGTGATGTTTATGTTATTTGTGCAGCTCAAAGAAATGAAACGAGAATACTTTAATGAGCCGCGACACGACAAAACCAACAAAATAGCACGGCGCCAAGCGAAGACTCAGATCAGTCTGTCCCTTTGAAAGGTAGCTAAGGATCAAAGCTAGCTCAGTGCGGACAGCTAAGACTCTGGTCAGACTGGTCGGATGCCCAGGCTGTTCTGAATCTTCGCTGGGCGCACAGTGCCACCTTGTTGGTTTACTCGTGTTGTGGCTCAAATGGTCTTGCAGTATGTAAATCACCTGGCAAAGATGACGAAAACTTTGCAGTTTGAATTCAGTTGTTCAAATTATTATCACAGGATCTCGGGAGAGCAGTGAGCAATACAGGACCATCTTGGTCTTTTTTTGCTTTGTTTTTCTTTTAGATAGTTAATGCAACAATGAGGGAAATCATCTTGAACTATGTTATCAATTAGGGTCAAGTCAGGTAAATTCGGACAGCAGGTAAATTCGGACATACCATTGCAAACAGTGAAAATCCAGATGGGACGGCTCATAAAATAATGATGAGCCGTCTCATCTGGATTTTTACTGTTTGCCCAGTTATTTTTGTTTTAATTCCAAACAACTGACATATAAAGGAAACAATCTCACTGTCCGAATTTACCTGCTGTCCGAATTTACCTGACTTGACCCCTAATTCACAGATAGGCGCTGAAAAATTCAACAGAGGAAAGCTATTTAACATCGGATACCTCGAAGCGCTTCTCGAAGACGATTGGCAGTGTTTTGTTTTTCATGACGTTGATCTTTTGCCCGAGGACATCAGAAACAAATACACCTGTCCAACACAGCCTAGACATATGTCCGTGGCAGTTGATACTATGGATTATGTGTGAGTATATTAGCCTTTAACTCTTTAAGCACCAAAAAGCAGACGACAAAATTCACGTCTGTAAAAAATAAAAAAATGCCTTGTCCAAGATATTTCATATTGAGAATTCAAAGACTAGAGGGCAAACAGTGTAAATCTAGATGAGGCGGCTCATTATGAGCCGCCTCATCAGGATCTACGCTGTTTGCAAATTTTGCTAATTTCGTCTCTGGGGCTTAAAGAGTTAAAGCTTCGAAAAAGCAGACGACAAAGTTTATTTCGCCAATGCCTGTAATAAAATTTTAACTGCCAGATTTCTCCAACAAAGCTATCGTATCATAAACTTTATAAATAACGATGTTTTCAAATTTTATCGCCGACACTTTGAGTTGGCTTCTAAGTTCAATGTCGGATTGAAAACTTTTGCAGCAGGGCCTATCGGAACCACAATTTCAAAAATTTAGTAAGGCTGAGCTTTCAAAATTATTAACATATTTCTGATCAGTTCAGATAAAATAATACGTTTCAAACGTATTGAATATATAAATGTAATGCTACAGTCTCACAGTATCCGAACGCACTGTACCATCTCTTCCGGTTTTCATAGCGTCGAATCGAGAGTACGAACATTCTCTTATAACCAGTAGTCGGAAATCATTATGTTTTGAGATTTTATCCGGAATCTGCTGCGTCATTTATAGTCATTTAGCTTCGAAAATGTAAAGAGGTAAGTTTAATATAATTTGCTCTTCGGTCTTTTACTTTATTGTCCTGTACAATGTCGTGTATGGGTGGATAGTAATGAGTACATTTTTCAAATTGCCCTTGGCATGATTCTAAAACCATTTTGAGCCTTTTCTTACATGTTTTTTAAAAATCCTAAAAAATACGGAAGGCGTTATCAATCTACAGCTTGTTAGTTTTGATAGTATGACGATAGCTAGGTTTTGCACGACACACTCGTGTTAAATTAGCTGTTCGGAATAAAATTTCTGTGACGGACATGAGGTTTTCATTGTACAGGGCAATAAAGTAAAAGTCCGAAGAGGAAATTATATTAAACTTACCTCTTTACCTTTTCGAAGCTGAATAACTATAAATGACGCAGTAGATTCCGGATAAAATCTCAAAACATAATGATTTCCGACCACTGGTTATACGCGAATTTTGTACTCTCGATTCAGCGCTATGAAAACCGGATGAGATGGTAAAGTGCGTTCGGATACTGTGAGTCTGTATGCTTAGTGGTTAACTCAATTATGGTGAACAAGTTTGCTTCCCTCTTTAATTGCACGCCGGTGCGTCGGGAATCAGCCTCGGTGATTGCGCCGATATAAAGCTATTTATTATTATAGTTGCTTTGGTCAGCAGTTTTTCTTGCCTGTTGCTTGGCCATTCGGGGTTCAACTGGTAGATCTCTTTTGCTCAAGTATTTCCGTGGTGTGGTTTGACATCCCAGGAATCTTCAGCTGTCGCAAAACATTGTTTCTGTCGAGTACTCGTCTTTGAAGCGTCGTAGGTTTTATCCCTGATTTAAGCTCACCTGCGTATAGCCAGCATCCGTCGTCAAGATTTTCAAATATCTTCTTCTCTAAAACCACTGTGCCGATTGAAGCCAAATTTTATATGGAGTCTCAGTAGGATGGAGAAACGAAAGTTTGTTGACAGGAACTGGGTCACATGACAAAGATAGCCGTCCCTCACATAGATGGTAAAAACCCTTCAAAAATCTTCTTCTCCGGAACCAAAGGCTCAATGATCTTGTGGCTTTGTATATAACATTGGGTACTTGAGCCCATCGTAGTTTGTTCAAATCATTATCGTGCGTTTAATTTGACCTAATTTCTGGCAAGGTCAGTTTTGGAGCATCATGCTTTTATATGGGAAAATGCGTCAACACTGGATTTCTCAAACTATTTAATATTTAAGTCATTAGTATAATATTTGGTATATATGGCTAGCTAAATGAGCAAAGGGAGATATTATGTTGCTAAGGTCAAGGTCTTTTGTTGACCTTTGTTCAAGGTCACTGAGATTTTGTCGTCCGTCAACATTTTCAAAAATCACCACTGAGCCGATTGAAGCCATATTTCATATGGAATTTTACTGGGCCAAAGGAATCAAAGTCAGGTGGTCTTAGTCACATGACCAAGATGGCCGCCACCCCATAAATAGTAAAAGTCCATCATAAATATTCTCCAGAAGCAAAGGCCTAGTGAATTTGTGGCTTGGAATGTTCATTTTAGTTTGCACAAATCATGACCGTGCGTAGGCATTGACCTCATTATTGGCAAGGTCAGTATGATGCGTTATGCTTTTACATGGGAAAATGCTTTTACAGTCGATTTCTAAAGTATAATATTTGGTATAAATTTTTTAACTGAATGAGCAAAGGAAGGCAATATGTTGTAATGGGTTAAGGTCATTCTTTGACCATCGTTCAAGGTCGTCCGTCAACATTTTCAAACAGCTTCTCGTTTAAAGCCACTGTGCTAGTTGAAGCCATATTTCACATGGAGCTTTATTGATCAAAGAAGCCAAAGTTTGTTTGATGTTTTTTGTCACTTGACAAAGATAGACGCCACGCCCATATATGGTTGAAACACTTCAAAAAACTTCTTCTGTAGAAGCTTAGGCTCAGTGACCTTGTAGCTTGGTATGTTGCATTGAGGACTTAAGCTAATCATACTTTGTTCAAATCATGACCATGTATTGACGTTGACCTAATTTATCGCAAGGTCAGTACTGGTGGGTTATGCTTTTATAAAGAAAATGCTTAAAAATGAATTTCTTAGGAACTATTTAAGTCTAAGTATAATGTTTGGTATATATAATTAACTGAATAAGCAAATGAAGATAGTTTGTTGCCAAAAGTTGAGGTCATTCTTTCACCTTTGTTCAAGGTCACTGAGATTTTGTCGCCCGTCAACATTTTCAAACATCATCTCCACTGAGAAGATAGTAATTAAATGAACAGATGAAGACATTATGTTGCCAAAGGTCAAGGTCATTCTTTTATCTTGGCGGGCAAACACATTCTTTGATCTTTGTTCAAGGTCACTGAGATTTTGTTTCCAGACAACATTTTCAAACATCTTTTACTCTGAAGCCACTGGGCTGATAGAAACCATATTTCATATAGAGCTTAACTGGGTCAGGGGAACCAGAGATAGTTCAGATTGTCTTTGTCACAGGGTGGTTGGGTGGTGCGGCGGTGCTGCGTGTAATTTCCAGTGCCGGGGCGTCCTTATTTGAATAGTAGTAGGGCAAGGGCTTACTGTGCTTGCAGTAAGTGCGGGTGGGGGTTGTTTGGACATTTTTCTCTCGTTTAACATTTCTCTCTTCTTTCTCCCTCTCTTTGGGAGACTGCCCGATATAGACTGAAATACTGTCTCAAAGGGCCGTTAAACCCAAAACAACCAACCAACCACATGAACAAGATGGCCATATACGGTAAAAACATTTTAGAATTCTTCTTCTCCTGAACTGAAAGGTCAATTATCTTGTGACTACGTATGCAGTATTGGGAACTCGGGTCCCTTATAATTTGTACAAAGATGGCCGTGCGTTGACCTTGACCTAATTTTTTGCAATATCAACTTTGGAATTTTATGCTATTATATCGAAAAAAATTAAACAGTGAATTTCTCAGAAACTATTAAGTCTCAGAAAAAATAGTTGGTTTTTATGTTAATTAAATGAGCAGATATAGTCATTATGTTGCCTACAGTCTAGGTCATGCTTTGAACTTTGTTCAAGGTCACTGAGATTCTGTCGCCCGTCAACATTGTCAAACATCTCTGAAGCCTCTGGGCCAATTGAAGCCAGATTTTATATGGAGCTTCTCTTGGTTAAGAGGACAAAATTTGTTCAGAATGTCTTGGCCCCATGATTAAGATGGTCGCCATACCCATATAAGGTAATAATCCTGTAAAAACATTCTTCTCCAAAACCAAATGGCATATAACCTTGAAAATTTGTGTATTTATGTGTAGCCTTTGGGGACTTGAGCCGTACATTTGTTTTGTTACAAATGATGACCCTGATTGACATGACCTATTTCATAGCGAGGTCAACTTTGTTACCTTATGCTTTTGTTTGGGAAAATGCTTAGTGAATTTCATGGAAACTTTAATGAAAGCCCAGATATGCTAATTGTAAATTATAATTAAAAATGAATACATGAAGCCCTAAGGCTAGCAAAGCTCACAGTCATTCTTTGAACTTTGTTACGGTCACTGAGATTTAAAAAAATAAAATATGCACTCCTCTAAAATAACTTGTTTAAAATGTGTAACAAATAAGGGAAATGACAAATTGAGTCTGTTGACAGTAGGGGTTCAGGTGAGCTACAGGACAATTGTTCTTCTGGTTTTATATCCTGTGGTGATTCACACGGAGCAGACAACTGGCTAAATGCTTTAAACGCTTGCAGAAACTGAGAGCGAGGGTTTGAATCCAGAAAAAAAAACAGTTTAAGCAACCCCCCCCCCCCACACACACACACACAATAATCTATAACTAAGCATTCCAAGGCGGTACTTCTGTTGTGGTTCCTCGATGTTACTTGTTCTTACGTCCGTTTATCTGTGGTCTTCTAGCAATATGATCGCCTGTATAGCTGCCCACTTTGCTTTCTGTTTTTATAGCCCCGCTTTGAAAAAGTGGGGCTACACTGGATTTGGCTGTCTGTAATTCCGTAGATGTTTTTTTGTGAAAATTTGTGTCACACTTTTCTCAAGAGTTAATGAAGCCAGAATCTTCAAACTTGGTATACATATGGACAATGAGTTGTTGTATCGTTGGATTGAGAATCGGGCTAATTGCTTTTATTCTTCCCTTTATTTGTTCACTTTTCTGTTGTTGTTTTTAAGTTAAATTTGTGCCGCAGAAATCTATAGAACTATTTAAGCTAGAATCTTAAAACTCTTTATACATATGAAGAATGAGCTGTTGTATCATGGAGTTGGGACTCGGGCTCATTGCTCTTATTTTTCCTTTATTTATTCATTTTTCTTTCTGTTCGTATTTCACACATTGAATGTTTGCGTCATATTTTTAGGGACTCTTCAAAGTTGGTATACACGTGGAAATGACTTGTTGTATCATGGGATTGAGAATCAGGCTCATTGCTTTTATTCTTCCCTCTATCTGCCCCTTTTTCTGTCTTTTCAAGGTAAATTTTGTGTCACAGACATCTATGGAATTATACAAGCAAGAATCTTCAAACTCATTCTGCATATGAAGAATGTGCTTTTCTCTTGTGTGATTGAGACTTTGGCTCTTTGCTCTTAGTCTTCCTTTATTTATACATTTTTCTTTCTTTTTATATTTAGACCTGAAAATTTGTGTTACAGTTTTCTCGCAACTATACAAGCTACACTGTTCACCCTTTGTAGACAAATGAGTAATGACTAGTTGTGTGATTGAGAATCAGTATACTGGCTCTTATTTTTTCCCTTTTTTCCCTTTACTCTTTTTTTCAGGAACTGTCTGCTGGCTATTGTTACCTGGATCTATATATACATGTATTGCTCTTTTTACATGACAGTGCTTTACTAAAGCAGCACAGTGGGGCTGTAGTCTGATCCTCTGACAGTTCTAATTTTTTTGTAATTTAAAATGGAAAATCGGTGAAACTAGAATATGTGTTTGTAAAACACTATGCCCCAGCTATATGCCTCACCCTAACAAGGTCAATGAAAATAGACAAAAATGCTATTTTTTATGATCTACCCATCCATGAAATATCAAGGTCACAGCAGTTATGATCCTTGAGTTATAGACCAACCTTTAAAATGAATATACAGAGAAAAAAAGACACAGCTCTGTCAATAATGAATGCAGCATAACGTAACCATCATTAAACTGAAGGTGATCTCATAAATTAGGTGATCTCCACCGTAGCCATAAACAGTATGCCAAATATTAACATCATGACTGAAACGATTTTACTAGGATTTTGCAAACACACTTTCATTTAATTTTCGAAAAAAGGGGACTAACTTCGAAAATACGAGGCTGGCAAAAAAAAAGCTGAAAAATTGTGTCTGTAAGACACTAATGATGCCCCCGTGCAGCGCCTGTCACAGAACATGTGTAAAGCCCTAATGCATCTTTTAAGCACAAACACAATATACGAAGATTACAAAAATTTCATACCCTACAGTACAAAAGTACTGACCAAAGTGGATAAGTTTAAAATGCCACAATTCCGTCAAAATTATTTTTTCTCCATCAAAAACCACATGCACATCTTCATAATGTCCACAACAAGAATACAA
This sequence comes from Ctena decussata, assembly GCA_963989385.1. Classification (NCBI taxonomy): domain Eukaryota; kingdom Metazoa; phylum Mollusca; class Bivalvia; order Lucinida; family Lucinidae; genus Ctena; species Ctena decussata. The sequence continues at coordinate 67,193,029 of OZ022500.1, read as the reverse complement.
TGTATGAAAAAGAGTCAGGAGAAGAACCAAATAAGCGCATGCTTCCGTTCTAATCCTATTTATTCTGCGTATTAGATCTATGTACACTTGAGATTTGTTGAAATAAATATGTTTAAACTAAAAAGAGTCACATAGTGGGAGGGGCTGATTGCACAAAGTACCTATCCTACAATGCAAACATTTGCCTAAAAAGACTGTAATTTTGTCAAAATTAATTCTAGCTCCAACAAAAACCCACGTGCACATCTTCAAAGTATCCATAAAATTTACCCAAGGTTTGAAAAAGATCCATTCAATACTATGGGAGGAATTAATTACACAAACTCTATACCCTACAATGCAAAGTGTTGCCTAAAATGGCCAGGTTCAAAAGGCCATAATTCTGTCAAAATTTATTTTAGCTCCAACAAAAACTCAGATGCGCATTTGAAATGTGCCCACAGTATGTACGCAAGGTTTAAAAAAGATAAATCACAAACTGGGGAAGGAGTTTATTGCACTAATTTCATACCCTTCAATGCAAAAAAAAAAAAAAAAAATGCCTGAAATGACCAAGTACAAAAGGCCGTTTTTCTGTCAAAGTTTATTCTTGCTCCAACAAAAAATTCACATGCACCATTACCTATTCCTTGATTTCCTATCCTTGACGGGGCGGTGCGTATTTCTGGCCTTACTTTTGACGAGTTTATTTTCAAAAAAAGGTCATTTTGACGTCATGTGCCTGCTGGGCTATGTCTGTGTTTTCATTTATTTGTTGTAACAGTGTGAGTAGTGTTTTCAGTTGGGGTAGCTAAATCACCACCTTTCTGGGAAAGAGCTGTTCGTTCGGTTACCGTGCGTGTCTTTCGTGCACATTTGCTAGTTTATGTATACAGTTATTTCTCTTTTGCGTTTGGGAATGGGATATGTGATCTGATTATATGAGGTGCAGATCATTCCCAATCTTTTTACTCCATTATAGTAGTGTGACCCTAGAGGTGTGCTTGGTGGGCGATTCATGTTATTTGGATCTCTTGTTTATTATTAATTTTTCATTTTATATGGGGAGGTCGGGTGGGTATAACTTCCAGTGCCGGGGCGTCCTACTGAATTGGATAACAGTAGGACACGGGCCTACTGTTTTTGCAGTAGGTGCGGGTGTGGGTTGTTTGCTCATTTTTCTCTAATCTATCATTTCTCTTCTTTCTCCCTCTCTTTGGGAGACGGCCCGATATATACTGAAATACTGTCTCAAAGGGCTGTCAAACCCAAAACAACCAACCAACCATTCATTTTTGTCGCACTTGCTTTAGCAAGGTGAGATATAGGCGTCCGGTTTTCCGTCCGTCCGTCCTTCCGTTCACAATTTACGTCGACCCTAGCATTAAAGTCAATTCAAAAGACTTTTTATCGGGAACCACTGCATTCATGGTTCTCAAATTTCACATGCAGCATAATCAGACTGCAGGGCTTCAGAATGGTGAAATTCAGCCGGGTCGAGAATCCAAGATGGCCGACGTTACTTAAAATAGCAAAACCAACAAAATCAACTTTTTTCCAAAACCGCTTAGTATATTTGGCTGAAATTTTGTATGAAGCATAAGTGGGACCTTGGTATTTAGAATTATTAAAATGAATAAAAATTTATATCGGAATCAGGTCGCAGCGACCTTACGTCGACCCTAGCATAATTTACGTCAACCCTAGCATGTAAGTCTATTCAAATGGCTTAGTCTCTGAAACCACTGCATCCATGGCTCTCAAATATCACATGCAGCATGATCAGACTACAGGGCTTCAGAATGGTAAAATTTAGCCGGATCGAGAATCCAAGATGGCCACAGTTACTAAAAATAGCAACACCAATAAAATCAATTTTTTCTCCAGAACCGCAAGGTACATGTATATTTGGCTGAATTTTTGTGTGAAGCATTAGTTGGACCTTGGTATTCAGAATTATCAAAATGAAAAAAATCTGTAGCGGAATTAGGTCACAGTGACCATACGTCGACCCTAGCATAATTTACGTCGACCTTAGCATTTAAGTCCATTCAAATGACTTACTCTCAGTAACCACTGCATCCATGGTTCTCAAATTTCACTTGCAGCATGATCAGACTGCAGGGCTTCACAACGGTAAAATTCAGCCTGATCGAGAATCCAAGATGGCCGCCGCTACTAAAAATAGCAACACCAACAAAATAATTTTTTCTCCAGAACCACTTGGTATATTTGGCTGAAATTTTGCATGAAGCATTAGTGGGACCTTGGTTTTCAGAATTTTCAGCATGAACAAGATCTGTAGTAGAGTTAGGTCACAGTGGCTTACTTTCTATTTATGAGTCCAGTGTTGCTAAAATGCCAATATCTCACAAAATGCTGAACAGATATCAGTCAAATTGAATCAGAATGATCCACAAATGGAGTTCTTCCAAATTTATCTGACTGGGCAGTCTAAGATTGCTATCGGCTGCTGTTACTAAAATAGCAAAAACGTGAAAATGACAATGCTCAAGAACCTTTGAATAATTTCGACCACCTGTGTGTCAGAATGATCCTCGAATGAAGCTATTTCATTTTTTTCAAATCGATCATCCAAAACGGCTGCCATTGGCCGTTACCAAAAAAAACAGGAAAAGTATGAAACGGACAATATCTAATGAACTACTAAATGGAATTTGACCAAATATGAGCCACGACATGACAAAACCAACAATGTGGTTGTGCGTCCAGCGCAGACTCAGATCAGCCTGGGCATCCGCCCAGTCTGATCAGAGTCTTCGCTGTCCGCATGGAGGTAGCTTAGACCCTTAGCTACCCTTTGAGCACTTATCAAAGAGTCTGGTCAAACTGGACAGATGCCCAGGCTGATCTGAGTCTGCGCTGGGCGCACAACCACATTGTTGGTTTTCTCATGTCGCGGCTCATATGTGTCAAACTGATGCTTTCACTGAGTTTTTCATGTGAAGGCACATAGCAGGTGCGACATAGCATTCCGCGGATTTCTTGTATATATACTATCACTACCTACAATGTGTTATTTCAGGATTCTGCATGCTACGGTTAACGTTACGATTTTCTACGGCTTTTGATGAAGATTTCTAATGTTAACGGCCGTTTAGCAGACGATTTTAACAAAATAAATATTAATTTTTATATTTTAATGCAAATCTAACATTTTATGCTGTGCCGAAGAACTCCAACTCATACTGTTATCCTTTTGCACGTAAAAATTCTCGTTTGTTTTGGCAGTTTTATCGAAATAGGCTCAGCGAGAATCCCAGTCATCATAAGTAGGTTTTTACTGGCTCTATTTACTCCTGTTTTGTCCATGCAGAGGAATATTGCACTTAATTGTAAATGTACACCGATATTTACTGCAGCATGCACGAATGTATGAAAACATGTGAATTTTAGAAAAAAAGGTTTTGTAGTTTTATACGGCTAATCCAAATCTTATGTATTGGTTTTCGAATGTTATGCTAACGTATTCTACGGCGGACGTTTATGTTTCCTACGGTAAATATTGTGACATGAAAAGCAAAATAGTAAAATAGAGATGGTAAACCTATGTGTGCAAGGCGATTTTAGCAAATGCTTTAAGAACCACCTATCCTGATCGAACTAAGAACCCAAGATCTTCGAGAATATCATAAGACCCTTAGTGATCACAACTTCAATAGAAGTTAGATGATTGTAAAACATCATAGAAAGACTGGCTGATCTTAGACTTTTTCGGCACATGCATATGAACTATTTACTTGTTTTTTAATACTGAGGTCCCTATTTGCAAACTAAACTCAAATTCCACGATTGTCTCAAGGTAAGGTCAGTCGTATTCATAGACATAAGTGCAGCTGGAATAAACTCCAGTAAGTAATAATTGGTCGAGGAATGGTGAAGCTCCCTCGACGGCGGCTCAAGTTAATTTTGATAAATATTTCAGCGATTTCATGGCTATGATATGACAATGCGAAGAAGCACGACTACCAAAAGCTGTTGTTATAGGCCAGATGGCTTCTATGTCATACATTTTTCTTTGTGTGTGTGTGTGTGTGTGTGTGTGTGTGTGTGTGTGTGTGTGACAAATTCATATTTTATGGTGCTGCGTTTCACAGACAGAGTTTTGGCTTACGTCATGTGATTTGTATTTCCTTTCAGCTATAATGTCGTTTAGAAAATATTAAGTCTATATTCAGACGTCTCAGAGAGAGAGAGAGAGAAGAGAGAAGAGAGAGCCCTCCCCACACATACGCATTCACACGTGGTCGGGTAGGGCTACGTTTGGTGTAGGCGAGTCTTACTAGTGTAAGCAGGCTAGAGCATGGTTCGTCCTCCTGTACGGAGACATAAACCACGAGCTTTAGCAAGTGCATTATCGACCGTACAGGCGGACAAACTGCGTTCTTTCTCACTTATAGCATGATATCCATTGTAGGCCTTGCACGTTATGGGGTATCTCATGCTAAAGATTTGGGTATCCGAGGATCGTACTATAAATCTGGATAAGAACTGCTGTGCTTGCAGCAGGTGCGGAATGGGGGTCGGATTTAATTTTACTCTCGTCTGTCCTATCGTTCCTTCTTTCTCTCTCTGACTGACCGCTCGATAAAGACTGAAACTCTGTCTCAAATAGCCGTTAAACCTCAAACAAACAACAACCCCAAACCTGTCAAAAACCAGCCGAATTTCTAATTTGACTGATATCTTAACAATGTTGAGCTAGAATATAACTTTTAAAAAAGGAAACTCTGACACTATTTACACATTTTTAGCGGAAACTAGATCTACAAAGAAACGTAATTCCTTAAAAAACCTCTTCGGGTCCCCTTTTTGTTAGGCTGACTTGTCTCCAGTCTTAAAAATGTTATTGAGATGCGACAAATGCGGTATAAGTAAAACCCTAAAATGCGGACAGCAGACTGGCGGGCAGATTGAAAACAATATACCCCAACCCCAAACTCATTTTGCCATCTGGAAGAAACTGTGTGTGACTCGTTACGTTGTCAAATCGATAACTCTATACTACCTGTAAACTTTAGCCCTTGGCCACAAATTCCAGTGTCTTAATGGTCAATAGAGAGAAAATTTTCGACCAAGCTTCGAATCAATAGTTAGCAAAATTAGGCTTTCAGGGAAGAAATTTCCTATTTAGCTATGTATGTAAAAAAATACATCTTTGTAATCAGTGGAATAACAGCTTTCAGCTCATACGTTATAACAGATTCGCAAATGTTAATCTATATATGTTATTTAGATCCAAAAACGAAGGTTCGCGTAATTTGAATAAATTGTGTTAAGAAACGTATGGTTTGTACAAAGAAAACTATGGGCTCTAATGGAAGAAACTTTTCATTGACGCATTTCTATAATTATTATACCAGATTAAAGAGCTTGAAATGCTCTTTTGAGCTAGACGTTATAATGTAATGTCGGAAAATAAATCATATAAGAAACTGCTTGTTAGTTGTTTACACTCTTTCTTTCCTGACGTTTCGGCCTGTACCGGCCTTCTTCAAAGGAAAATGCAAGAAGAACTTTACTCTACATTCCTTGTGATGCTTTTCAGTCCACTATCTTTGTTATGACATTGTTGATTACGGCGTCACCTTAGGCGACGTCGCAATCAATGTAACGTCATTTTGAAAATATAATTTATTTTTTAGCTTCTATGCATTTTCCTGTTAAACTGAGAACCGTACATAGGTAATCGCTATCTCCGACCCTCTTATTATCGAAAAAAATCCCGTAACTATAACGAGAATTCTTCCCTATGGATATAGGTGGTAGTGGTGTGATTAGAGAAAGGGGTGGAATATGTATGTTCAAACGAATAAAATCTTTGAAAGTACTAAGCTTCAACATACACATTTTTTTAAATTTTACTTTAATTTTCATTGTTATACAATATTAAAAGAGGGTGCTCAACATAAATGTTCTACATTGACCTAAGCTACATAATCCTAGCTGATCTTGAATCAAGTACTGCTACATATCATTAGTTTCAAACACACGCAATAAAATAATTAATAAATAATAATAATAATAACAAACATTTTAATAAAAAATATTGCTGTCTTAAAATGGCTATTTTAATCTCCAGTCCTCTCAGTATCAAAGTCAATTGTATCCAAGTTTGGTACACCTAACATAAGAAAAAATCACTTGTGGTTACTGAAATTTCAGCAGTTAAAAACGGCGAAAAACCAAATACTTGTGGACAGTCGGACAGACAGACGGATGAGCGAACGAACGGACGGACCTCCATAGCATACATCGTCTATTGGGGGTGGGGGTGAGGGATGGAGGGGCTACAATGATATAGAAACACGCCCATTACAATTAATTTTAGTATCATCGAAACTGTTCATTGCATGCAACTATGTCGTCCCCGTGTCACTATACTAGTATATGCCTAGTTTGGATAAAATCCGTGGTATAAAAGCTGTTCACGAAACAAGTAAAGAAAGCGCAAACGACCTGTGAAGGCGGGAAGGGGTCGCTTTTTTTTTGAGGGGGGGGGGGGGGGGGGGGGGGCGGGTGCGGCTCGCAGAAACTACCACGAGGTAGAGTTAAACAACAATAAATCCAGTGATACGACAGTGATTTTTTCTCTATATATGTGGTACCCATTAAAGGCACCAGTCCCAATTCAAAATAGTATCTTTTTTCCCAACTGCAAGTTGAAAAATTCCCAGTTACAGGAAGAATTTTTCTAGGGACCTACACGCACAAATTTACTTGCTTTCTTACAGAACTGGCAGATATATGTCTATAATTGAATTTAGATATTATATATTCAGTTTCATGTCCCCTATCCCACCACTTGAGCCTATATAGGTGTTCTGAAACTTCAAATTTAAGGAAAATACAAAGAGATTTGTTTCGATTCTGTGGGCACCGGCACAATTCCCAAAATAGTGAAAAAATCACTGTACGAAAATGGAAAAATCGATTAACATTTCATCCAAAATACTGGAGAAGGACGGTGTCGAATCCATGACCGATGTTTAACAGGCTACACCATGAACGCTTCTTCAGGCACAGCAAGTAAACCGGACGGACGCTCAGACGTCAAGTAGAAAAGCGTAGTTCCCGCGGTATATTTATAATTTAACGAATTTTACAGTCAGTATGATTAAATTCTACACTGATAAGCCAACCATGTTCCAAAAATTTAGTCATTACAGTTGATATACTTTAGGAGGTCCGGTCTGGGTCCACACTGTCCTTTACATGATGCGAGTCTAACTGAAGGGTAGCTAGAGTCTCCTCCACGAAGACAAAGTGAATACCAAAACTGTACTGTATACTTGAGCTTCACGCATTCAAGGCTTACTCGAGCGTCACTTCAACCGACCTTACTGGAGTAGGAGTCGAGTATGAGTTTAAGTTGTGCTTGTGAATGTGGGCCTGGGTGGTTTATTGCTGTGCATAATGATAACAGCTTTATGATTTATAAATCTTAAAAGGTTGATTTGTCATTGAAACAGTGGCAGCAATGAAATATTCTTCTGGAAATATGGAGAAACATCTTTTTTATACTTAAAGGGGTGAATTAAATGTATTTAGTCATGACTTTTACAATTAAGATTAGAAGGAGAGAGCCATACCCATTAAATCCCCCATCGTAGGCCAGCAAAGAAGTTAGTTTACGTTTTCTTTCATTTATATTGACATTTCTTGAAATCTGACTCATAAAATTCATAATGTTTGCAAGAAGGTGATAATGAATACCACTGCCAAAAACCGTAGAATACTGTATCATAGTTACCAATTTAACCGTAGGATGATATATCTTAGCCGAAAGAAACCATAACATCTACCGCCGAATACTATAACAAGAAATGATGAAAAATGCAAATTACGGCACAAAAGTGACTTTCCGGAAAGAGGTTTAAGGTTGGCGGACAGCATTATTATGTTTAAGCACCCGACTATGGATTATATTCTACCAATATATGATAAAATGTCTACTTTCACTTTCTTCTCTATAAAAGCTGATTTAAGGAAGAATAAAGCACTCATCGGCCTGGAATATATGCATTGTTGTGGTAAAACTTATTACAGGCAAATTTTCCTTTGAATAAAGGCATATATACCTTAATTATAATTTTTTTTACTCCAGTTTTATAATTTGTTTACACGGTTTCTAATGACGCTTTCCCACAATTCTTTGTAGAACCGGCAAAAACCATAACGTTAACATACGCATACAGAATGCCGCAATAACACATTGTAGGTAGTGACTATAATATATGTATTTTGGTTAAGTTTTAATTTGGTGTGCATAACATTTTAAATTCAATTATAAGTTTTAGACACGTCAATCATTTCTTAAAAATGTATAGGTACACTGGTAAGATTTTCCACCAGATTTTCAAAAGGAGGCAATTTTGTGACTTCCTGTTTGCTTCCTTGGGCGATGAAATCATTCCAAGAAGGCATTTACTCTTAATCCAGTGGACTTGTCTATCATTATCATTAGGATGAGTCAATTCCTAGTTTTAGGGGTATCTGGTGAATTTTTTTCATTTTTATTAGCTCACCTGAGCCAGCGGCTCCGGGGGAGCTTATAGGATGGTAAGGTTCCGGCGTCCGTCCGTCCACAACTTCAAACGACTTCTCCTCTGAAACCGCTGGGCCAGTTGTAACCAAATTTCATATGTAGCCTCTAGGGGACTTAGGAACGAAAAGTTGTTCAAACGGTCTTGGTCACATGACCAATATGGCCGCCACGCCCATATATGGTAAAAACCTATAAAAAATCTTCTGCTCCAGAACCAATAGGCCAATGGCCTTGAAACTTGGTATGTAGCATCGAGTGCGCGAGTAGTACCAAGATTGTTCAAATTATGACCTTGGGTTGACCTTGACTATTTTTACGGCTAGGTCAAATTTGCTTTCTAGTGCTTTTATATGGGAAAATGCTAGAACATAAGATATCTTGGAAACTGTTGAAGATTTTGACCTGAAAATTGATATATACAGTCATCTTAATGAGTACATGAAAATTTATGCGTACAAGAGGTCAAGGTCATTCTTTGAACTTTGACCCTGGTCTCTCATATTACGACAATTTCACACATCTCCTCAAAAGCCACTGGGCCAATTGTGACCAAATTTCATGTAGAGGCTCTAGGGGGCAAGGGAACGTAAATTTGTTCAAACGGTCCTAGTCACATGACCAACCTGGCCACCATGACCATAAATGGTAAAAACCTTTAAATATCTTCTTCTCCAGAACCAATAAACCGATGGCCTTGAAACTTGGTATGTAGCATCGGGTACACGAGTACTACCAAGATTGTTCAAATTATTACCTTGGGTTGACCTTGACCTTTTGTACGGCAAGGTCAAATTTTCTTTTTGGTCCTTTTCTATGGGGAAATGCTAGAACATAAGATTTCTTGGAAATTGTTGAAGATTTTGACCTGAAAATTGATATATACAGGTATCTTAATAAGTACATGAAAATGTATGCGTACAAGAGGTCAAGGTCATTGTGTGACCTTTGACCATGGTCTCTCATATTGCGACAATTTCACACATCTCCACACCCAAAGGGCAAGTTGTACACAAGTTTCATGCAGAGGCTCTAGGGGGCAAAGAAACGAAAATTTGTTCAAATGGTCCTAGTCACATGACCAACATTGCCGCCAGGCCCATATATGGTAATTTGGTAAGCACCTTTAAAAATCTTCTTCTGCAGAACCAATAGGCCAATGGCCTTGAAACTTGGTATGTAGCATCAGGTATGCAAGTACTACCAAGATTGTTCAAATTATGACCTTGGGTTGCCCTTGACCTTTTGAACGGCAAGGCCAGTTTGCTTTCTGGTGCTTTTGTATGGGAAAATGCTAGTAGATAATGATTTCATGGAAACTGTTGAAGATTTTGATCTGAAAATTGGTATATTCAGTCATCTTAATAAGTACATGAAAATTTACATGTACAATAGGTCAAGGACATTCTTTGACCTTTAACCCAGATCTCTCATTTAACCTCTCCTCAAAAGCCACTTGGCAAGTTGTAACCAAAGGAGGGGTGTCTATAAGGCTGTTTTCATGGCCACTACCGATTTTCTTTAAACTTTGTAAACTCAGACTACTATGTGTTGGCTGTAATGTCATGCAATATCAAATCATTTGGTGAAGGTTTCTTTGATGTGTACGAGATGAAAGTGGGTGGGGTAATTCTGACTCGAAGAGGGTTCTGTTACGAAAATGCTAATATTTTTATTGCTACTTAGAACTGGAAGTCTACCATTTCATGACTCCTTATGTTATGCCAGATACATGTATCACAAATGATTAGAATAGTTTTGTGAAATTTCTGCACGCAGTGCGTTTATACTCAATTGTATGACATACCTAAATTTTAGCCTTTTTTATTCTCCAACTTTACGCAAAACCACAACAGCTTTTTCGTCCGTCACCTTTTCGTCAAAGTTTTGCGTTAAACCTTTTGTGAATGCTCATATTTCTTTAACCTTATATCAGATTCTCTTCAGATTTACTTTGTTATATCTCTGTAGCTTTACCTATGATCTGAAATATCAAGGCACCTGGGTCAGGCCCCTGGGAGGAGGTCACGGGTCAATAATCATGACTCAGGCATTTTCATTATGTCAAAGTTTTGTGTTATCCCTTTTCTAATTGTTCATATTTCTGTAACCACAGGTCAGATTCTTTTCATATTTGGTTCAGTGTATCTCTTGAGCATTACTTTTGATGTGAGGAGTCTTTGCCCCTGGTTCAGGCCCCTGGGTGGGGCCAAGTGTCAATAATTACGACTTACAACATTTCATTATGTTAAGGTGGTGATAATCACTGATTTGGGACAAAGACAAAAATCTGCATAAAATACTCAAAATAACACTGATCTTTCCAAATCTTAGCAGATGCCTTCTTTATGTTGTTTCTCATAAGTTAGAGTCCCAAAATGCAGCATTTGTTAATGTTAAAAAGTGTTTTAATAAGAGAAGATCAAAGGGTAATTTTCTGCGAATAAATCTGAAAAAGTAATATCATTATTGAAAATATACTTAGTGCTTAGAGTACCTTGTTGCATAATGGAGAGCGTCCTAGCAATTATTTTTTCCATCTCTTTCACACATTATCAGGCTGAGCAATTGAAAAAAGATGCAGTCTGTGTCCAAATTTTTTTGTCAAAACGCACAGGTGAGACAGGTGATACTATTTTAACAAGGTTGAACAATTTCGTCTACACACCACTGATCATGTCAGTAATGTATTTTTTATATTGTAGGTGTTAACATAGGTATGCTTGCCTACCCTATATTTAATAAATGCATCCAGTGTACATTGACTTTGTACATGGCTGAACATTGAGAAAAAGCTACCGTTTTCATCTGGTCTACATTACAATTTGAGAAAGAGTTGGAATAAATAATTGCTAGGACGCTCTTCATTATGCAATAATGCTCCTTCGGCACTACGTAAATTTTCAATAACGGTATTATTTTTTCAGATTTATTCGCAGAAAATTACCCTTTGATCTTTCCGTATAAAAACACTTTTTTAAGCAGCATGTACGTCTGTTTTGTATTCTAAACTGTAAAGAACAACGAAAATAAGAAGTCTGCTAACTTTCAGGGAGATACGTTGCTTTTTTATGGTTTTATGCAGATTTTTACATTTACCATAAATCACCACCTTAAGTTTTGGGTTAAACCATTTTGATTGCATATATCTCAGTAAATGCATTGCAAATATCTTCCATATTATATTCACTGTATCTCTATAGCATTGCTTTTGATAGGGACTTTTAGGCCATGAGCCAGATATGGTTTACCTCCCCCCCCCCCCCCCCCCCAGGGGGAGTTTTGTAGACCATACTTTTTCTTAAAGACCAGCATCTTAGAAGTATTTTGCAGCATGTTAGCCCTCTGGCGAGTGGGGCGTTAAGCTGTAACAGCCTGTTACATTACGTTACCCATTAAAATAATGAACATAAAATAAAAATTATCAAAAATTATAAAAAATGAAAGTCACTTTCCTTTGTTTAAAATTATAATGGAATCCAATAGAACAATCCAAGAGCTAAAAGTTATGATGTTTGAAACGTCACTTTAGCCTACGTGGTGTAATATACGTGATGTTTTTCTTTACTCTCCATTAAAATTGCAATTTACATCCAAAATACTTTCTTTTTGTAAGTTATTCCTTTTAGATTAGACCAAATGTTTGTTAATGTGTTAAAGAAAATTTATTGATCTTTTCAGATCTGCAAAAATTATTATCCTATCTTGTATACATTGGGAGAAATAGAACGTTGAACACAGTAACCCCTTATGAATGTTCCATATTACAATTATCACTTTCCGTATAATTCAAGCGCTTGAACTACACTATTGGAATTGAAAACAACAGTAAAGGTAAATTTGAATATGCCAGCCTATTTAAACAGCAAGGAGCAGTTCAACAATATTTTGAATGCAATTTAGTCGGCCATAATGATCGATTATATACGTTACCTATGGCTACTTTTGTTAAAATCATATCATTTGAAGATAGAATCATTTTATCTTCTTTGGTAGCAGTTTCTTCATAAAAGAATCTTTTAATATAAGAGAAAATGCATTCTGGTTTATTTTCTATGATAAGCTATTACTAGTAGTAACGTAAATAACATTAACATTTAAAATATTTTATTATAATACCTTTAATCAGGTTTTTTCCACTGTCACATTAAAAAATAACACATAAATCTGGGTGTTCTTATGATATATTGTGTACTTGGACCTATCAACAATTCTCTCAGTTATTACTTTTAGGGATTGAGGTGTGTTTTATACGTGATTAAACACAGTATACTTCAAATTGTAATGTTAAGGGCACTGACATATTCTGCACATGTAAAACAGGTTTTGCTGTTTACTTTGTAATCATATCAAAAATAAAAGTATTTCATAATGACATTGGCCAGTTTGTTTCTTTTACAAATTGTACATCTGAGTTCTAAAGACAGTAACATACCTAAAATTTTGTTATATACAGCTGAAAAATCCAAAAAATCCCCCCAAAAATAATAAATAAATCAAAAATAAAAAAAAATACAATAAAAGATAAAAAATACTGCAGAAAAGATAAAGCCGCAGCTATTAAAAGCCAGCACTGATTTTGCATATAGGGCTCGAATAAAATAATATGCACTCAGTTTGATACCATTAAAAGCTAAGCGGTTTTGATGTGTTTAGTTTAAAACTATAAAATAATCAGTAATCAACAATGCAAACTGGAGTTCCACCTTGTTTATTGACATGATTTGTTATAGCTTTTACGTGCACACTGAAAAACTATAAAGCAGAACTGTAACCTGAAGTTTAAAGGCTTAAGCCAAATACAGTACTGCATCAAAGCTAATGTAGATATTTGCTAGCAGCGTATACTTACTTTTGTAAGACTATCATATAGTTTACGTTACCAGAGAAAACAACATTGCTGATTTACAGTTAAGAAACAAACAAACCTTTGAAAGTAATTAATGGTAGTGTCAATCCATTGCTTTACTTAGTTCATTTATGTAACTCACACTTATGTGTCAACCAGGAGTTTGGGAGAATAGTGTCAGACATATTTAATACAGAAAAGAGACACTGGCAGTTTACTAGTATACTGTAGCAATATATAAATCTATAAATGCTGTGTTTAAGATGATCTATATTTCTATGCTTTTGTTTCCTGCTCTTTAAAGTCCAACTACATTAAAATCTCCTTAAGAATCTAACTACATTCAATCATCTCTTAAAGAATCTATTCACTAAAGAACATAAAGACACGTTTAGTTGGACAAAACTGTTTTTTTTTTTTCAGGGACAGTGTTCCAGTAGCTCTGCACACATAATAAAATGGCAAATGAAAATGACAGAATATATTAATGTTGGTCATCGCTGTTCAGATATTTATGAGCAAATCTTAGTTGTTCTCCTTCAGAATGTATTTGTCTACACTGTAGTTATATGCTTTGCAGCATAATATTGAGAAAAACAGAAAGACCAAACAAGTAACGTATACAACGTATTTATTGAGAGTTTATGAATTCTTCATTTCCGATATCCTTAACTAGTAATACAGTATTTTTGAAGAGCAAATAATCAAACAATAGAAATAGTGCATACCTATACATGCCAAGGAAGGACTAACCTAAGTAACTTACTGCATTTGATCTCCGTGACCTTGTATTACCATATTGTTTACTTTATAGCAATAAATGTGATTGTAAACTGCTTATTTATGATATCTTACTGCTAATCAAATCATCCTTGTCCAAATATGTTAAATACTGTTAGAGAATAAAGCCCCAATTTTAGTTGTTACATTATTGAAAATTGTCTGACTGAAATTTGTATTTCGCAACACATTTAGTCCTTGATAGTAACAACAAGTGGGAATAAAACCATAGGGGTTTGCAAAAATTACCTGACCATTTGGATATCTGTAACAACATAATGAAAAATAGAACTCCTGAACAGGGTGAAGACAGAATGTTGTATGCGTTTTAAAGTATGTCACTTTCTATACTCCTTAAATTTTCACATTGTTAACATTTTGTAATGTATTTGATGGCCGGGCGCTGCATAAACAGATCACGTTGATCACAAATTAACATATAAGTTATGATCACGGGAGCCAAACATATTTGTTCATCCATGTAAAGCAGTTTCTGTGCAAAGAAGCTCGTGGCTGACGATTCGACTGACAGCATAGAAATATGGTGTTAATGCATGCTGGCAGACTTGGTACTGCTTTTGATTGTCTCGGCTGGTAGTCACAGTTGCATATTTGTATGTAGGGTAATTGAATGGCTCAGCCAACAGCACAGGTAGCGAAACTGGTTTTATCCCCATCATAACGAGAACCTAAATATTAATCAGTTGCAGTATATATCAACTTATACTTACTTCATTTAATGCATAAATTTAAAAAAAAATCATTTTTATGAAGTCACTTTTAAGTGAGAATGAATTGAAGGCAAGGTCGAACTGCTTCAGCTGTAACAATCTATGTGCGTCTTGCTGAACTCTTGTGTATTTCAAAGAGCTAAATTTGCCATCTGACTACCAGTGGTAAGCTTATACTACAGCAATAAATACTTCATGCCGCCAGGGAACTAAACTTTTGATAACAGATGACTCACAAATCTTATTCCTCGACATATTACAATTATGTAACGTAATGTTACTGTTAGATTGCTTTTCAAATATCCACTATTAGATGTTTTTTTATATAGTTTGAGGACACATAACATTTACATTTCTTCATATTTACATATACAACAGTATCTACTGAAGACAAAGATAACATTGAAATATAAAATGCAGCTAATGTTGGCTTTCGTAACTTTTCTCGTCATTTTGTAGGTTAAATTCGTCAAAAATAAGATAGTTTCTGTCCCCATTTAATGTATCCACTGCTAATTTAACTGCTGCCTAAATTATCTAAGCTGGGCATGAATAAAAGAAGATTGGTGGAGCACGTATAAACTTCAGTCCACTAATTCAGCAATTTAGTCTGTTTCTGGTTTTTTTTCCGTATTTTTGTTGTGGTTATATACGTTACATGTGTATCGTGACTGCTGACGAGTTTTGTAAGACATTAGATTGTTTCTTTTTTATACTAGAATATTGAAACAGTCATATATATGACATTAACTTTTTGCTACACTTAAATTCTTAAAATTTGCTCCTTTTATTACGTGTATTTAGAGACTGAAGGGGAAAAAACGTCAAACGCAATGTAAACTACGTTATACGGATTAGTCAACTTATCCTTGACAATGTCAATAACTTTGAAACAGTGATTTATGTACTAGCAGACAAAACCCAACATTATTTAGGGCGAATACTAACATGTGTACAACAATGCGTATCTTCAATTATAAAGTGAATATGTAAATGGGTAGTGTAATTGACGTTGACGTCATACGTTAACGCCCCAACGTACAGAGGGCTAACATGTGTCATTTTGTTTCTTATATAATGTAGTTTTAGAAAATCTTAGGGTACAAAACTCCCCCTGGGGGGGGGGGGGGGGGGGAGGGAGGTCTATTGTCAGCTCAAGGTCTATTTAGGGTCAGGCTCATGGGTGGGGCCAGAGGTCAATAACAAGGACTCAGCCATTTGTATTTGTTGCTTGTTCTGATATATTTTAATGGAGTCTAGTGATGTATGACTAATTTTATTTTATACTAGTCTACTTTACATGGATGCTGCTGCTGCCCTAAGGTCAAGTCACAGACTTTGAATTTGTTCCATTTACATTTCAATTTATTTTTTGTGTTAAAAGTTTGCTTTCATTAGGCGGTGGCACTGGTTGGTGGTATACGTGAGCACCTGCTCACTTGCTCTAGTTTGTTTTCTGCTGTTTGAATTTCTGTTCATCTGTTGTACGTACATTTGTCTGTCTGTCTGAGTGTCCGTATGTCAGTCTGTCTATTCGTGAGACTTCGTTTCCTTTCGATACCTTAAGTATTTTTGATGGATTTCTTCAAACATGGCATGTGCACTTGTCTTGGGTCTTTACAAGCTGCAAAATACGTTACTTAGAGTATGTGTAATAAGAAGAGACACTGGAAAGAACATGATACAATTCTGAGAAAATAAGCAAAGACATTTGACAGAGGGCATTAGTTTTATTTTATTTTAAATATTACGAAGACTCACGGATAGAGACTGACATACGGACAAACAGACAGGCAGACAAATGTACGTACAACAGATGAACAGAAATACATACAGCAGAAAACAAACTAGAGCATGTAAGCAGGGGCTCACGTATACCCGACCAGTGCCGCCGTCAAATGAAAGCAACATTTTAACCGAAAGTTAAATGCAAATGTTAATGGAACAAATTCTAAGTCTGTGACCTTGACCTTGAGTCAGCAGCAGCATCCATGTAAATGGTAAACTAGTATATAATAGAATTATTCATGCATCACTAGACTTCATTTAAATATGTCAGAACAAACAAAAAATAAAACAAATGGCTGAGTCCTAGTTATTGACCCCTGGCCCCACCCATGAGCCTGACCCTGAAGTCCCTATCAAAAGCAGTGCTATAGCGATATCATGAATAGAATATGGAAGATATTTGCAATGCATTTACAGAGGTATGTATGCAATTAAAAAAGGTTTAACCCAAAACTTTGACATAATGAAAAGGCAAAAGTCCTAATTATTGACCCTTGGTCCCACCCAGGGGCCTGACCCAGGGGCAAGGACTCTTCACATCAGAGGTAATGTTCATGAGATATCATGAACCAAATATGAAAAGAATCTGACCTGTGGTTACAGAAATATGAACAATTAGAAAAGGTTTAACACAAAACTTTGACATAATGAAAATGCCTAAGTCATAATTATTGACCCGTGACCTCCTCCCAGGGGCCTGACCCAGGTGTCTTGATATTTCAGATCAAATGTAAAGCTATAGAGATATAACAAAGTAAATATGAAGAGAATCTGATATAAGGTTAAAGAAATGAGCATCCACAAAAGGTTTAACGCAAAACTTTGACGTAAAGTTGACGAACGGACGGACGAACAGACGGAATGACAAAAAACTATATACCTCCTGACATACTTCGCGTGTCGGGGTTTAGATATCCCGCCACTAACATGTGGCGGGGGATATAAAATCTGAGTAATAATTTTGAAAAAAAAAAATAAAAGAAGCGGTTTTAAGGGAAGATAACTCAGAAAATATTCATTGTAGAAAATTATCGGCATAATTTTGAAACAACCATTTAATATACTGTATAACTGCAAAATATCATTGGAATAGCTTTTAGTTTAAAAAGCTGATGTGGTTTTGCGTAAAGTTGGAGAATAAAAAAGGCTAAAATTTAGGTATGTCATACAAGTGAGTATAAACGCACTGCATGTAGAAATTTCACAAAAGTATTATAATCATTTGTTATATCTGGCATTGCGTAAGGAGTCATAGAATGGTAGACAACCAGTTCTAAGTAGCAATAAAAATATTAGCATTTTCTTAACAGAACCCTCTTCGGGTCACAATTATCCCACCCACTTTCATCTCGTACACACCAAAGAAACCTTCACCAAATGATTTAATATCGCACATTACAGTCAACACATAGTAGTCTGAGTTTACAAACTTTAAAGAAAATCGGTAGTGGCCATGAAAACAGCCTTATAGACACCCCTCCTTTCATGTAGAGGCTCAAGGGGGGCGGGGGGGGGGGGGGGGGCAAGGGAACGAAAATTTGTTCAAATGGTCCTTGTCACATGTCCAACATGGCCGCCACGCCCATATATGATAAAAATCTTTAAAAATCTTCTTCTCCAGAACCAATAAGCTGATGGCCCTGAAACTTGGTATGTAGCATTGGGTACGCAAATAATACCAAGATTATTCAAATTATGACCTTGGGTTGACCTCGACCTTTTGTACAACAAGGTCAAATTTGCTTTCCGGTACTTCCATATAGGAAAATGCTAGAACATAAGATTTCTTGGAAATTGTTGAAGATTTTGACCTGAAAATTGGTATATACAGTCATCTTTATGAGTATGCGTTGCGACTGACATCGTTTTAGGTTATCGTTCGTTCGTGAGAGGCTAGTTGCTCTAAAAGGCCTATCAATAGAGGGTCAGTGGTAAATGTGAGTATTGTGGGGGTGAATTTCATTTTTCTGGCGTTTGTCGAGGTATGGACTACGTTGGGCCGTGTGCAAAGTAAGTGAACCCCTTCGGGGTTCACTTGAGCTTTGCAGGCGGCCCAGTGTGGTTTGTACATCGATAGGCACCGGAGAGGTTAGGTTCACTGCTAATACTTACATTCTATCTAATCAATGTTTTATTTGACCTCAAATTTGTGTTAAAGGATCAGAAAAAAAAAACAAAAAAAAAACAAAACAATAAAAACATTTAAACGCAGCTTTTCAATAATGTTAATATTTATAAATAATGTATATAGAATAACACGATATGTAAAAAATATGGTGTCGGTGTAGGGGAGGAGGAGCCGACAAAAAAAAAAAGAAAAAAAAAAAGAGTATATGAAAATTAATATGTACAGTCGGTCAAAGTCATATTCTTTGACCCTGGTCTCTCATATTGTGACAATTTCACACATCTCCTAAAAGGCTACTGGGCTAATTGTAACCAAATTTTATACACAGCCTCCAGGGGCTGAGGGAACGAAAATTTATTCAAGCGGTCTAAGTCAGCTGACCTACATGGCCACCATACTCAGGTGAGCGATTCAGGGCCTCATGGCCCTCTTGTTATATTTTGCATAGAAATTCCTGTAATCAAACAGTGTTGACCCTAGCCTGCGCTGTTTGCATATGTCCCCAAAACGAGTCTCCAGTCTAAAACGAAAACTGTGCTTCTAGAGGAGCGATTTTTTTCTAGGCTTTAAAAGTTAGTTTGCTGAGTTAGGCGTTGTCGCGAAACACTCAGGACACTGATCAGACGGCTTTATATTTTTCAGTCTATTCTATGAAGAGCTTGTTGGTGGTGCCTTAAATCTGCGAACTGATGACTTTAGACGTATAAATGGCTTCTCAAATAAGTACTGGGGTTGGGGTGCAGAAGATGATGACATGTTTTTCAGGTAATATGTTACTGTAATTTTTCATGTTTTTAAAGCCTATTTATCTCCCAGAGATACAGATTTCAACTCAAATAAAATAGTGGTTAATGCACCATGAGTGTAAATACAAGCATGTTACAAGGGAGTTAAAAATCCGGTAAAACAAACGAGTGTGGTAGCACGTGTTTTTTTCCCCGCCGTTTTGAAGAAAAGCGAGGGGACACAGTCTTCGGCTTTCCGTGGTTCCCTACTTCCGTTACTTTGTGCTTCCGTAGTTCCGTCCACCCTTAACAGTAGGTATTCCTCGATTTCCTTTCATTGACGGGGCGGTCCTTATTTCTGACCCTACCTTCGACGAGTGTATTTTCTAAAAAGGTATAATGCTGTAATAATTTTTGCTCACTATCGTTGAGAACAAAGCTCACCTTTACAAAAAGCATGCATGAAATGATCGGATATCGCACGTCAATCTTCCTTTTTCTTTTCTCAACCCAGCATACAAACATTAAAACAACGTTGTGACGACGTCGATGCAACACTATGATGTCGGAACAACCTTGTATAGACGTCAGTAAAGCGTCATAACTTTACATTTATGTTCTTCCGACGTTGTTTCGACGTAGTGTGCCTGTATGAATTGTCTTACAGTGAACCATCTGTGATGGCCGACAGCGTTTACTGGGCAATTATGCATAACAACTCACGCGCATGCTTCTTTGCCGATTTTTCATGTGGACTGCTCGGTTTTGACATCGAATGGCTAACAGCTCTGCCCAGTCTTATAATGGTAACTTTAGAATATCTTGTGTGTGCAACTCCTCCTACAGTTTTTCATGAATAATTCTGAAACTTTGCAGACTTCTTTTTCATGGTATGTAGTTGTGCATGTGCCTTACGGGTTATCGTCAAATAATTTTTACCACTTTCTTGCTTTGTGAACTTAGTCTTTTTCAGCATCAGAAAACCCTTTGAGTGCATACCTTTTGTGTGCAACTCCTACAGTTTTTCATGAATCATTCTGAAGCTATGCAAGCTTCTTTTTCATGTTCTGTAAATGTGCCTTAAGGGTTATCGTCAAATAATTTGTTACCACTTTTTTGCTTTGTAAACTTAGTCATTTTTCAGCATCAGAAGATCTTATGAGTACATATCTTGAGTGCGCAACTCCTCCTACAGTGTTTCATGAATCATTCTGAAACTATGCAGGCTTCTTCCACGGCTATTACTAAAACCTTGTACCGTACCGCACCGCACCGCACTGGGGTAAAATAGAGTACCGCAGCGCCGAAGATTCCGAATCCTACAGGATTTTACGGACTCTACCGTAGGCAAAGTATATGCTGATTCTGTATGAGAGTTTTTTTTATTAGACATGTTTACGAATTGGAAGTAAAAACATATTTATATTATTCTGAAACCTTAATTACCCATAAATGATAAAAAAAAAATAGACTGAGATATAATTTCAGTATATATTGTTTTGTTTAAGGTATTTTATCCGAATAGTTTCCTAGATTTAGACAAATCGCATATACAAATATATCTCTATCTGAAAACATTTTCTACAGGGGTTGGAAGCAACTCTTAAAAGTATGTCTGTGTTGCAATCACCAGAGAAATAAATGTATAAATTCTTTGGAGAAAAGGCCTTGACAGTATAATGGAAAATTGTCATATTATGATGCATGCACAGAAGATATTCAAAGTAGTAAAATTGAGAGTTTGCTTGCAAAAAGAAAAAAAAAAAAAAAAAAAAAAAAAAAAAAACAACAACAAAAAACAAGTGATTCTATGTTGTATATATGTTGAGATGGAGAAGTATTTTCGTTGACATAAATTCGACATAAAATAATTATTTATTAATAGATTCATTATTCATTCTCACAAATACAGGTACAAATCTGTATATAGAGATAGCATATAACGTGAGTGTGGTAAAGCTCGGAATTTACTCGACACTGTACGGAAAATTCCGTAAGTGCGGTACAAGGTTTTAGCCGGTGCGGTGCGGTGCGGTACAAGGTTTTAGTAATGGCCTTCTTCCACATGGTCTGTAAATGTGCATGTGCCTTAAGAGTTATCGGCAAATAATTTTTTTACTACTTTTTCCGCTTTGCAAACAGTCATTCGTCAGCATCAGAAGACCTTATGAGTATATAACTTGTGTGCGCAACTACTCCCACAGCTTTCCATGAATCATTTTGAAACTTTGAAGACTTCTTCATCATGGTCTGTAGATATGCATGTGACTCAGGGGTTATGGTCAGATAGTAATTTACCACTATTTTCTCTTTATGAACTTGGTCATTTTGCCACCACATCTGAAGACCTATTGACAGTATTTACCTTGTGTGCACAACTTTTTGTAAGCATTTTGAAACTTTGCAGGCTTCTTCTTCGTTGTCTTTAGATGTGCATGGATTACAGTATGATAATTTTGACACCTTTTTCTTGTTTCGAACTTTGGCCCAAACGCTAACATAATGTATAGACAGTGGATACTTTGTGTGTGCAGCTCCTCATAGGATTTTGAACAAATCATTTTAAAACTGTGCATGTGTTTTAACATGGTCTGAGAGCTTGCGTATGTTTTTTTTTGTAGACTCTCCAGATGCATTGACAATGGATACCTTGTGCGTGTATGCCCTCATATTGTTTTAGACAATGTACATTTTGGGATTGTGCAGTACCAGTCTATTAGTTTATAAATGAGCCGCGACACGACAAAACCAACAATGTGGTTGTGCGCCCAGCGCAGACTCAGATCAGCCTGGGCATCCACCCAGGCTGATCAGACTCTTCGCTAAGCGCTTAAAGGGTAGCTAAGGGTCTAAGCTACCTTCATGCGGACAACGAAGACTCTAATCAGACTGGGCGGATGCCCAGGCTGATCTGAGTCTGCGCTGGGCGAACAACCACATTGTTGGTTTTGTCGTGTCGCGGCTCAAATGACATTTCCATATCCTTAATCAATAATGTAGTAACTGGGTGCTAATGCGTGTGCGAAAACACAATCCAATTCATTGGTTCAGATTAAAGTTACCATTGGAAGACTGGGCGGAGCTGTTAGGGGCTTGCCAATTAAAGCCAAAATCGAGCAGCACATGAAAAATCGGTAAAGTTGCATGCGCGTGAAATGTTACGCATAATTGTGAGATTAATTATGAAAGTCAACTCTCGATATCTCGAACACTGTAATCTCAAAGTACTCTCTTGTGTCAAAGAATATATTTTGGATACATTTCCTATTTTTATTAACATTTCAACTCCTGTTATCTCAAACTATTGATATCTCAAAGTAAATTGTCTGATACCAGAAAATTTACTTTGAGATATCAGTAGTTTGGAATGCTAGAAAATTTAGTTCGAGATATCGGTAGTTTGGGGTGAATTTCGACTTTGAGATATCGAGACTTAACTGTAGTAAGTTAATAGTAATTAAACTTTAATTCTGTATTTTTCATGTGAAATAAAATACATCGTAAAAATAAAAGGCAATACTTGAATTTGCAAACACGTAGATCCAGATGAGACGCCTCATCTGGGTTTACACTGTTTGCGTTTTAGCGTTTGAATTATGATGATACTACAGCTTGCACGATTATATATGAGCCAGTCTCTATGAAAACCGGGCTTAATGACATAGAAATAAAAAAATTAAATTACTGCATCATTCAAAAGTGCTAGCTTTTCTAAACATTTCCTGAAAATTTGAAATGGTTACCATTATTCATTACTGAGATATACACTTTTGAAGCACGCATATAGTGCAGTTTCTTTATGTGACGTTTTTAACGTCATGCAAGTATATTTTGACGTCAACGTCATTACGTTTGTTTGAACGAGCTTTCCGAGCTTGTTACACAAAAATAGCTCGGACAAAAAGTGTGTTTACTCATTTTCTATGTGTATTTCATAGCACACAAATTCACCGTATCCGAACTGACTGTACTCTCTCTTCCGGTTTTCATAGCGTTGAATCGAGGGTACAAAATTCGCTTGTAACCAGTAGTCGGAAATCATTATGTTTTGAGATTTTATCCGGAGTCTGCTGCGTCATTTATAGTTATTCAGCTTCGAAAATGCAACGAGGTAAGTTTAATATAATTTGTTCTTCGGTCTTTTACTTTATTACCCTTTATAATGAAAACCTCATGGCCGTCACAGAAATTTTATTCCGAGCAGCTGAATTTAACACGAGTTTGTGTCGTGCAAAACCTAGCTATCATCCTATTATCAAGACTAACAAACTGTAGATTGATAACGCCTTCAGTTTATTTTAAAGATTTTTTACAAAACACGTAAAAAAAGGCTCAAAATGGTTTTAGAATCATGCCAAGGGCGATTTGAATACTGTACCAATTACTACCCACCCATACACGACATTGTACAGGGCAATACAGTAAAATACCGAATAGCAAATTATATTAAAACTTACCTCTTTACATTTTCAAAGCTGAATAACTATAAATGACGCAGCAGGTTCCGGATGATATCTCAAAACATAATGATTTCCGACTACTGGTTATAAGCGAATGTATGTACTCTCGATTCAACGCTATGAAAACCGGAAGAGATTGTACAGTCAGTTCGGATACTGTGAAATTACAATTTGCATGATTTAACATTCTTTGTCAAATGATAGGTCTTTGTATTGGAATACCATATGTTTTCAAGGTTTTGGGGTTACCATGGAATAAGCGTTGTCATGGCAACATATTGCATATTTATAACTCGATTTTGTCTGAATTCGTAGGCTTTCCGTTATATCTCAACGCCTAAGGTATTTTCATGGAAATTAAAAGAGGTCTGAAAAATCATTAATTTTGGGGTTTTTCATCCATTCACAACGTAATTATTACGTGATGTCATTAAGCCCGGTTTTATGCTACCGTAAATTTTGTTGTCTGTTGTCTTTTTTATTTTTATTTTTTTTAATTTTTTATTTTCTTTTTTTTTGCGCTTTAAAGGTTTAACCACTCCCGTGTTCCCATGATTCCACCATTTCCGCAAAAACAATATAAGCACCCCAGGGCCCAGTTGTTCAAAGCATCGCTAGCATAACGAGCTCATTTAGAGGTCAACTCATTAAGTGTAGCCAAATGCACTGATGTTTTTGTTGAAAATATGTGAAAAGCTTTAGAAAGGCAAAAGCTTTTCACATTTTTTAACAAAAATATTGGCGTTTTTGAAATATTGCAGTTTGAAATTTTAACGAAGCATTAACTAACGACATCTTGAATTTTGAACAACCGGGCCCTGAACTATAATGGGTAAATTAAATACTGATTTTTCAATTTTTCAGGTTAAATCGCTCAGGATTTAGAATACATCGACAGCCTAGCCCTGTTGCTCGGTACACAATGATAAGTCATTCACATAGCAAAGCCAACCCACTTAGGTAAAGCCTGTTCCCAGCAGGCACACAAGGTTGAATCCATATTGGTTCGACCTTGATTCAACGTCATGACGTTGAATCAATGTTGATTCAATATGGATTCAACCTTGTGTGGCCAGTGGGTCCCCAGTGTCACACCAAACGTAGTTTGCGTCTTAAAGCCATCTCATGATTTCATGATAACGCAGTGTAGACCCTGACTGACCTGCGCCATCCATCCTGATAAGAATCTTCTCTGGTTGCACCAGCAGCCGAAACATTGCACACAACAACATTGAAACAACGTTGAGTCGACGTGATGTTACAAACTTTGATTCAAGCTTGTTTCAACCTTGTGTGCCTGATGGGAATAAATCCCAAGAAATAAACAAAGTAAAACGAGAAGCTTCCAAATTGGCTGCGTGGATGCGCAGATCGCTGCACTTACACATCGTAAGACCACGTCCCAGCAGAAATATGACGTTGTAATGATGTTCGTACTGACGTCGATGCGACATGATGCCGTCTCGTCGACGTCAGTACGACGTCATTCCGACGTCACGTGTTCTCGGGTTGATCGTTGCACGGCTCATTTTAGGTTAACGGATACACCTCAATACTATTCTGCCACTTTTTACAAAGGGAAACAACTTTGTGACCTCCTGTTGTCCTTCTCAGACGACTTCCCTTCAAATTGAGTTGCTATGAAGTCTATTTATAAACAGAGGTCGTATTTATATAACCACCTACGTCGTTGCTATGCTGTTGCTAAGGCTAATTTTCTATGAAGGAGATTCCCTTCAACTACGAAATTTGCTCTGGAGGAACAGTCTTTTTCAGACTGTCCCTCCACAGCAACTTTCATAGTTGTAGGGAATCTGCTTCATGGAAATTCAGCCTTAGCAACAGCCTAGCAACCACTTAGGTCGTTTGACAAATACGGCTCCAGGTTGCTCCGATTAAATGAGTATATGTATTCATACACCTTATTTAATGCCTTGTTTCTTTGCTGCCTCACTGATATTCATCAGGCCTTTCCTGAGTTCATCGCTGAAAATTTTGTTTTTATTTTTTTCAAATTCAAATATCATTTATTTAAGTGTCTAAATTCAAATATCATTTGTTTGAGTGTCCAAAAATGTTAACATTCGTGTTGTCAGTCACATTTGCCCAAAAGAAAATTTCATTCATCTCCGGCAAAAGTAGTTTGTGTAAAATTATTTCAATTTTCAGTTTTTGTGCTTGTCTGTAACTATACACTAGTTTCATCCCTGTTAAAAAGATCTTTCACACACACACACACACACACACACACACACACACACACACACACACACACACACACACACACACACACACACACACACACACACACAAATACAACAAGAGGGCCATGAGGCCCTGAATCGCTCACCTGAGTATGGTGACCATGTAGGTCATGTGACCTAGACCGCTTGAATAAATTTTCGTTCCCACAGCCCATGGAGGCTGTGTATGAAATTTGGTTACAATTAGCCCAGTGGCTTTTGAGGAGATGTCTTAAATTGTCAAAAAATGAGAGACATGGGTCAGAGGTCAAATAATGACCTTGACCTCTTGTACCAGCAAATCTTCCACGTACGAACTAAGACGACTGTATATACCAATTTTTGGCCAAAATATTCTAAACTTGCCATGAAATCTTATGTTATAGCATTTTCCCATACTTGACCTTGCCTTAAAGAAGGTCAAGGTCAGCCCAAGGTCACCATTTGAACGATGTTGATACTCGAGAACCTGATGCTGTATACCAAGTTTCAAGGCCATCGATCATTTGGTTCTTGAGAAGAAGTTTTGTAAAGGCTTTTGCCATATATGGGCATGGTGGCCATGTTGGTTATGTGACCTAGACCGTTTGAACAAATTTTCGTTCCCTAATCCCCTAGAGGCTCTATATGGTTACAATTGGCCCAGTGGCTTTTTAGGAGATGGGTGAAATTATCACAATATGAGATCAGGGTCAAAGGTCATAGAATGACCTTGAGCTCTTGTACATATTAATTTTCATATACTCATTAAGATGACTGTATATACCAATTTTCAGATCAAAATCCTCAACAGTTTCCAGGAAATCTTATGTTCCTGCATTTTCCCATATAAAAGCTACTAAAAGCAAATTTGACCTTACCGACAAAAAGGTCAGGTCAACCCAAGGTCATAATTTGAAAAATCTTGGTAGTACTTGTGTACCTGATGCTACACATCAAGTTTCAAGGCCATCGGCCTACTGGTGCTGGAGAAGAAGATCCTTTTACCATTTATGAGCGTGGGGGTCAAGTTGGTCATACGACTTGGGCCGTTTGAACAATTTTTCGTACCCCCACCCCCTAGAGGCTCTACATGAAATTTGGTCACAATAGGCCTAGTGGCTTTTGAGGAGATGTGTGAAATTGTCAAAATATGAGAGACCAGGGTCAAAGGTCGAAGACCTTGACCTCTTGTACGCATAAATTTTCATGTACTCATTAAGATGACGGTATATACCAATCTTCCGGTCAAAATCTTTAATAGTTTCCAAGAAATCTTATGTTCTAGCATTTTCCCATATAAAAGCTACAGAAAGCAAATTTGACCTTACCGTAAAAAAGGTCAAGGTCAACCCAAGACAAAATTTAAAAACTTTGGTAGTACTCGCCTACCCAATGCTACATACCAAATTCCAAGGCTATCGGCCTATTGGTTCTTGAGAAGATTTTTAAAGTTTTTTTCATATATGGGCGTGGCGGCCATGTTGGTCATGTGACCCGGACCGTTTGTACAAATTTTCGTTCCCCGCCCCCTAGAGGCTTTCCATGAAATATGGTTACAACTGGTCAAGTGGCTCTTGAGGAAATGTGTGAAATTGTCAAAATATGAGAGAGCATGAACAAAGGTCAAAGAATGACCTTGACCTCTTGTACACATAAATTTTCATGTACTCATTAAGATGACTGTATATACCAATCTTCAACAGTTTCCAAGAAAGCTTATGTACTAGCATTTTTCCATATAAAAGCTACAGAAAGCAAATTTGTCATAGCCGCAAAAAAGGTCTAGGTCGCACCAAGGTCATAATTTAAACAATCTTGGTAGTACTCGCGTACCCAATGCTACATACCAAGTTTCAAGGCCATTGGCCTATTGGTTCTGGAGAAGATTTTTAAGTGTATTTTCATATGGGCGTGGCGGCCATGTTGGTCATGTGACCAGGACCGTTTGATCAATTTTTTGTTCCCTGCCCCCTCCCTAGAGGCTCTATATGAAATTTGGTTACTATCAGCCCAGCGGTTTCAGAGGAGAAGTCGTTTGACGGACGGACGACGGACGGACGGAACGGAGCCTTACCACACTATAAGCTCCCCCGAAGCCGCTGGCTCAGGTGAGCTGAAAAAACTTTTAAGGAAATGTTGTAATTGTATTGTTGAACTTTGTGTTATTTTTTAAAATTTTCTTTTTACGAGGGGCGTTCGAAAAGTAATGCAAATGACGTAATTTCTCGGTAACCAATATAAAAACAGAACTTCTGATTGCAAAAACTAATAAAGCTATGATATACGTAGGAAAGTCTGCAAACACGGTGTATTTTTTTTAAAAAGGGCGCATTTTTATCATCTTTGAAAGAGGTATACCCTTAAGACACTGCAGAATTTTAGTTTAGTAGGCCGTAATTTATATATCGTCAGTCTTTGATTTGTTTTTATTTTTGCTACTTAAAGACAATGCCCAGGCAATGTTGTCCTGTAAATATCGCGGAAATTATTTTAAATCTGGGTTCCATACTGGCCCGGGAATATGGATAAAGAGATAAAGATAAAGATAAAGAAGCTTTATTTAACGTCGCATATTAGAAACAGACAACATAAGCTCTGTAGAGCTTTTATTGCGACAAACAAGGTATCCAGTAACAATTTATACTTACCCGATGACTTAACTTTATCTTCCTAGGACTACCCTTTTTTTTAGGCGAGCGTCAGCCAAGGGAGCTCCTAGTACCATTTATAACGCCTTTGGTATGGCGCGGCCGGGGTTTGAACCCACGACCTCCCGGTCCCGAAGCGGACGCTTTACCACTGAGCTATCGGGGCCGGTAAATTA
This sequence comes from Ctena decussata, assembly GCA_963989385.1. Taxonomy (NCBI): domain Eukaryota; kingdom Metazoa; phylum Mollusca; class Bivalvia; order Lucinida; family Lucinidae; genus Ctena; species Ctena decussata. The sequence goes on along the minus strand of OZ022500.1, from coordinate 67,163,974 downwards.
TGGATTATGCAGCAAACTATGGATTATGCAGCAAATCCATAGTAGCAAATTCCCCCTTTCTACCAAAAATTAAATGATTTCGTAAGGAAAACAAGTGTATTAGCATTCAAAATCTTGTCAGCAAGAGCATTTACATGGGTCAACGAAAACCTGTCAATAAATTCAAATTAATGCCAAAAACGAAGCCTCTACAAGCTTTTAAAAATGACGTTAACGTATATTTCAATAACGTCATAAGAATTGCGCATTGCTTTGCCAGGAATAAATCGATAACAGTTGCCACCCTTCTACCTTTTGTATGAATATTGTAGGCAACAATGGACAACCAACTGACAAAGATTAATTTTGTATTTGCAATGATATTTGACTTGAATGCCCAACACTGAAATGATTTTACGTATGAAAATAGCCCAGTGGTATGACAGGGGCCTAATAAAATGCGTTGTAAGACAATATGGAAAGGTGTCTTTGTACAGCGTTTGGTATCATTGTAAAGACAAAATGTAGTGTTTTCAGCATATGCATAGCATTTGTACCCAGTTTTCCCCTAAACAAAGTTATAAGGCCATTTGCATTACTTTTCGAACGCCCCTCGTATTTCTTCTGTGTCACTCAACAAGTCAATAAAAATCAAAATAATAGTAGTGTTAAATAAGAGCATTTTTCACTTTAAAAATACTTTTTTATCGTTATATATGAGCCGTTCTCTGTGAAAACCAGGCTTAATGACATAACGTCATTTTCAGGAAATGTTTAGAAAAGTTACTACTTTAAAGTGGTGCAGTTAATTAATTGTTTGTTCTTATGTTATTAAGCCCGGTTTTCACAGAGACTGGCTCATATGTATTTCTTTTCAGATATATCCTTCTGAACAGCAATAAATATCGAAATTCTGAAGATGGACTAAACTCTGTTGAGTACAAGCTGGTTTCAAAAACGATGATGCCTCTTTACACCATCTTGAAAGTTGATCTTGGACATCCTTCTGATACTTGGTACATGACAGGGTACAAGTCTTGTGATGGAACACTAAATTTATTGCGGTGTCTATTTAGGATCACGCTTTACTAGACTGCACTCTAGTGGCACGGGAACGCGTCCAGATGACATACTAGTTGTGCTCTGCATAACCTACTGGCGTGTGAGGTGAGAAAATCCAAACTTTAACTCGCATAGAAAAAAATCATCTCCTGTTAAATTGAGGGCTACTCTTAAAGAAAGAATTTGCTCCCTCGGGGAGCAAATTCTTTCCTTTAAGAGTAGCCCCAATTGATTGTATTAACCGACGACGCTCTAGGACTATCAGATGCTCGTTAGGAGCAGTCATATCTGGGTCTGTCGTTTAGCATTACCTTAGATATAGGGCGGAGGACTTAGTTTAGTGGATCGAGTGCTTGCCTTTTACGCAGGGGATCGCGGGCTCGACTCCCACCGGATGACACATGTCCGATCGATTTCTTCAATCCACTAGACCAGGAAATGCCCATCCAGTGTGCCTTGAACTAGATAAGTGACACGTGTTTGATCTATTTGCTCAATCCACTAGATCAGTAAATGCTCATTCAGTGTGCCTTGAACTGGATAAGTTGCATCAAAATTGGGGTTGTTGATTGCAGTGTTATCTAAGTCGGCGGTGGCGTCCACAAACTTAAATGTATACGCAAACCACAGCTCACACCGAGATAATGTACCTGTAATAGTTTCGTGCCCGGATGGGGGGGGGGAGGGGGGGGGGTTGGAGGGCAGGGACTATGGTCTTACAGCAATTTTGAATATAGGGTAACATTCAGCCACACTGTACATATAAATTGATTAGTGCTTATAGTTTTCGGAAGTGTTGTTTCGTTTACATGGCCTATGATGCATTGGTTCGAGAGAGTAGGTTCATAGGCAACATGACGTTGTTGTTGTTTCAATTCTCGTAAAAGTGGTATCCAAGATTTTTGTTGTTGCTGTGTTATTGTTTAACATACACGGTAAACAATTTTCATCGAATACTCTATTTTATCTGGAACCCTGATTATGACCTCTTTCTTGGGGCCCTTAGTCCCACCAGTTGTCAAGAGAGAGCCCAGCCAGCTAATTGTGGTCTAGATCCGGGTCTGGAACACTTAACCCTTAATGTGCCAAAAAGCAGACGACAAAATTTGCGTCTGCAGAATTTCAAAAAATGTTTCGTCCAAGTGATCTCATATTGAAAATTCGAACACTAGAGGGCAAACAGTGTAGATTTAGATGAGGCGGCTCATTATGAGCCACCTCATCTGAATCTTCGCTGTGTGTCAATTCAACAATTTTAATTTTTGGCGCTTTAAGGGTTAAGAAATATCTTTACGTTTATAACTTTTCGACAAAAGACTACATGGGTCAACTGAATTCACAAAGTACTATATTTTGTCATAAAAGTGACCACCTGTAATGTTGAAGGTATTGCAGTTCCATCGCAGTAGCCGGACTCAAGGGCCAGAGGTCACGGGTTGGAGACCCGATCCGACCACTTTCTTTCGTCTTATTCAAGAAGGACAGTTGTCAGTTACTGGCAAAAGCATGTGCACTTAGTACAGGTTAACCGCTTTTGAGATCAAAGCCTGTCCAGAAATAGTGTTGTTATCTGGAACCCTGATTATGACCTCTTTCTTGGGACCCTTAGTCCCACCAGTTGTCAAGAGAGAGCCCAGCCAGCTAGTTGTGGTCTAGATCCGGGTCTGGAACACTTAACCCTTAATGCGCCAAAAAGCAGACGGCAAAATTTGCGTCTGCAGAATTTAAAAAAATGTTTCGTCCAAGCGATCTCATATTGAAAATTCGAACACTAGAGGGCAAACAGTGTAGATTTTGATGAGGCGGCTCATTATGAGCCGCCTCATCTGAATCTACGCTGTTTGTCAATTCAACAATTTTAATTTTTGGCGCTTTAAGGGTTAAGAAATATCTTTATGTTTATAACTTTTCGAGGAAAGACTATTGGGTCAACTGTATTCACAAAGTACTATATTTTATCATAAAAGTGACCACCAGAAATGTTGAAGGTATTGCAGTTCCGTCGCAGTAGCCGCACTCAAGGGCCAGAGGTCACGGGTTGGATACCCGATCCGACCACTTTCCGGGGGCACTTTTTTCGTCTTATTCAAGAAGGACAGTTGTCAGTTACTGGCAAAAGCATGTGCACTTAGTACAGGTAAACGCTTTTGAGGTCTAAGCCTGTCCAGGAATAATGGTGTTAGGTTAATATGCGCTTATGTATTGAAGTTCTGTTAAACTTTTTAGTTACATTATATGGCAAATTAAATGGATCTGACAGTTATATGAGTATTTTGTCATTGTGATCCTCTTGGCGGACAATTTATTTATTATTTATTTATTATTTTTTAGATGAACTGTGTTTTCTTTTTCCTTTTAAGCCTGATATACTTTGAAATGTCCATTACATCACTCACTTAGACGAACGAACAAAAGTTCTAATGATATATAATTATAAATACGACAGCTGTTCTTGTTTTGCTTGTCCAGCGTTTACGAAACTTTGCCGACGTTGGATCAACGTCATGCACGCCATGATCACTTTGAAATAACTTAGAATTCTCACGGGGGCAATGTCAATTTGCCTACCTGTGCTTTCGACCGAGTCGGTCAATTACCATATATGCAAATGTGGCTGTCGACCGAGACAATTGACAGCAGTATCAACTCGGTCGACAGCCACTAACAATAGTACCATTTACGTTACTGGTTATGCTTACGATCGTATTCTCGGTCGAAATCCACTTTGTATAGTACAGACTTGGTCGAAAGCACAGGTAGCCAAATTGGTATTTCTAATCAATAGATTTAAAGAAAAATTTTGATAGGTCTTAAACTACCGTATCAATTCTATTAACGCCCCGGGGCGTTGCATTTCACGATAGTGGACAGTTATTTAGACCATAAAGTGTAGTAAAAGCCAAATACATGTACCTCTAATAAACAATATAAAGGTGAATGGGTATACTTTCAGACGAAGCAACTCTATTATTTTTTGCCTTCCATCTCAGTAGGGGTCAACTCTTAAAGGAAAGAAGAGCAAATTCTGTCCTTTAAGAGTAGACCCCATTTCAGAGAGCGACCTCATCCAGAGAAAAAAACAGGGATCCATGCAAGTTAATAAATATTTTCTTCGGATAAGAGGCAGGGGCGTTTTTAGAGTAGTGTTTTTTCATTAGGATTAACACGGTATGATGGAAAAATAGGCCAGTTTAAGCTCCATCAAATATTGCATGCTGCCTTTGCAAACTGTGTTTAACAACAGCTTCCCTCTGATAACACTTAAAATGAATTCTCGTCGTCCAGTCCATTTGAAATAGTCTGTCTTACACACAAATACAAACGAACGTCAACAACGAAAACACCAACAGGCCACATTTTCACAAGTTCGAATCTTTCACTGTCTGACTGATTTCGTCATCAGAGGAGTTCCGAAGAAGTTCCCCAGTCACTGGTTGGTCAGTTTCTACCGCATATTCGTGCTCGTACTCCGATCTTTTCCATTTAAACCTGCTGCCATGCTGTGCACCGACAAGTGTCAAAATAATTGCAAGCGATAATGCTAAAACCCCGTACCCTAACAGTTGGTACAAGAATGTTCTCGGGCCAAGATATTCATACAAGTAACCAATCAGCCGCAAATGGATAATACCACCAATCGCTCCCGCGAAGAGAAACACGGTCGTGGCAACGCCTGTAAGCTCCATATGGTAGTCCGTCCATGCCATCATTGATGGCCATAATGGCGCCTCAAAGATACCTAGTGACTGCAGAAGGACCCAGTAAGCCATCGTATGATCTGCCGCAAATATAGTCATAAAGATGGCAGTGAGGGTAATGCCACATGTTTCTATTAGAATAAGTTTTCTTATACCAATCCATCGCGCTGCCACAAAGAATATAAACCGTCCAACAGTGAAACTTATCCAGAAAGACGTATTTAGATAGGATGCTTCGGCACTCGCAAAGCCAAGCTGATCTACGGAGAAGCTGCGGATAAATCCGCCAATCAGTCTTTCTCCGCCGTTGGCATTACCGAAGAAGACGAACAATATGATTAAAAGCTGAATGCTGTACCATAGACGACCTCCAGAACAAGTTGCTGGATTAAACATTTCTCGAAAACTTCTAGACTGAATGCCCTCAGTGTCACGCTGATTATGGTTGCTGTCATCATGTTTATGTTCATGGCCATTCTGTCTTACCATATGTTTCCTCTGTTTACTTCTCCACATGTTTTCTTGTATTTGATAGCAATAGAATACAACAGACATTAAAGCGACTAATGCAGCTGATATCGCATAAGCATATTCTATCCGTGATTCTTTCAAATAAAGGACAGGCTCCTGGGTTAATGATCTATTTGAATAGTTGATTATCGTTGCATCGCTGTGATTATCGATATCACTGAGTATCGTTGTAGTATCTGGATAATCGATTGTGGTGTAGGTTGAGTTTGGTACCGTTGTTAGCATAGGAACTGCTAGAAAAGGATTGGAGTATAAGGGAACGATGAAAGAGCCGATTCCGTAACCCATATGGAGCAAATGCATTGGAGACGCAGATTTTTCTTTCCACATATTTAAAATCAACCTCTGTCCAGCTAAAATAAAAATAAATTCGAATTATAAAAATACTAAAGTACACTATTATGCTTTGAAGTAGTATTCGGACACCTAAAGCCATTAATTTTCCATTTGTCCCAAATGGAAAATTAATGATTTTAGGTGTCCCAATATTTAAGCACAAAAGAGTATACAGTAGTAAGCCCTCTTTGGGTGTTATCGGATAACCCTTTCCACCGTTTTCAGTGTGAATGGGTAGTCTTTCAGGGGAAGCAACTCAGTAATTTTCGTCTTTGCTTACCTTCTCAATGAGTGTCAACTCTTTTACAGAAAGGAATTTGCATCTCTAGGAGTAAATAGTTTCTTTTATAATGTAGACTTTTAATGAAAATGCTTCGTTGTCTAGGAAAGCAACCAGTAAGTCGCAAAAATTGTTGCCCTTTAAAACAGGCGGAAAACCACCACGGAGAATCCATGCACCTTAGTTTAACAAATAGTTTGATAAAGCAATCCCTGAGTAGAACAACCCGACTTTTAAATAATTAAGGTGAAAGAGTACGTAATTTTCACATGACAGCAACAAGAAAAGTTAAAGTTAACACTTGTTTGACCAGTGGACCTGTCAATCTTTGTCATTTGGATAAGTCAATTTCTAGTTTTAAGGGTTGCTGGTGAATGTTTTCACAATTATTGAATTTTTTCAATAAAATATCTGTATGCAAACAGTGTGGTTAGTTGTGTGGGTTTAACGGCCCCTTGAGACAGAATTTCAGTCTATCGAGCCGTCTCCCAGAGAGAGGGAGAAAGAAAAGAGATTTGATAGACGAGAAGAAAAAAATATCCGAACAACCCCACGCGCACCTACTGCAAGCACAGTTGGCCCTTGCCCTACTACTTTTAAATTAGTAGGGTGCCCCGATAGCGAAAGTTACCGACCACTGTGGACCCTGACCAGACACCGCGTTCTGTGGCGTCTGTAATAGGTCTGCACGGTTTGCATATGATCCCAAACCGGGGGCCGTATTCATAAAGCCTGTAAGACTGTTCCTCCAGAGCAAATTTCATAGTTGTAGGGAATCTCCTTCAAAGAAATTTAGCCCTAGCAACAGCATAGCAACGACTTAAGTCGTTTTATGAATACGGCACCGGGGTTCCAGTCTAAAAAGGGTTAAATCGGTTAAGTTTATTTTCGACAAAAGAAATTCGCAAGGGCAACAGCGTATGTCATTTGGCATGTGACCAACTTCTTTCGGCATGTGATATTTTGATAATATTATCCCATTATTGAACAAAATAATTCCCCTAGCGGGGACCATGTAAGTCAAATTTACCAACTGAAATGACTTTCTATGTCAAAATTAAATTAGAATGTCGGCCATACAGTGAAAACGGGAGAAAGAAACGTTCAGCGCCTACTGCAAGCACAGCAGGCCCCTAGTTATGTGACCAATTGACCTGCTGTGCCCGCACTATGTGCAGACGCTTCATTTTCCCTTTTTGTCCTAGCTTTTTGAGACGTAGCTGCCATGAACCTGAACCTTTCGACATTAAATGGCCAAAGATAGGCAAGGCCTGCTGTATTTACAGAAACTGCAGGATTTTATTTCATCCCGTCTTTCCCACTGTGTACCCTCTCACTGGTAAGAACGAAACTGCTGTCTCTTGGAACAGTTGAGCTACTATACCCACCAACCGAATTATCTATCACATATAATGCAGTATACGTGCTGCAACACACCGAGAGTGCGAGAGTGACTCTTTGTGGTTCTAAGTCTCGTACAGATGTTTCTCAAGCGGCTCAAAGGAACGAATCTATAACTTGCACCTCCTGGTATAAGAAATATATAACTCTTGTACCCACCCGTATTTTAAAATACTTAGATTGTTGTAACGTTGTGTTTGTTCGTATATTTACAAGGTTTGGCATTCAACTCAGACAACGTACAGGAAACTTGCTTTTTCCCCGCTCATCTGAAGCATTGTCTCGCGGCTCGACCCTACGCTTGAAATAGGAATCAAAAGTTTTTGCTGAATAGTATGTTAGATATACATATATACTGAAAGGATTTAAAAACTTCCACTTTTTATTGCTGGCTGCTGATCTGTTCACTGATGACAGTGTTGTATATTTAACGACAGAATGCTTGAAACTTATCAAATTTAAAGATTACGCAGTTTATTCGTATCATTTACTTAAATGACGTCAGTAAAAGAGCGTTACGTCACTGAAATGAATAAGGCGATGCCAGCGTTATCTTATGCAACACTCTTTTCGACCATTTCTTACTGTCTTAATACTGTGCCGTCATCCACGTTGATTTGCAAGTATCATTGCGGTTGATGCTGTCGCGCAAAGCCTATTATGGAGACGCCGTCGACGTTAGTTAACGTCATGGCCTCTGGTTTTCAATCTCGGTTAGGTGATTTTCTGACAGTCTTTTGGGCTTCCTGTAAACATTGCACGTCGTCTGAGATTTTAAATTGCCGTAATTAACACATAAAATTGTCACGCGACGCCACTTTTTGAAATTTCAGCATTTATCTGCCCAAAACTCTGCATCTGTTTGTGATATTTAGGCGCTGAAGGCTAAATAAAGCCAGAGACCGAGTTCAAACTTCTAAAAATCAATTTGATATTGTAAGAGAAACGTTTCACCAAAAAACTGTGTACATGAAGCAATCCACCCTTATGTAAACGGCACTTAGAACACGAGGAGCACGTGCTTTTTCCTAACCGATTCGGTTGAACGATTTCAGATTCGGTATATTGATATAATCAGGTATAAGAGCATATATATGTTGTAAAATTTTGGTGGACGTAGCTGCATTTATTTTTGAGATATACAAAATTAATGGGTGGAAGTTTTTAAATCCTTTCAGTATAGAATAAATGCTTAATAATAATTTTCGGGCTACAACGACCCTGACAACAAATTGATGAAGAAACTTGTTTTTTGCACTGTGTTTGTATCAAACGACATACCTTCGAAAAACTAGTCTGACTAAGAGGCATAACAAACTTTCGGGTCCTTAGGAATGGCATTTTGAAACTTTGAAACTAAATGACGTAGTAGGGGCCTATGTGAATTTTCATTTGCATGTATGTTGCTTGCGCTGCCTGGATTGAATGCCAGACCAGTGTAAAAATTTTAAACTGTGTGTGTATTATGTTTTGGCTATTCATTTTAACGGCGAAAATTGTAAAGTGTTCGAAAGTTTTAATTAAATTTTGGCATACTTTCAATTTCATAAATATAACCATAAAAACATATGAAATATTTATATTTAGGATATTCGGAAATGTCACGGAAATGCTGAACAGTGGCTCACGAGATTCCCCAGAACTTTAATCAGTGTGTGAGAAGCAGATGCAGTCCCAGTTGTGTAGCCAATCTTTTTGGTTTTGTGACAATTATTTGTAGTGCCTTTGACTTTACGCTAACGTGAGTTGATCCTGTGATCCTTGTATTGAAATATATAACAGTTCAAAAACGATGCCGATGTTATAAAATAATACTTACCAACATTTATGACCGTTTCCACGGTTCCTCCAACAGCACAGCATACCCAGAGAACCTCTGGTCCCGGAGACCACGGGACAATTACCGTTGCTATAGCAGCCACGTCCAGGGAGACGGCAATAAGTATGTGACAGAAGTGTCCGAACTTGTCCACCATAACTCCTCCGAAGACACCACCGATGAACAAGCCAACGCTTCTTCCGGAGACTGCGACGGCAACATCTTCGTAGTTGGAATTAGTCTTGATTTTAAGATCAATCAAGGTTGGTCCGAATATTTCAAGGTACAACCCCTAGAAACGCAATCAGAAACTGAGTAGACTAACTATTTCATTGACTGGCTCACTGTTACCATAAATAAATTGTAACTATGATATAAAGTAATTTAGGGATCAAACTTTTACCCGCCGATTTCTGTAACATTTCAAACATTTCGTAAAATAAATCATTTTTACATTTAACTTTATTCTCATTTTGCATGTTATGTACGCTTTAAGTTTGAACCTTTAGCCATTGTCTTGACCAAGACTAGGCTTTAAGTCAGAGGTGGTATTAACTTCCCATAGAGAATTGAAAGTGTGTCAGTTTGTTAGGGCATAACTTTTAAAATTGCAAGGAGTTATAAACGTTTTTCAGCTTGCTGACCTTAGAAATGATTAAATGTAATCACGGGGGTAATACCAATTTGCCTACCTGTGCTTTCGACCGAGTCAGTTTTTTACCATACATGCAAAGTGGCTGTCGGCCGAGACAATCGACAGCAGTATCACCTCTGTCGACAGCCATTAACAATAGTTCCATTTACCGTAATTGGTAATGCTTACGATCGTATTCTCGGTCGAAAGCCACTTTGTATAGTACAGACTCGGTCGAAAGCACAGGTAGCCAAATCGGTATTACCCCCGTAGTAATGACTATGAGAATTTCTGCAAAAAATATGAATTGACGAAATCGAAAATTTTGGTGACTTTGCTCCTTACGGACTTCTGACCCAGCACTTTGATTTAACTAAGCGTTGAGTCAGAGTTTGTGCAACGTTAAAAGCTTACTGAAAACTTTACGTTTTGTGATGTCACTTACCAGAGCAAGCCATGTCGCAGATAAAAATCCCGTTTCAACCACTTTTTGTAGCGTGGTCCTTTGACGAGGTAAAGGATTTATCCCGTCTCCAAGAGTGTGCATTTTAATTCATACAACATTCGAGACTATTCTTTGCATTTTTATTTACTTTATGTACCGTATTCAACCTAAATATATATGGGCACCACAAGCATTTCAACACTTTATTACTCGTACACTGAATTTTGACACGTCTGACCTGTTTGTCCTCCTAGCACATGTTTGTACAGTGTGACCCTGATCAAACTAGGAGCAGTCTGATCTGGGTCTTTACCGTTTGACCCAGCTTTTTGTCCCAATATTTAGAGTAAGAATGACAATCTAGTAGCTTATCTATCAGTATCACCTAGATTGTTCGAGAGGGTTACATCTGATATCTAAAAAGGTTAAGAAGGTTATGGAAACACTTTTGTCGTGCATGCACATCATTGTTTATGTTTATGGTTATCAATGAGAGCCACCTATACCCCAGCAGGAACATGATGTCAAAATGACGTCGTAATGACGTCGATGCCACGTCAATTTGACGTTAAGTGCCTGCTGTGTAGTGAGCAGTGTATTCAATCAAGCGCCGCGCAAAGATCACCATGAGCACCATCCAGGGCATTTTAAAACAGCAGTGGACTCACCCGAGCGCCCTGTATAAATCCGCAGACCTGGCTTTGACATTTTCCACTGTTATTACTGAGACCCACACATACGAGGGCCTCGTAAATCCGATGCACTCACTGAGTAACACTCAGGGCATTTGAAGGGAAATGGGTATACTTTCTAGGGAAATTACTGTCGTTTTAGTAGCTGCTGCCCTTTTAAATGATGGAATCAAGTCTAAGGGGAAAGAATTGTCATGGGAAGCAAATAGGAATTCACAAGATTGATTACCTCTTGTTTTACCAATTTATTTTTAAACAGTAAAACAGTGGACTTAACCAAGCGCGATGCATTCCAGCGGGCACATTACGTCAAAACGACGCCGTACTGACTTCGATGCGTCGCATCCGTACAACGTCATTTCAACGTCATGTGCTGCTGGGAGAGCTATTGTATTGGTATTGTGAAAAGTAGATACAGTTAAACTTGCTCAATAAAATTAAGTGGATGTGAAAGACTAGCATCGAGTATTAGTCAAAGTATACTTACAAGGGGAGTCCACTGAAAGCATATTGAATGCCCTGGAACTCGCTCACTTTGGCTGAAAATTAAGTACTGAAAAAAAGACCCTTGATAGCGCCAGTGAGTGGAGTACTACGTTTTGCCCTTGGTGGTGATCAGAAAGAGTTAACCAAGCATCCCGCATAGATTTGATGCAAACCCCCAAGGATATTTTAAGCTCATTTTTTATGATCAATATAAATGAGCCGCGACACGAGAAAACCAACAAAGTGGTTGTGCGCCCAGCGCAGACTCAGATCAGCCTGGGCATCCGCCCAGTCTGATCAGAGTCTTCGCTGTCCGCATGGAGCTAGCTTAGACTCTTAGCTTCTCTTTAAGCGCACAACGAAGACTCTGATCAGACTGGGCAGATGCCTAGGCTGATCTAAGTCTGCGCTGTGCGCACAACCATTTTGTTGTTTTTCTCGTGTCGAGGCTCATTTCTTAAGTGTATGGGTACACTTTCAGGGGAAGAAGCTCTGTCATTTTCATTGTGGCCTCTCTTCTCAATGGGGTTCTACTCTTAGAAAAAGAATTTCCTTAGTATAATTTTTGTAATAACGAGTTAGTTTCTCATTCGCATTCGTTATTACGGATTTGCTTTTGATCATAACGAGGAGGTTTCTTGTTGTTATGAGTTGGAGGCTCGTTATCATCCCCTCGCACCACGAAGTTGTGGGGGAAATTTAGTGTCTGCCCCGTACATATGAGGTCATGTGGTTGACTTCTCATAATAATGAGTTATTATAACATGTGGGCATCTCTTTAGTATAATTTACGAGTTGGTATCTTGTAGCAAGGATTTGAGTTTTTGTTATCACTAACGTTAGTTGTTTTCTCGTAATAGATATTTAGAATCTATCTATTACGAGTTGGTTTCTTCTTATACCGATGGGCATCTCGTAAAAAACGAGTTTATTTAATATAAGAACTAAATCAGCTCTAGCAGCGAATTGTTAAGTAAGGGACCGACCATTTGATATTCTGGGGGGGGGGGGGGGGGGGGGGGGGGGGGGCCTGGTATATTTATCAAAAAAATTCCCTGTCTTTGGATATGCAAGAAAAAAATAACCTGGCTCATAAGGGGGTTCAAAAAAATAATCTGGCTTCAAAAGTAAGAGAAAAAAATAACCTGTCTCCACCCAAAATTTCAAAAAAAAAATATTGTCTGCAGATAATTCCATTGGAATTGAGTTTTTATAATCTCTCTGGCTTCTGGGGGCTGCGCCCCCAGACCCCCATATTTATAGTTATATTTTAATATTATCTACAATTGGTTTACACCAGCAGGCCCCGCATGTGCATACATTTACAAAAAAATCCTATACAACATTCACATACATGTATCATTGATCTGCCACATTACAAAGTAAATGTTTCCACTAAAACTGAATTGCAAAAGAGTCACTAGCTTATGGGAGACAAAACCATTATGGCAAAATAAACACTCTAAAAGGCAAAAGTCCCAATATAAAAACCCTTATTTTTACCATCATTCCTAGTTTTTCTCTTGTTTCCAGTCTTAAAATTGCCATTGAAATTGGGAAATTGCTTTAGCTTCTGGGGGGCGTTGCCCCCCAAACCCCCCTTTCATAACTTCTTAGCACATAACTTTCAGCCATTTTATTAATTGCCATTCATGTATAATGTGACTCTATCTGTAAGTATTTATCAAACTTTCTAAAGGACGAATAAAGCATGTTTGGGCATATATTGGGATAGAAAAAAACTTAAATTGTTAATGTTAGCCCTAAAACTTTGCCAAAATAGCCCTAAATTTTTGCCAAAATAGCCCTAATTTAAGGCCTAATTTTTGGCCAAACTCATACAGGGATGTTTGTATCTGTACCTTAGATGAAAAGAGTAACATGCTCCAGGCACTAGTTTGCAGGGTGTTTTTTAGCGGTGATAATATTCATAAGATTTATGCTAGTTAATGGACAATATATTACCTAAAAACTGTTGAAAGTGAGAGACGACTAGTAGTAAAAGTGATATAAATGGTTCATAAGCGGAGAAAACACAGGAATCAAGAGAAGATGCAGTCAACTAAAGTGAACGGTAGCAAAGGTATGATAAATAATGTTACCCCACCCAACAGTCAAGACATTACAAGTATAGTCGGCCAAGCGCATGCAGTTTTGCATAATACGGCGTTGAACTCAGATATTTATCCAGATATTTATCCTAGTGGACAGTTATATACAGGTATGCAGGGTCAAAACGTAATACCTGCACAATCACAACCGCAGTCAACTCAAGTCTCGTGTGTACAAATGCCTTTAAGCGAGATTAGAACTCAACAAAACATGCAACAGAACATGCAGGATACACAACAGGGAGTGCGATTTAATACCAATACCAATCAAAATATGGGGCAATGTTTTGGTGGAACAGAGATTGGCCCGACAAATACCCAGCGACAAGCTCAAAATCAAAATGCTGCACCCCCATGGTTTGTTAATATGTTGCAAGGGGTTGAACAAAGGTTGCAAAGTATTGAAGGTCATTTAGAACATCAAAATAAACGGTGGCAAACTGTCCAAAACCAACTAGAAAACCAAAACCACAGAATGCAAAATATTGAAAAACAAGTAGCACAGATTCACGAACTGAAGCAGAATGTTATAGTTGCCCAGTCTCAAGTAAACAAATTTAATGAAGAGATGTCTGAATTGAAAGGAAAAGTGAATAAATATGACTCAAGTATTCAGTTCTGCAGTGATCTGGTTGATGAAGCTGTAAGTTCGTGTACACAAAATGATTCTAAAATCAATCATTTGATTAAAAGGGTAGACCTAATTGAAAGGGAACAAAGTGAACTGAGACGTAAGCAGGCTAACACTGATGATAGACTGGTTGATCTCCAATGGCGTAGCATGCGAGAAAATTTAATATTCACAGGGATTAGTGAACCAAGGTTGATGCCGGGTCAGTATGAAAACGTTGAAGCGACATTAAGGCATTTTCTCAGAACTGAAATGAGTGTTGACAGAGATGTCGTGTTTGACAGAGTGCACCGACTTGGGAAGTTTGATCGAAATCAGCCATATCCACGACCAATAATCGCCAAGTTTGAGCGGTTTAATGATAAAGAGTATGTTCGAAAAGCAGCCCCTAGATCTCTGTATGGGAAAACGTTTGGCGTCAGGGAACAATTTCCTCCGGAAATAGAGGAAACACGGAAACTTCTTTACCCGGAAGTTAAACAGGCCAAACTAAACAAAGACAACAGAGTGCGCCTTGTTAAAGATAAATTGTACGTCAATGGTAGAGATGTTACAACAGCAAGTTTACAGAGAAGTCGTATGAGACAAGCGGAGTACCAAGAACCGCAACAACAGCGACAACCGCGTCAACGGCAAAATTTACAACCCAAAGCATCTTGGCAAGAACAACGCACGAATGAAAGGCAATTCAATGTTCAAACACGGAATTCACAACCACAGAGGGGCCAAAATATCAGCATTACTCCACGTAGTGGGCCACAACATATTTCTAGTTATACTGTTCCGGTCTCAAATTCATTTCAGCCGTTAATGGAACTGAACAATGAAAGTAACGCCCCAAGTATTAGTCTGGCCGGCAAAACTAGAGCTGGCTCCCCGCTCGATAGGGACATAGCTTTTAAAAGGCAAAAAGAAGGGAGTTTGAGCGAAACTGAAGGGAATGTTTATGACGCGCGTAGCAACGCAATGGAAGCACAAACAGAAGACCTAATGGAAATGAACTGGGATCAAAACATACATTCAACATCATGGAGACGTAACGTCAGATATTGGTGACAATAAGCGTAACGTCAGAAAACGTCAGATTTTGAGCTGTGTTGTCAGTTCACTGCAACGGCCAGAGCGCATTTCTTCAAAATATAAACTGCTAACTGCAACTGATAGCAGAATACATGTAGATCTATATTGGGAAGTATTAATTTTCGGGACAAATTCGGGACAACTTACGATTTTGCTCGATTTCAATAGGAAGCCGCGGTAGCTTAGTAGCTTAAGTGCCGACCCGATGACCTATCGCTCCGGGCTTCGATTCCCGCTTAAGGCGAGAATCTTTTGAAACATAAACGGGTTTCCATTGCACGTATCCTTTCATCATCAGCCTTTCATCGTCCTGATATGACTGAAATACTGTTGAAACGGACGTAAAATCCAAGTAATCCAACATCCATTGATTTCAATAAAACGTAATCAACGTACAAATACAGCTGCGGACAAAACCGCTAGATTTGCTTATTCGTATTTTACATCGGCTCTCAGAAATAAATTCCAAAAACATTCCTGGTAAAGAACTATTCGGAATAGGTATTTCATGTCCACCTGATTGATATTTACTGTATATTAAAATTTGATACTATTTTTATGCTCAGAAAATACCACCCAGTATGCAAAATAAAGAAATTTGACGTTGTGGACAAAATTGCTAGATTTGGAAAATTTGGTATTTCTTTGAACCGGATCATACATTCCGAAGTCTGATTTCACTGTTCGAAATTTCAAAATAGGTATTATATGCCAGTAAATTTTCATCTCTACTTTTGCTTCGTATTGTTCTTTAGTGGTCTCTTGATCTTCGTTTGGTGCCGCTTTTTAGTGCCAAAAGTCTGAAAGTTACTTTTTTCTTGAATCGCTAAATCTTGAGTTTTCTTGTATAGGGAAAGGCTTAACTTGTTGGTGTTCCGATGTTAGTTTACATTACTTAACTCGCATCGACGGTGAAAATTTTGTCGGTTTTTTCAGTTCTGGTTATTAATTTAAGCTGAAATAACTAATTTGCATTGCGAGTGCGTTGCAACGTCTTACAGCTTAAAAACTGACGTTGTTTGGTATTTCAAGACGGTGTATATATTTTTATGTCTCATAAATGAAGAGTTTCTTTATATCTTCAAAATACTCCATAAATAACCTTTCAAATGATATAAAATTTATTACGTTTGCTCGTCCATTAGAAATACTGTATCAAGGGAAAATTATAAAGATGGCTTGAAAATGAAATTGTCACCAACATCTGACGTTACGTCGGAACAATACTAGTGAACAAAGTTTTGGGGGATCTCAGGCCTGTGCTGCGCAATCAAATACAAATCAGTCATTGCAAATGAACACTGATATAAGAGCATCGTCAGTGTCCAGGTGTAGTGACACGGCACAGAGCCTCTCGGAACCTCCGACGTATGCTGCTCAGATAAATACAAATCAAACATGGGAGACAAACACTGAACAGGCTACATTACCGAGGAGGGCTAACGTCACGCCCTCAAATACAGATTACAGAATGCCACGAAATATGAACTTTGAAACACCTACCACTAACGAACAGGGGACTAAGGCATCACAACAAAATCTGTTGACCGATGTCAATCAAAGTTGCACACAGACAGACAGGTTTATTCCGTCCCCGAAAACAGTGTCTTTCCAAATGCCCAGTTTTGTTGACAGTGCTGCATTATATAATGGCCCAACAGTCAGCCTTACGCAGACTGTAAACACTACACCCAATACACATTCTTTTGTGAATGGCTGTTCGTCCAGGTATGACGCGCGTGAAACTCCAGATACCTGCTAGGATTACGCGGGGAGCACGGGTAAAGGTAATTGCAACCCATCGAATTCCCGTGATACTCGAACTAAATACAGTAGTTGCTCTAATAATTCGTTCCGAAACAGAAGCAAAGAAATTAAATTGTTGTCGGTAAATGTGTGTGGTTTGGCATCTAAATCTCACATACCTGAATTCGTTGAATTGATAAATCAGTACGACATTATAGGAATCCAGGAGAGTAAAACGGACGAAAGTGATGATATTTGTTTTCCTGGATATAGTGTCATATATAATAATAGGCAACATTTATCAATAAGGAAATCCGGGGGTATTGTTTTGCTGGTTAAAAACGATATTAAAAAATATGTAAAATTTGACACACATCAATGCTCGAAGCTTGTGCAATGGTTTACGATATCTGAAGAGATTTCCCCCACTAAAGAACCTATTAATTGCGGCGTAGTTTACATACCGCCTTACGGGTCAAAATATTCACACGAAGACCCTTTCGAAGAGCTACAAAGAGAAATACTAAGATTTTGTCAAAAATCTAAAAGCATTATTCTCCTGGGTGACTTTAATGCGCGTACTGGGGAAAAAGAAGATTTTCAGGATGTTAATGATTTTATTAGTGAGCAGTATGGTTTAGAATCCATACGTGATAGCATGTTGGAAAATTTTGAGAATTTTTCTCAAAGCAATATTCCTGTTAAGCGCTATAATGATGACAAAATTATAAATCACTACGGAAATTTAATGCTACAATTTTGTAAAACTGTCGATATTTTTATCCTTAATGGACGCATCGGCAATCGAGTGAACAGTGCGGCATTTACATGTAAAGATAGGAGCACTGTGGATTACTTTCTTAGCACTTCGAATATGTTTAGTTCAATGACTAACTTAGAAGTTTTGGCATTCAGCAATCTTTTTTCAGACGTGCACTGTCCATTAGCGCTTGTTATAAAAACTAAGTCACATTTTGATAGGGAAAATTCAGTTCATTCCCATCAGGCTGAATCCGACAGGGTACGATTGTGGGATACTGAAAATGGTGCGCTTTTCAAAGAAAACTTGGACTTAGACTGTGTGTCTGATATTATTTCTTGTTTAAATACTTTGAGTAAAAAGCAGACTGTTACTCATAAAGAACTGGATGATATTGTTGCTGACATTGCTTGTCTTTTCGAAAATTGCGCGAAAAAATGTTTTGGTAGCAATAAACCAAAAAATTACAAAAATAATTCTACGAACAAACATTGTAATAAGAAGCCTTGGTTTAATGCTGAATGTTATACTGCAAGAAATCGGTATCATATGGCAAGGAAATTTTATAACAGAAATAAATCTCTAGAGAGTAAATCTTATCTGAAAAATGTTAGTAAATTTTATAAGACAACACTCCTGCGGAATGTCAGATCATTTCAACAGGCGCGTGCTGTAAAGTTAAAGAAGTTAAAAACATCAAACAGTAAAGAATATTGGAAAATTTTGAATTCAGATAAGAATGAAAATACAGAAATAAAAGCGCCTTTGGAAGATTTGTTTAATTATTTTAAAAATGTTAACTGTGCGACAAATGATCAAGACGAAATAAACGTAGATAATATTGATTTTGAAATTAACGAAGAAATTAATCAGCCGATAAGTGAGGCCGAGATATTGAGAGGTATCAAACAAATTAATAACAATAAATCATCGGGCATCGACAATATTAAAAATGAACATTTAAAGGTTACTTGTAATATTATGATGCCAATCTATATTGCACTTTTCAATTTGGTTTTCGACAAAGGTATTATCCCTGAAAGCTGGTCGCTTGGTGTGATAAAACCCATTTACAAAAAGAAAGGGGATCCTAGGCTACCCGAAAATTATAGACCCATCACAATTCTCAGTTGTCTTGGGAAGTTATTTACGCTTATACTAAATAACAGACTAAAAACATTTACAGAAAAGTATAACATTATTGAACAAAATCAAGCCGGTTTTCGACCTAGCTATGCAACTTCAGATAATTTATTTATTATTAAAACTCTAATAGATATGGCTAAGGCTGATAAAAATAAGCTTTTTTGTTGTTTCATTGATTTCAAACAAGCTTTTGATACTGTATGGAGACAAGGGTTATGGTATAAACTTCAGCAAAGCAGAATAAATGGAAAGTTTTTGAAAATTATACAGAATATGTATGACAATATTAAGTCCAAAGTAACTTCAAACAATGAATCTTCAGCATTTTTCCCCTGCCTGAACGGCTTAAGACAGGGCGAGAACTTGTCACCGATTTTATTTTCCCTGTACTTGAACGATTTAAACCATTATCTGGTGGCTAACAACGCAAATGGTGTTGACTGTGAGGTTCACAACATAGATGTATATATGTATCTCAAAATACTTATTTTATTATACGCAGATGACACTGTCCTTTTTAGCAATACAGCTGAAGGCTTACAAAAGTCACTAGATATCTTTAAAACATATTGTGACAGTTGGAGATTCACAGTCAATGTCTCAAAAACAAAGATTGTTATTTTTTCAAGCGGGAGAAGAAAAACATACAAATTTCATTTTGGAAATTCTGACCTAGAAATAGTAAGGGAATATAAGTATTTAGGCGTCAACTTAGCACAGTCTGGCTCATTTTATCAAACCAAGAAAAACATAGCTGACCAAGCCAATAAAGCTCTTTTTGCTTTGCTAAAGAAAGCTCGGTCACTTCAACTACCCTATGACGTACAATTAGATTTATTTGACAAAACCATTAAGCCAATACTTCTTTATGGGGCGGAGGTTTGGGGCTATGGTGATTGCACTGTCCTTGAGCGTGTGCATCTTAAATTTCTGAAGTATATTTTTCACTTAAAGAAATCGACACCGAGCTATATGATTTATGGAGAATTGGGAATTTTTCCGATAACTATTGATATACATTCTCGTTTAATATCGTTTTGGTGTAAACTGGTTGAAAATCTCAACACAGATATTTTAGAACCTAAACTGTCGTCACTTTTATTCAATGATCTATCATAAACAGCAAAACAACGAAATTCAGTCAGACTGGCTAAGTAATGTAAAAAACCTTGTTTGTTCTTTAGGATTTTCTGGTGTATGGGATAGTCAGATTATAAATAATTCAAAATGGCTTATTACAACTTTGAGGCAGAAACTTCGAGATCAGTACATTCAAAAATGGTATACATTAACAACCAACAATATCAATTACCGATTATTTAAGGATGAATTCAAACAAAGCGACTACCTCACTATACTGCCGGACAAAACTAGTAGAAATTTTCTTGCATTTCGAACCAGAAATCACCGTCTTCCAGTAGAAGCTGGCAGATGGTCAAGTGTACCTCTTAATGATCGTAAATGTTTATTGTGTAATAATGACATTGGAGATGAATATCACTATATAATGAACTGTAGTTATTACTTAAACGTAAGGAAGCAGTATATAAAGCCGTATTTTTACAGACACCCAAATGTTCTAAAATATAATGCCTTGATGAATACCAAAAATGTTAAACAGTTAAAAGATCTGTGTAAATTTATTGATAGAATTATAAAAGAAGTTTCGTAGTACCGCCAGTTTTCGTAATACTGCCTGTTTTTTTATTGTACTGTCATTGCACCATCTGTTTAGTGACCTTTTATAAACTTACACCTACTGATATTGCAAATTCCAAACTGATGTCATGTCATCCTTTGTAACAGGCACCCTAGTTACTTATTGTTGACAATATCTGCAAACTGAACGTAGTAATATATTGCTACTGACGTCCAATTTTTTTGTGTATTGTTTGAGCATTCTTACAGTTTCTCATGCTGCTTTCATGTACTTTGTTTGCATGATTCATAAATACTAATTAATTGTTATAATCCATAAATCTTAATGCAAACATGCGCGCATTTATACATCAATGTATAAAGTTAAAAATATGCAGCTTTAAGGCTTGTATATCTGCTATATTTACATTACGTGGATAATATAAAGATGGCTATAAACTAGGTAAGGGTCCGGCCCAATCAGTTGCCAGTCATCTTTATAAGCACAATGTGAAAAATTGCAACTCTTCATATACGCTGGTGGTGCGTAATTTTGTTAATAATCTAAGAATTATGGATTGTAACTTAAAGACAGTAGAAACAAAATACAAAATTCTCATATGGTGTTGTATGTTGATATGGTATTTCTGTGTTTTTATTGTCATTGTTAGATTTATATGTGCTGTATACCACCAACGAACCAGTATGGCTATTACTTCCTAATTAAATTTGGGGCTCGGAATCCGATATGAATATTTAACGTCCCTGTTTCATATCGTATATGCATGTGATAACATGGAGGTTGCTATAAACTCGGTAGGGACAGACCCGATCAGTTGCCAGGTGTCTCCATGTTTATTAACTGGTAATTTTTTTTTTTTTCATGATAAATAGGCTGTAATACCGGCGTGGAAGACAAATCGAACTACCATCTTGTGCCCTCGAGGACCATGTTCTCGGTCTTATCTTGGCTTTCGATAAGACTGGGAAACATGGTTTTGGGGACGCAATTCGCATAGGGGCCATAGATGGGTTCATTTTTCTTTGTGCCCGGCAAAGGAATTTGCCCCCACCTCTGACCTGTTTTGTCTACCGATATCAGATGATAAAACAACCGTTATGAGAATGGAAACAACAACAATTTTATAAGATAGTACTTAGTGAAGTAAATGTTTTCATGTATTAGGCGTCGCGTGAATGTGAGCCTTGAGCCATGCCTGTGCAGTACACGTTAATTTGCTAGAAGTCATGAATAGTATGCACAAGGGGGAGAACCCAGGTCGGACTGCGCAGACGCGCAAGCTGATCTGGGCCTTCCCTACTCGCGCAGGCCATTGAGTACCATTCACGCGAGGACAGTTATACATCTTCTTCAATTCTAGTTATGCATTTGTGATTGAGTATGTTTTTGTCTTTATTGTATCTGACGTATTTGCCTATGCCGCCATGTGTCTTATCCATAGAATATACCTATTGCTCCTCATGTTGTATACACATGTAAAACTGAGAGTAATAAAGAATTTGAATTTGAATTTGCAAAAGCAAGCTAAGTCATGCCCTTCGCCTGGTTAAAGACAGCACCATGTTCTTTTTGTGAGAAAAAAAAGGTGTAAAAATACTGATGTGGGTAAAATAAAAGGATATTAAGATCAAGTAAACAAGGGTCTGATAGTTCAGCTATAAAATAAAAAAAAAAAAAATAACCTGTTTGAGTTAGTTTGTAAAAAAAATAAATTAGCTTCCACATGGTGAAAAAAAAAGAAATTGTTTCCAGAGGCCAGTGAAATAAAATGTTGTGTCTCCATCAAGAATACCAGGCCCCCCCCCCCCCCCCAGAATATCAAATGGTCGGTCCCTAATAATTCACTGCTTAGAGGTCAGTTGAAAAGTAGATCATATCATAAGCGCGAAGCGCGAATGATATAGTTTTTTTACAACTGACCGACTGCGCTAGTGATATGAGCTACTTTACAACTGACCTCTAAACAGTGAATTATTACGTAACAATTCAATGCAAGAGCTGACCTATTTCCATTCTAACGCTCAAAAACTTTGAAAAGTATTCTTTTCATTCAAATTCTTCCAATCTTCTTGCCAGCACGTTCATGCTTCCGCCAATATTCTTAACTGTATCTTCTTAGATAAATGTTTTTTATGGCGATTTAAGAAAGAAAAAGAGAAGTTACACCGTCTAACGTCTCAAAACGTCACAAAATTACGTCAGTAATTGCCAGTGACGTCAGCAATTAGACTCACGCGCTCCGAAACAGTGAATTGTTGCAGATGAAAACACGGAAGCTTTCCATTGCTTCTATAGGCGCACTGTATTAGAATTCTTGTTATTACGAGTCGGTTTCCCGTTATAATGAGTTGGTGTCTCGTTATTACGAGTAGGCTTATCAATATTTCGAATATTACAAACAATAAGATTCTCGTTATCGTGAGTATTTTTTTTTCATTAATAGGGGAGACCGGGGCTAGTTGGTCCTAAAATTGCATTTTGTTCTCAAATGCTGGGGTTAATATTCATTTGCTGGTATGATTTTTGCACTGCGCAACTCGTATAACATTTTTCTGACTAATTCTAATATAGTTTTTCGTTCGGAAAATGACAGATTCCGACGGACCAACTTACCCCGTCGCAGATGGACCAACTTGCCCCGACCATACCACACTCTAATTCTTCACTCATGACCGAAACGCCATTGAACTTAGAATCAGCGAATATGTACGATTGGATTCCATAGATGTTGAGCTTTCAGGAAATGTATAACATTAGCGTGTAATTCGATACACAGGAGATGCAAAAACAAATGGGTACAGCTGCAAGAGAGTTACTTATTTGGTACAAAATCGAGTTTTCTGCTCAATAATTTATACGCGTTCCCCGATCGCCATCTTGTTCCCTTCAGTAAATGTGACATAATCAAAGATTTCATTGATCCTATACTGTTGTCATAACCTTTTCTCAGTTAACAGAAATTGCCCTAGGACCAACTTGCCCCGCGGACCAACTAGCCCCGGTCTCCCCTACGAGTTGGCATCAAGTTAAAATGAATTAATTGTTCTCGTTTAGAAGTTAACCTCTCGTAATAATCACTGGTCATTACGAGTTTAGAGCTGGTTCCCGTTATTTCGAGTTGCCATCTCCTTAATACGAGCTGGTTTCTCAATTCTAGGAGTTGGTTGACATTTTTTTTGAGTTTGCCTCTCGTAATTACGTGTTGGTTTCCATTTATTTGTGACGAGTTAGTTTCTCGTATTAACGCGTTCATTTCTCGTTATTATGGTTTCTTATTAGTCTGAGATAGTCTGAGTTAAGAATATTGGCAGGAGCATGAACATGCTGGCAGGAAGGTTGGCGTCTTGGAAGGTTGGTACTTGCAATTTTGTGTATGGTTATTACGAGTTAGCATCATGTAGTTGGCCTTTTATAACGAGTTGGTTTCTCAGTATTATAAATTGTATTCTCGTGATCACGAATTGGTTTCTCGTTATAACGAGTTGGCATCTCGTTCTTTGCGTGTCCTAATGAAGCAAAGCAGGGTTCACGTAATACTCCGGTGTCGTTATCCGAGTATGCGATGGCGTTCGCGTCTGTGTTCGTGTATGGGTCTGTGATTAGTTTAACCTATTTTAGCTATCTTCATTTACTTCTGTTTCTCACGATGGATAATGGTTAGAGTATTGAAACTTGGCACACACGTCTGCATTAGACCACCTGAATACAAACATTTTTTTAAAACTTTGGCCTACTTGTCATGGTCTACTGACTGTGAGGTTAACCAGAGTTAATCATCTGTGTTTGGGTTCTCAGTAAGCGCTAGAATTATGATACTTGAAACACAAATCTAGATAAGAGCATTTCAGCATTAACATCCACTTTTGAATTTGACCTATGTTTCACTGACTTTGTACAAGTACTAAGTCTCAGATCTGGGTCCCTTCCTTTTTTGTTCTAAATAAAATTGAAAGGGGAGTAACAAATTGAGTGAATCTTTCGGCTTTTTCAGGCTTAGAAGCGATTTTATTTTCTTCATAAAATGATGTTTTAAAATACGCACTTAATCCTTCAAAACGTTTGTACTTTCAGTTTCTAATTATAGATGCGTTGTAATATCATGTAGCTTCTATCCGAATGTATGACCTTGCTAATTATCTGTGTGTACATAAAACAAATCTTTTAAAATTATGAGCTGTTTTATAGGTGTGAAAAACTTTCGTTCCGAACCTTTAAGGAGAGATCCGACACTGCTTAGACTAGTCTGCGTAAATGCGCATTCTATTCGGAAAAAATATAGTACGCACTGAAATTGATATGATGTTGCGTGTTTTGATAACCTGACTCTCCCTGCACTTACTGAGCAGACTGCGCATATGTGAAAGCTGATATGCACAGTTCGCTTATGCTCACCTGAAGTGTTTTTTCGCGCGACACAACTCTAAATAGTCTAACCACATTCAATGATTACAGATTTGTGCCTCAGGTTCAGCTGACACAGAAAGCTGAAACAACGGCGTGGCATTGACGTTGATTAAACGTTACTATGACGTTGAATTGACGTTGATATTGACGGTTTACATGTAACTTGAGACATAGCTGATTATATGAGGTGCAAATTTGTACTCAGTAATAAGGAGGCTCATTAAAGATGTTTTTCTATAGTTTATACACTGGGCACACACCATTGAATCACATTGAATCAACGTTGATTCACTGTTGACTCAGCGTTGATTCAATGATGATTCAGCATTTCATTTCCGCAGGCTTGGTGAGGCTGAACCGCAAACAGCGCAGATCCTGATATGACTGCTCTGCTAGGCCCGCAATGTGTGCCCCGGTAGTAAGAACAGCAGGATATTATAACTTTTACTGATCTCAAACTCTCGCGGCAGTGCAGGCTCTCTCGTAAACGATGCACTGCACTTACTCTGACAGACAACGCAGTTACATGGACTTATCCTGGTACCCACTGTTTGTGTATAGCGTCAAACATATTTTACCCGGACAGGGCTAATAACATTCAAAACAAGAGATGAGCATAAAATGCACGTGAAAATAAGATCGACACTTGATTATCCTGATTGCCAATGATGTAACCCAAGAGCCGCGTCCTCGGAAAATTGCCACATGCGACGAGAAGAATCAGCCCAGTCTGTGGTAACATGTATGCGTTCACAACATGTATAAGCAATCTTGAGCATCATACACTGTGGCGTCGTAAAGAGCGCGAAAAGAAAAGACACTAATGGGACTGCATTCGCTTTTCCCAAGATGGGGTGAAATACATTTTCCCTTGCGCATACCTCGTGTCATGATAAAACCAGTCTTATTTCATAAGCAAAACGCGCGTGTCTTGACTAGACGCATGCGCAATCAGAGCACGGTAGACTACACATGAGCGTAGACATATCTTGGTACCTCCTGGTTGCGTATACATACATATTTCGCTGAAAATATTATGGGTTGAAGCACATTTTTTCCTTGCGCAGGCCATTTGAGTCGTGTCGTGATAAAGTCAGCCTTGTGGTGTATGCAAAACGCCTATGTCCAGACTAGTCTGTGCACTAGCACAATCAGAACAGGTTAGGCGCAATAAGTATGCCTTCTGGAAATCAAACGGTGAACTGCACTTACTCTGACAGACTACGCAGTTGCATAGACTTATCTTGGTACCCACTGTTTGCGTATAGTGTCAAACATATTTTGCCCGGACAAGGCTCATATCGTTTAAAGAGATGAGCATAAAATGCACGTGCAAATATAACCGACCCTTGATTATCAATAATGTAATCCAAGAGCTGCAAGATTAACAAAAAATAAATAAAAATAACCGCAGTGATCCAAAATTTTGGGATAGATGTATCTGAGAAATCGCTTTAGAATCAGATCAAGATGTGCAATGCGTCATATCCTATCAGTATTTTTGACACACTGTCAGCTACTTTTAGCATTTGTTTAAATTTTAGAATAATCTGGTAATTTAAAGGTGTCCCAATAGAGAGAGTAAATAAAAACGATGGAAATTGTTTGAACAGCATTGCAAGACACCCAGCAGGCACATGACGTCGTAATGATGTCAAAATGGGGTCGATGCGACGCCACCATGCCGCATAGACGTCAATACGACGTCATTTCGACGTCATGTGTCTGCTGGGCAGTAAGTATTTCCCAGCGGGCACATGACGTCAGAATGACGTCGATGAAATGTAATGTTTGCGTCGACGTCAATGCGACGTCATTATAACGTTGTGTGCCTGCTGGGTAGTATGTATCAATGTGAAGATCTGATCCGTCTCCTTGAGCTTCCAATTAGGTATCCGTTTAAAAAATGAGCCGCGACACGAGAAAGCAACAAAGTGGAAGTGCGCCCATCGCAGACTCAGATCAGCCTGGGCATCCGCCTAGTATGATCACAGTCTTTTCTAAGCGCTTTAACGGTAGCTAAGGATCTAACGTGGCGCGCTACCTTCATGTGCACAGCAAAGACTCTGATCAGACTGGGTGGATGCCCGCCCGGGCTTATCTGAGTCTGCGCTGGGCGCACAACCACTTTGTTGGTTTTCTCGCGTCGTGGTTCAAAATAATGATATTGGAAGTCTGCCCACAGTCATAACTATTTTATTCTAGGTCCACGTTTCATTAACATCGATCTTCAGACGAAAGAAGCAATTCTCTAGGGAAAAGAAATAATGCCAGAATTTGTGCATATTGCCAAAATTGATAAATTCTGCATTTCTATCATACAAAACTAAAATTGACAAGAAAAATGTCAGAACTGCCTTTTTAATTTACTTGTTATTTTTAGCTCGCCTGAACGAAAGTTCAGGAAGAGCTATTGTTGTCACCACGGCGTCGGCGTCCGCGTCCGCGTCAGCGTCCGCGTCCGCGTCCGCGTCCGCGTCAGCGTCGGCGTTCGGATTGGATGTTTTGGTTAAAGTTTTTTAAAGACCTATATCTCCTTAACCCATGGATGGATTCTTTTGATACTTGCACAGTAGTTAGATATTGGTCTAAGGTTTAACAGGGTACCACCCCCACCCCACTCCGTGACCTTGATGTCAAGGTCATGGACTTAGAAAATTGGTATTTTTTTTGGACTGGATGTTTTGGTTAAAGTTTTATAAAGCCCAATATCTCCATAACCCATGGATGGATTCCTTTGATACTTGCACTAAAGTTAGATATTGGTCTAAAGTTTTCGAAGGTACTACCCCCACCCCCTTCTGTGACCTTGATGTCAAGGTCATGGACTTAGAATATTGTCTTTATATTGATTGGATGTTTTGATTAAAGTTTTTTAAAGACACATATCTCCTGAACCCATAGATGAATTCTTTTTATATTTGCACTGTTGTTAGATCTACAGAGTACTACCCCAACCCCGCTCAGTGATCTTGATGTCAAGGTCAGGGACTTAGGAAATTTTTGTCTTTTTTAAAGTTTTGTAATTGCATACTGATTCATAATGCTTTGCAGAGATTAGTTTATACTTGAACTGGTGTTAGACTCTTTTATGAGTTTTTACAAAACACCTTATACTTACCCCACTGGGTGACCTTGAAGTCAAGGTCATCGACTTAGAATTTTGTCTTAAAGATTTTGGTTAAAGTTTTATATTTATGAAGACATAATTTCACAGTGCCACGATGATGGACTCAGTTGATACTAATACTTGGACTGATGTTAGATAATGGTTCAGGGTATTGATACATCCTAGCCCCCCCCCCCCCCCCCCCCTCCCCCCTCCTTCCTACCCGTCAGTTTTACCTCAAGCTCATGGACTTTGAAATTTCATTTAATTTTTTTTTATTTTAATTATTTCTGAGATAGCTTTTGTTTATAAGTGTGTATTCATTATGGACATACTGGCATGAAGTTTTATGCATAGCAGTCCACATAGCCCCCTCCTCCCCCCCCCCCCCCCCCTACACACACACACACACACACACACACACACACACGTCAGGGGTTTTTTTACTTCAAGCTCATGGACTTGGAAATTTCATTTTTTTTATTATCCCCCGTTATCCCCCGACCGAAAGGTTCGGGGGATATAGCGATGAGCCTGGCGTCCGTCCGTCCGTCCGTCCGTCTGTCCGTCCGTCCGTCCGTCCGTAAACACTTTCTTGTCCGCTCTATATCTTGAATACCCTTTGGAATATTTTCATGATACTTCACAGTTATGTAGAACAGGTCATGACGATGTGTCGCGTACAAGAATGGTAACTCTTGCTATTGTACTTTTTGAATTATCTCCCCTTTGGTGATTTTTTTGCAGATTCGTGTCCGCTCTGTAACTTGAATACCCTTTGGGATATTTTCATGATACTTCACAGAAATGTAGAACAGGTCATGACGATGTGTCGCGAACAAGAATGACAACTCTTGCTTTCTTACTTTTTGAGTTATTTCCCCTTGATAGTGTTAGGTGTGATTTTTTGGCAGATTCGTGTCCGCTCTATAACTAGAATACCCTTTGGAATATTCTCATGATACTTCACAGATATGTAGAACAGGTCATGACGGTGTGTCGCGAACAAGAATGACAACTCTTGCTTTCTTACTTTTTGAGTTATTTCCCCTTGATCATTTTAGATATGATTTCGTGTCCGCTGTATAACTTGAATACCTTTTGGAATATTTTCATGATACTTCACAGATATGTAGAACAGGTCATGACGATGTGTCGCGAATAAGAATGACAACTCGTGCTTTCTTATTTTTTGAGTTATTTCCCCTTGATGGTTTTAGGTATGATTTCTTGTCCGCTCTATAACTTGAATACCTTTTGGAATATTTTCATGATACTTCACAGATATGTAGAACAGGTCATGATGATGTGTCGTGAATAAGAATGACAACTCTTGCTTTCTTACTTTTGGAGTTATTTCCCTTTGATGATTTTAGGTGTCCGCTCCATAGCTTGAATACCTCTTGAAATATTTTCATGATACTTCACAGATATGCAGAACAGGTCATGACAATTTGTCTCATACATGAATGATAACTCTTGCTTTTAGACTCAGTGAATTATTTCCCTTTGGTAGTTTGAGCTGCTGTTTGAGTCTCTGCTCCATAACTGTATAACCCTGGCCAGCTCCAGAATTTGAATAACCGTGTACGTTTTAGAATATTGATGATCATGCTGTGATATCTTATCAGTGTTCCTAACTCTCTCTTACCCCTCCACATTCCTGTGACCCCTCCTGCACCCCCCCCCCCCAAAAAAAAAAAAAATAAAAAAAAATTCAGATTTGGATTCTTTGTCCAAATTCACTTACTAGAGAGCTCAAAATTATATTTGTAGGGCTTGTACTTTAGAAGTTATTCACACATTTTGAAAGTTGAATGTATCGTATGCTATACATTTGTGTATATGGTGGCTGTTTGAGATATTACCTCTTTTTAGCAGTCAAGCATACTGTTTTAGTCTGAGTGTTAGATAATCATGCATCTGTTAACAGTTAATGTCAATCAGAAGCATAAAAGAACGACAATATATTACTAATATGTGTTTTGAAGTGCACCCTTTTTACCAAGGCCCATGGGGGTCTTCGGTCGGGGGATTTGCCATCTCCTCTGATGGCTATTTTTTTAATTTTATTTTAAGACTTATTTCTGAGATAGCTTTTGTTTATAAATGTGTTTTCATTATGGACATGCTTGCATGAAGTTTTATGCATAGCAGTCCACACCACCATAGCGGCTGTGTGACAGGCAATCACCAATTCAGGCGAGCTATGCTGTCAGGCGACAGCTCTTGTTTTATTTGTTTTAACTATTGCAGAACTTAAATGTACAGAAAATTAGATGTGCCTGCGTGTGGGTTTTACTGCCCAAATATAGGTATGTGCTACATAGGAATTTTTGCAATCCTTTATTAGTCTTACGGGCCACCAGGGTTCATCTCCCATAAAGTGCAGGTATGTTGGTTTCATCTGTTTGTGCGACTCCACTTTGGTTGAAGGTACATCATTTTAGAGTCCAGATGTGCTGAAACAGGCGCACATGCTGCGACTTTGTACCCATGCCCCTGTGCTTGCACCACATCCATGTTGTAGCAGACAGACCGCAGTAAACAGTATCCAGGACGCAGTAGACAGACAGTAGACACTTCACTGGACAGTAAATAGTATACAGAAAACCGCGAACAACATGCACTACTTTTCAGCATGCTCCAAAAGGAAAGGGCGAGTTGACATTGCACAGCAGACGGTAAACGGTCTATAACGTTGAGGGAAAAGTATTTTCCTTCGCACAGCTTTGAGATACATATATAGTGAAATTGGGGGAAGAAAACTATCAAAGAAAAAAGAAATAAAAATAGAAAATAAAGAAAAGCAGACAAAAGTCTGCAGCACCCGGTATTCCCAGGCGGTCACCCATCCAAGTACTAACCGGGCCCGACGTTGCTTAATTTCCGTGATCGGACGAGAACCGATGTTTTCAATGTATTATGGCCGTAGACAACAAAGTACCAATTTTCAACATTTACAAAGTGTACTTTTGAGAGTTTGCAATCAGTAATAGCCTATCCTGCAGTTCTTACTACTGGGACACACATTGCAGGCCTAGTAGAGCAGTCGTATCAGGATCTGCGCTGTTTACATTTCCGTCTCATCATGCCAGCAGACAAAAAAAGTTGAATCATCATCGAATCAAGGTTGATTCGATGTGATTCGATGTTTTGTGATCATCGATTAAACTATGGCAAAACATCTTCGATAAGCCTCTTTATTTCGGAGTACTAATTCGCGCCTCATATGATAAGCTTTTGTCTGAAGTAAAAAGTAACCGTCAATATCAACGTTAATTCAACGGCACAGTGACGTTTAACCAACGTTAATGACACGACGTTGTGTCAGCGTTGTGTGTCAGCTGAGCATGAGGAATAAATCTGTTATCATTGGATGTGGCTGGAATATTTAGTGTTGCGCCACGCGAAGAAAGTCTTCAGATGAGCATATGCACAGTCTGCTCAGTAAGTGCATGGAAAGTCAAACACGCAACATCTTACTAATTCCAGTACGTAATACACTTTTTCTGACTAGTCTAACGTCTGGCAGAAAACTCGTTACGGTGTAAAATCGATAACTCTGTACTACCTGTAAATTTTAGCCCTTGGCCATAAATGGAATTGCTTCCCTTTCCAGTGTTTTAATGGTTAATAGAGAGAACTTAGAAAAATTTCGACCAAGCTTCGAATCAATAGTAAGCAAAATTAGGCGTTCAGGGAAGAAATTTCCCAATTAGCTATGTATGTATAAAATACATCATTGTAATCAGTGGAATAACAGCTTCTAGCTCATACGTTATAATAGATTCGCAAATGTTAATTTATATGTGTTATTTAGGTCCAAAAACGAAGATTCGCATAATTTGAATAAATTGTGTTAAGAAACTTATGGTTTATAGAAAGAAAACTATGGGCTCTGATGGAAGAAACTTCTCATTGACACATTTCTATGATTTTTATACCAGATTAAAGAGCTTGAAATGCTCTTTCGTGCTAGACGTTATAATTTAATGTCGGAAAATATATCAAATAAGAAAATTTAATTTATTTATGAGCTTCTATACATTTCCCTATTAAACTGAGAACCGCATACAGGTAACCGCTTATCTCCGGCCCTCTTGGAGATTATCGGAAAATCCCGTCACTATAACGAGAATTCTTCCCTATGGAATACTGTTTAATAAGATTTAAACAGTGGCACAATAAAAGTTTCACCCTGTAGCACGCCAAGAAACAAGTGCATAATTGATGTGTGTGGTAGTGTGTGTGGGGAGGAGGGGGCGGGGGGGGGGGGGACGAAATGGCCTTTCAAGGCAGGTGAGGGGTATTAACGAATAGAAAGCTATGGAATTTTCGTTTCTCCAAATCTGGGTCCCTTCCTTTTTTGTTCTAAATAAAATTGAAAGGGGAGTAACAAATTGAGTGAATCTTTCGGCTTTTTCAGGCTTAGAAGCGATTTTATTTTCTTCATAAAATGATGTTTTAAAATACGCACTTAATCCTTCAAAACGTTTGTACTTTCAGTTTCTAATTATAGATGCGTTGTAATATCATGTAGCTTCTATCCGAATGTATGACCTTGCTAATTATCTGTGTGTACATAAAACAAATCTTTTAAAATTATGAGCTGTTTTATAGGTGTGAAAAACTTTCGTTCCGAACCTTTAAGGAGAGATCCGACACTGCTTAGACTAGTCTGCGTAAATGCGCATTCTATTCGGAAAAAATATAGTACGCACTGAAATTGATATGATGTTGCGTGTTTTGATAACCTGACTCTCCCTGCACTTACTGAGCAGACTGCGCATATGTGAAAGCTGATATGCACAGTTCGCTTATGCTCACCTGAAGTGTTTTTTCGCGCGACACAACTCTAAATAGTCTAACCACATTCAATGATTACAGATTTGTGCCTCAGGCTCAGCTGACACAGAAAGCTGAAACAACGGCGTGGCATTGACGTTGATTAAACGTTACTATGACGTTGAATTGACGTTGATATTGACGGTTTACATGTAACTTGAGACATAGCTGATTATATGAGGTGCAAATTTGTACTCAGTAATAAGGAGGCTCATTAAAGATGTTTTTCTATAGTTTATACACTGGGCACACACCATTGAATCACATTGAATCAACGTTGATTCACTGTTGACTCAGCGTTGATTCAATGATGATTCAGCATTTCATTTCCGCAGGCTTGGTGAGGCTGAACCGCAAACAGCGCAGATCCTGATATGACTGCTCTGCTAGGCCCGCAATGTGTGCCCCGGTAGTAAGAACAGCAGGATATTATAACTTTTACTGATCTCAAACTCTCGCGGCAGTGCAGGCTCTCTCGTAAACGATGCACTGCACTTACTCTGACAGACAACGCAGTTACATGGACTTATCCTGGTACCCACTGTTTGTGTATAGCGTCAAACATATTTTACCCGGACAGGGCTAATAACATTCAAAACAAGAGATGAGCATAAAATGCACGTGAAAATAAGATCGACACTTGATTATCCTGATTGCCAATGATGTAACCCAAGAGCCGCGTCCTCGGAAAATTGCCACATGCGACGAGAAGAATCAGCCCAGTCTGTGGTAACATGTATGCGTTCACAACATGTATAAGCAATCTTGAGCATCATACACTGTGGCGTCGTAAAGAGCGCGAAAAGAAAAGACACTAATGGGACTGCATTCGCTTTTCCCAAGATGGGGTGAAATACATTTTCCCTTGCGCATACCTCGTGTCATGATAAAACCAGTCTTATTTCATAAGCAAAACGCGCGTGTCTTGACTAGACGCATGCGCAATCAGAGCACGGTAGACTACACATGAGCGTAGACATATCTTGGTACCTCCTGGTTGCGTATACATACATATTTCGCTGAAAATATTATGGGTTGAAGCACATTTTTTCCTTGCGCAGGCCATTTGAGTCGTGTCGTGATAAAGTCAGCCTTGTGGTGTATGCAAAACGCCTATGTCCAGACTAGTCTGTGCACTAGCACAATCAGAACAGGTTAGGCGCAATAAGTATGCCTTCTGGAAATCAAACGGTGAACTGCACTTACTCTGACAGACTACGCAGTTGCATAGACTTATCTTGGTACCCACTGTTTGCGTATAGTGTCAAACATATTTTGCCCGGACAAGGCTCATATCGTTTAAAGAGATGAGCATAAAATGCACGTGCAAATATAACCGACCCTTGATTATCAATGATGTAATCCAAGAGCTGCAAGATTAACAAAAAATAAATAAAAATAACCGCAGTGATCCAAAATTTTGGGATAGATGTATCTGAGAAATCACTTTAGAATCAGATCAAGATGTGCAATGCGTCATATCCTATCAGTATTTTTGACACACTGTCAGCTACTTTTAGCATTTGTTTAAATTTTAGAATAATCTGGTAATTTAAAGGTGTCCCAATAGAGAGAGTAAATAAAAACGATGGAAATTGTTTGAACAGCATTGCAAGACACCCAGCAGGCACATGACGTCGTAATGATGTCAAAATGGGGTCGATGCGACGCCACCATGCCGCATAGACGTCAATACGACGTCATTTCGACGTCATGTGTCTGCTGGGCAGTAAGTATTTCCCAGCGGGCACATGACGTCAGAATGACGTCGATGAAATGTAATGTTTGCGTCGACGTCAATGCGACGTCATTATAACGTTGTGTGCCTGCTGGGTAGTATGTATCAATGTGAAGATCTGATCCGTCTCCTTGAGCTTCCAATTAGGTATCCGTTTAAAAAATGAGCCGCGACACGAGAAAGCAACAAAGTGGAAGTGCGCCCATCGCAGACTCAGATCAGCCTGGGCATCCGCCTAGTATGATCACAGTCTTTTCTAAGCGCTTTAACGGTAGCTAAGGATCTAACGTGGCGCGCTACCTTCATGTGCACAGCAAAGACTCTGATCAGACTGGGTGGATGCCCGCCCGGGCTTATCTGAGTCTGCGCTGGGCGCACAACCACTTTGTTGGTTTTCTCGCGTCGTGGTTCAAAATAATGATATTGGAAGTCTGCCCACAGTCATAACTATTTTATTCTAGGTCCACGTTTCATTAACATCGATCTTCAGACGAAAGAAGCAATTCTCTAGGGAAAAGAAATAATGCCAGAATTTGTGCATATTGCCAAAATTGATAAATTCTGCATTTCTATCATACAAAACTAAAATTGACAAGAAAAATGTCAGAACTGCCTTTTTAATTTACTTGTTATTTTTTTATTTGTTTTAACTATTGCAGAACTTAAATGTACAGAAAATTAGATGTGCCTGCGTGTAGGTTTTACTGCCCAAATATAGGTATGTGCTACATAGGAATTTTTGCAATCCTTTATTAGTCTTACGGGCCACCAGGGTTCATCTCCCATAAAGTGCAGGTATGTTGGTTTCATCTGTTTGTGCGACTCCACTTTGGTTGAAGGTACATCATTTTAGAGTCCAGATGCGCTGAAACAGGCGCACATGCTGCGACTTTGTACCCATGCCCCTGTGCTTGCACCACATCCATGTTGTAGCGGACAGACCGCAGTAAACAGTATCCAGGACGCAGTAGACAGACAGTAGACACTTCACTGGACAGTAAATAGTATACAGAAAACCGCGAACAACATGCACTACTTTTCAGCATGCTCCAAAGCGAAGGGCGAGTGGACAGTGCACAGCAGACGGTAAACGGTCTATAACGTTGAGGGAAAAGTATTTTCCTTCGCACAGCTTTGAGATACATATATAGTGAAATTGGGGGAAGAAAACTATCAAAGAAAAAAGAAATAAAAATAGAAAATAAAGAAAAGCAGACAAAAGTCTGCAGCACCCGGTATTCCCAGGCGGTCACCCATCCAAGTACTAACCGGGCCCGACGTTGCTTAATTTCCGAGATCGGACGAGAACCGATGTTTTCAATGTATTATGGCCGTAGACAACAAAGTACCGATTTTCAACATTTACAAAGTGTACTTTTGAGAGTTTGCGATCAGTAATAGCCTATCCTGCAGTTCTTACTACTGGGACACACATTGCAGGCCTAGTAGAGCAGTCGTATCAGGATCTGCGCTGTTTACATTTCCGTCTCATCATGCCAGCAGACAAAAAAAGTTGAATCATCATCGAATCAAGGTTGATTCGATGTGATTCGATGTTTTGTGGTCATCGATTAAACTATGGCAAAACATCTTCGATAAGCCTCTTTATTTCGGAGTACTAATTCGCGCCTCATATGATAAGCTTTTGTCTGAAGTAAAAAGTAACCGTCAATATCAACGTTAATTCAACGGCACAGTGACGTTTAACCAACGTTAATGACACGACGTTGTGTCAGCGTTGTGTGTCAGCTGAGCATGAGGAATAAATCTGTTATCATTGAATGTGGCTGGAATATTTAGTGTTGCGCCACGCGAAGAAAGTCTTCAGATGAGCATATGCACAGTCTGCTCAGTAAGTGCATGGAAAGTCAAACACGCAACATCTTACTAATTCCAGTACGTAATACACTTTTTCTGACTAGTCTAACATCTGGCAGAAAACTCGTTACGGTGTAAAATCGATAACTCTGTACTACCTGTAAATTTTAGCCCTTGGCCATAAATGGAATTGCTTCCCTTTCCAGTGTTTTAATGGTTAATAGAGAGAACTTAGAAAAATTTCGACCAAGCTTCGAATCAACAGTAAGCAAAATTAGGCGTTCAGGGAAGAAATTTCCCAATTAGCTATGTATGTATAAAATACATCATTGTAATCAGTGGAATAACAGCTTCTAGCTCATACGTTATAATAGATTCGCAAATGTTAATTTATATGTGTTATTTAGGTCCAAAAACGAAGATTCGCATAATTTGAATAAATTGTGTTAAGAAACTTATGGTTTATAGAAAGAAAACTATGGGCTCTGATGGAAGAAACTTCTCATTGACACATTTCTATGATTTTTATACCAGATTAAAGAGCTTGAAATGCTCTTTCGTGCTAGACGTTATAATTTAATGTCGGAAAATATATCAAATAAGAAAATTTAATTTATTTATGAGCTTCTATACATTTCCCTATTAAACTGAGAACCGCATACAGGTAACCGCTTATCTCCGGCCCTCTTGGAGATTATCGGAAAATCCCGTCACTATAACGAGAATTCTTCCCTATGGAATACTGTTTAATAAGATTTAAACAGTGGCACAATAAAAGTTTCACCCTGTAGCACGCCAAGAAACAAGTGCATAATTGATGTGTGTGGTAGTGTGTGAGGGGAGGAGGGGGCGGGGGGGGGGGGACGAAAAGGCCTTTCAAGGCAGGTGAGGGGTATTAACGAATAGAAAGCTATGGAATTTTCGTTTCTCCAAATCTGGGTCCCTTCCTTTTTTGTTCTAAATAAAATTGAAAGGGGAGTAACAAATTGAGTGAATCTTTCGGCTTTTTCAGGCTTAGAAGCGATTTTATTTTCTTCATAAAATGATGTTTTAAAATACGCACTTAATCCTTCAAAACGTTTGTACTTTCAGTTTCTAATTATAGATGCGTTGTAATATCATGTAGCTTCTATCCGAATGTATGACCTTGCTAATTATCTGTGTGTACATAAAACAAATCTTTTAAAATTATGAGCTGTTTTATAGGTGTGAAAAACTTTCGTTCCGAACCTTTAAGGAGAGATCCGACACTGCTTAGACTAGTCTGCGTAAATGCGCATTCTATTCGGAAAAAATATAGTTCGCACTGAAATTGATATGATGTTGCGTGTTTTGATAACCTGACTCTCCCTGCACTTACTGAGCAGACTGCGCATATGTGAAAGCTGATATGCACAGTTCGCTTATGCTCACCTGAAGTGTTTTTTCGCGCGACACAACTCTAAATAGTCTAACCACATTCAATGATTACAGATTTGTGCCTCAGGTTCAGCTGACACAGAAAGCTGAAACAACGGCGTGGCATTGACGTTGATTAAACGTTACTATGACGTTGAATTGACGTTGATATTGACGGTTTACATGTAACTTGAGACATAGCTGATTATATGAGGTGCAAATTTGTACTCAGTAATAAGGAGGCTCATTAAAGATGTTTTTCTATAGTTTATACACTGGGCACACACCATTGAATCACATTGAATCAACGTTGATTCACTGTTGACTCAGCGTTGATTCAATGATGATTCAGCATTTAATTTCCGCAGGCTTGGTGAGGCTGAACCGCAAACAGCGCAGATCCTGATATGACTGCTCTGCTAGGCCCGCAATGTGTGCCCCGGTAGTAAGAACAGCAGGATATTATAACTTTTACTGATCTCAAACTCTCGCGGCAGTGCAGGCTCTCTCGTAAACGATGCACTGCACTTACTCTGACAGACAACGCAGTTACATGGACTTATCCTGGTACCCACTGTTTGTGTATAGCGTCAAACATATTTTACCCGGACAGGGCTAATAACATTCAAAACAAGAGATGAGCATAAAATGCACGTGAAAATAAGATCGACACTTGATTATCCTGATTGCCAATGATGTAACCCAAGAGCCGCGTCCTCGGAAAATTGCCACATGCGACGAGAAGAATCAGCCCAGTCTGTGGTAACATGTATGCGTTCACAACATGTATAAGCAATCTTGAGCATCATACACTGTGGCGTCGTAAAGAGCGCGAAAAGAAAAGACACTAATGGGACTGCATTCGCTTTTCCCAAGATGGGGTGAAATACATTTTCCCTTGCGCATACCTCGTGTCATGATAAAACCAGTCTTATTTCATAAGCAAAACGCGCGTGTCTTGACTAGACGCATGCGCAATCAGAGCACGGTAGACTACACATGAGCGTAGACATATCTTGGTACCTCCTGGTTGCGTATACATACATATTTCGCTGAAAATATTATGGGTTGAAGCACATTTTTTCCTTGCGCAGGCCATTTGAGTCGTGTCGTGATAAAGTCAGCCTTGTGGTGTATGCAAAACGCCTATGTCCAGACTAGTCTGTGCACTAGCACAATCAGAACAGGTTAGGCGCAATAAGTATGCCTTCTGGAAATCAAACGGTGAACTGCACTTACTCTGACAGACTACGCAGTTGCATAGACTTATCTTGGTACCCACTGTTTGCGTATAGTGTCAAACATATTTTGCCCGGACAAGGCTCATATCGTTTAAAGAGATGAGCATAAAATGCACGTGCAAATATAACCGACCCTTGATTATCAATGATGTAATCCAAGAGCTGCAAGATTAACAAAAAATAAATAAAAATAACCGCAGTGATCCAAAATTTTGGGATAGATGTATCTGAGAAATCACTTTAGAATCAGATCAAGATGTGCAATGCGTCATATCCTATCAGTATTTTTGACACACTGTCAGCTACTTTTAGCATTTGTTTAAATTTTAGAATAATCTGGTAATTTAAAGGTGTCCCAATAGAGAGAGTAAATAAAAACGATGGAAATTGTTTGAACAGCATTGCAAGACACCCAGCAGGCACATGACGTCGTAATGATGTCAAAATGGGGTCGATGCGACGCCACCATGCCGCATAGACGTCAATACGACGTCATTTCGACGTCATGTGTCTGCTGGGCAGTAAGTATTTCCCAGCGGGCACATGACGTCAGAATGACGTCGATGAAATGTAATGTTTGCGTCGACGTCAATGCGACGTCATTATAACGTTGTGTGCCTGCTGGGTAGTATGTATCAATGTGAAGATCTGATCCGTCTCCTTGAGCTTCCAATTAGGTATCCGTTTAAAAAATGAGCCGCGACACGAGAAAGCAACAAAGTGGAAGTGCGCCCATCGCAGACTCAGATCAGCCTGGGCATCCGCCTAGTATGATCACAGTCTTTTCTAAGCGCTTTAACGGTAGCTAAGGATCTAACGTGGCGCGCTACCTTCATGTGCACAGCAAAGACTCTGATCAGACTGGGTGGATGCCCGCCCGGGCTTATCTGAGTCTGCGCTGGGCGCACAACCACTTTGTTGGTTTTCTCGCGTCGTGGTTCAAAATAATGATATTGGAAGTCTGCCCACAGTCATAACTATTTTATTCTAGGTCCACGTTTCATTAACATCGATCTTCAGACGAAAGAAGCAATTCTCTAGGGAAAAGAAATAATGCCAGAATTTGTGCATATTGCCAAAATTGATAAATTCTGCATTTCTATCATACAAAACTAAAATTGACAAGAAAAATGTCAGAACTGCCTTTTTAATTTACTTGTTTTTTTTTTATTTGTTTTAACTATTGCAGAACTTAAATGTACAGAAAATTAGATGTGCCTGCGTGTAGGTTTTACTGCCCAAATATAGGTATGTGCTACATAGGAATTTTTGCAATCCTTTATTAGTCTTACGGGCCACCAGGGTTCATCTCCCATAAAGTGCAGGTATGTTGGTTTCATCTGTTTGTGCGACTCCACTTTGGTTGAAGGTACATCATTTTAGAGTCCAGATGCGCTGAAACAGGCGCACATGCTGCGACTTTGTACCCATGCCCCTGTGCTTGCACCACATCCATGTTGTAGCGGACAGACCGCAGTAAACAGTATCCAGGACGCAGTAGACAGACAGTAGACACTTCACTGGACAGTAAATAGTATACAGAAAACCGCGAACAACATGCACTACTTTTCAGCATGCTCCAAAGCGAAGGGCGAGTGGACAGTGCACAGCAGACGGTAAACGGTCTATAACGTTGAGGGAAAAGTATTTTCCTTCGCACAGCTTTGAGATACATATATAGTGAAATTGGGGGAAGAAAACTATCAAAGAAAAAAGAAATAAAAATAGAAAATAAAGAAAAGCAGACAAAAGTCTGCAGCACCCGGTATTCCCAGGCGGTCACCCATCCAAGTACTAACCGGGCCCGACGTTGCTTAATTTCCGAGATCGGACGAGAACCGATGTTTTCAATGTATTATGGCCGTAGACAACAAAGTACCGATTTTCAACATTTACAAAGTGTACTTTTGAGAGTTTGCGATCAGTAATAGCCTATCCTGCAGTTCTTACTACTGGGACACACATTGCAGGCCTAGTAGAGCAGTCGTATCAGGATCTGCGCTGTTTACATTTCCGTCTCATCATGCCAGCAGACAAAAAAAGTTGAATCATCATCGAATCAAGGTTGATTCGATGTGATTCGATGTTTTGTGGTCATCGATTAAACTATGGCAAAACATCTTCGATAAGCCTCTTTATTTCGGAGTACTAATTCGCGCCTCATATGATAAGCTTTTGTCTGAAGTAAAAAGTAACCGTCAATATCAACGTTAATTCAACGGCACAGTGACGTTTAACCAACGTTAATGACACGACGTTGTGTCAGCGTTGTGTGTCAGCTGAGCATGAGGAATAAATCTGTTATCATTGAATGTGGCTGGAATATTTAGTGTTGCGCCACGCGAAGAAAGTCTTCAGATGAGCATATGCACAGTCTGCTCAGTAAGTGCATGGAAAGTCAAACACGCAACATCTTACTAATTCCAGTACGTAATACACTTTTTCTGACTAGTCTAACATCTGGCAGAAAACTCGTTACGGTGTAAAATCGATAACTCTGTACTACCTGTAAATTTTAGCCCTTGGCCATAAATGGAATTGCTTCCCTTTCCAGTGTTTTAATGGTTAATAGAGAGAACTTAGAAAAATTTCGACCAAGCTTCGAATCAACAGTAAGCAAAATTAGGCGTTCAGGGAAGAAATTTCCCAATTAGCTATGTATGTATAAAATACATCATTGTAATCAGTGGAATAACAGCTTCTAGCTCATACGTTATAATAGATTCGCAAATGTTAATTTATATGTGTTATTTAGGTCCAAAAACGAAGATTCGCATAATTTGAATAAATTGTGTTAAGAAACTTATGGTTTATAGAAAGAAAACTATGGGCTCTGATGGAAGAAACTTCTCATTGACACATTTCTATGATTTTTATACCAGATTAAAGAGCTTGAAATGCTCTTTCGTGCTAGACGTTATAATTTAATGTCGGAAAATATATCAAATAAGAAAATTTAATTTATTTATGAGCTTCTATACATTTCCCTATTAAACTGAGAACCGCATACAGGTAACCGCTTATCTCCGGCCCTCTTGGAGATTATCGGAAAATCCCGTCACTATAACGAGAATTCTTCCCTATGGAATACTGTTTAATAAGATTTAAACAGTGGCACAATAAAAGTTTCACCCTGTAGCACGCCAAGAAACAAGTGCATAATTGATGTGTGTGGTAGTGTGTGTGGGGAGGAGGGGGCGGGGGGGGGTGAAATGGCCTTTCAAGGCAGGTGAGGGGTATTAACGAATAGAAAGCTATGGAATTTTCGTTTCTCCAAATCTGGGTCCCTTCCTTTTTTGTTCTAAATAAAATTGAAAGGGGAGTAACAAATTGAGTGAATCTTTCGGCTTTTTCAGGCTTAGAAGCGATTTTATTTTCTTCATAAAATGATGTTTTAAAATACGCACTTAATCCTTCAAAACGTTTGTACTTTCAGTTTCTAATTATAGATGCGTTGTAATATCATGTAGCTTCTATCCGAATGTATGACCTTGCTAATTATCTGTGTGTACATAAAACAAATCTTTTAAAATTATGAGCTGTTTTATAGGTGTGAAAAACTTTCGTTCCGAACCTTTAAGGAGAGATCCGGCACTGCTTAGACTAGTCTGCGTAAATGCGCATTCTATTCGGAAAAAATATAGTACGCACTGAAATTGATATGATGTTGCGTGTTTTGATAACCTGACTCTCCCTGCACTTACTGAGCAGACTGCGCATATGTGAAAGCTGATATGCACAGTTCGCTTATGCTCACCTGAAGTGTTTTTTCGCGCGACACAACTCTAAATAGTCTAACCACATTCAATGATTACAGATTTGTGCCTCAGGTTCAGCTGACACAGAACGCTGAAACAACGGCGTGGCATTGACGTTGATTAAACGTTACTATGACGTTGAATTGACGTTGATAATGACGGTTTACATGTAACTTGAGACATAGCTGATTATATGAGGTGCAAATTTGTACTCAGTAATAAGGAGGCTCATTAAAGATGTTTTTCTATAGTTTATACACTGGGCACACACCATTGAATCACATTGAATCAACGTTGATTCACTGTTGACTCAGCGTTGATTCAATGATGATTCAGCATTTAATTTCCGCAGGCTTGGTGAGGCTGAACCGCAAACAGCGCAGATCCTGATATGACTGCTCTGCTAGGCCCGCAATGTGTGCCCCGGTAGTAAGAACAGCAGGATATTATAACTTTTACTGATCTCAAACT
Organism: Ctena decussata; assembly: GCA_963989385.1. Taxonomy (NCBI): domain Eukaryota; kingdom Metazoa; phylum Mollusca; class Bivalvia; order Lucinida; family Lucinidae; genus Ctena; species Ctena decussata. The sequence goes on along the minus strand of OZ022500.1, from coordinate 67,120,692 downwards.
CTCGCGGCAGTGCAGGCTCTCTCGTAAACGATGCACTGCACTTACTCTGACAGACAACGCAGTTACATGGACTTATCCTGGTACCCACTGTTTGTGTATAGCGTCAAACATATTTTACCCGGACAGGGCTAATAACATTCAAAACAAGAGATGAGCATAAAATGCACGTGAAAATAAGATCGACACTTGATTATCCTGATTGCCAATGATGTAACCCAAGAGCCGCGTCCTCGGAAAATTGCCACATGCGACGAGAAGAATCAGCCCAGTCTGTGGTAACATGTATGCGTTCACAACATGTATAAGCAATCTTGAGCATCATACACTGTGGCGTCGTAAAGAGCGCGAAAAGAAAAGACACTAATGGGACTGCATTCGCTTTTCCCAAGATGGGGTGAAATACATTTTCCCTTGCGCATACCTCGTGTCATGATAAAACCAGTCTTATTTCATAAGCAAAACGCGCGTGTCTTGACTAGACGCAGGCGCAATCAGAGCACGGTAGACTACACATGAGCGTAGACATATCTTGGTACCTCCTGGTTGCGTATACATACATATTTCGCTGAAAATATTATGGGTTGAAGCACATTTTTCCTTGCGCAGGCCATTTGAGTCGTGTCGTGATAAAGTCAGCCTTGTGGTGTATGCAAAACGCCTATGTCCAGACTAGTCTGTGCACTAGCACAATCAGAACAGGTTAGGCGCAATAAGTATGCCTTCTGGAAATCAAACGGTGAACTGCACTTACTCTGACAGACTACGCAGTTGCATAGACTTATCTTGGTACCCACTGTTTGCGTATAGTGTCAAACATATTTTGCCCGGACAAGGCTCATATCGTTTAAAGAGATGAGCATAAAATGCACGTGCAAATATAACCGACCCTTGATTATCAATGATGTAATCCAAGAGCTGCAAGATTAACAAAAAATAAATAAAAATAACCGCAGTGATCCAAAATTTTGGGATAGATGTATCTGAGAAATCACTTTAGAATCAGATCAAGATGTGCAATGCGTCATATCCTATCAGTATTTTTGACACACTGTCAGCTACTTTTAGCATTTGTTTAAATTTTAGAATAATCTGGTAATTTAAAGGTGTCCCAATAGAGAGAGTAAATAAAAACGATGGAAATTGTTTGAACAGCATTGCAAGACACCCAGCAGGCACATGACGTCGTAATGATGTCAAAATGGGGTCGATGCGACGCCACCATGCCGCATAGACGTCAATACGACGTCATTTCGACGTCATGTGTCGGCTGGGCAGTAAGTATTTCCCAGCGGGCACATGACGTCAGAATGACGTCGATGAAATGTAATGTTTGCGTCGACGTCAATGCGACGTCATTATAACGTTGTGTGCCTGCTGGGTAGTATGTATCAATGTGAAGATCTGATCCGTCTCCTTGAGCTTCCAATTAGGTATCCGTTTAAAAAATGAGCCGCGACACGAGAAAGCAACAAAGTGGAAGTGCGCCCATCGCAGACTCAGATCAGCCTGGGCATCCGCCTAGTATGATCACAGTCTTTTCTAAGCGCTTTAACGGTAGCTAAGGATCTAACGTGGCGCGCTACTTTCATGTGCACAGCAAAGACTCTGATCAGACTGGGTGGATGCCCGCCCGGGCTTATCTGAGTCTGCGCTGGGCGCACAACCACTTTGTTGGTTTTCTCGCGTCGTGGTTCAAAATAATGATATTGGAAGTCTGCCCACAGTCATAACTATTTTATTCTAGGTCCACGTTTCATTAACATCGATCTTCAGACGAAAGAAGCAATTCTCTAGGGAAAAGAAATAATGCCAGAATTTGTGCATATTGCCAAAATTGATAAATTCTGCATTTCTATCATACAAAACTAAAATTGACAAGAAAAATGTCAGAACTGCCTTTTTAATTTACTTGTTATTTTTTTTATTTGTTTTAACTATTGCAGAACTTAAATGTACAGAAAATTAGATGTGCCTGCGTGTGGGTTTTACTGCCCAAATATAGGTATGTGCTACATAGGAATTTTTGCAATCCTTTATTAGTCTTACGGGCCACCAGGGTTCATCTCCCATAAAGTGCAGGTATGTTGGTTTCATCTGTTTGTGCGACTCCACTTTGGTTGAAGGTACATCATTTTAGAGTCCAGATGCGCTGAAACAGGCGCACATGCTGCGACTTTGTACCCATGCCCCTGTGCTTGCACCACATCCATGTTGTAGCAGACGGACCGCAGTAAACAGTATCCAGGACGCAGTAGACAGACAGTAGACACTTCACTGGACAGTAAATAGTATACAGAAAACCGCGAACAACATGCACTACTTTTCAGCATGCTCCAAAGCGAAGGGCGAGTGGACAGTGCACAGCAGACGGTAAACGGTCTATAACGTTGAGGGAAAAGTATTTTCCTTCGCACAGCTTTGAGATACATATATAGTGATCGTGAAATTGGGGGAAGAAAACTATCAAAGAAAAAAGAAATAAAAATAGAAAATAAAGAAAAGCAGACAAAAGTCTGCAGCACCCGGTATTCCCAGGCGGTCACCCATCCAAGTACTAACCGGGCCCGACGTTGCTTAATTTCCGTGATCGGACGAGAACCGATGTTTTCAATGTTTTATGGCCGTAGACAACAAAGTACCGATTTTCAACATTTACAAAGTGTACTTTTGAGAGTTTGCGATCAGTAATAGCCTATCCTGCAGTTCTTACTACTGGGACACACATTGCAGGCCTAGTAGAGCAGTCGTATCAGGATCTGCGCTGTTTACATTTCCGTCTCATCATGCCAGCAGACAAAAAAGTTGAATCATCATCGAATCAAGGTTGATTCGATGTGATTCGATGTTTTGTGATCATCGATTAAACTATGGCAAAACATCTTCGATAAGCCTCTTTATTTCGGAGTACTAATTCGCGCCTCATATGATAAGCTTTTGTCTGAAGTAAAAAGTAACCGTCAATATCAACGTTAATTCAACGGCACAGTGACGTTTAACCAACGTTAATGACACGACGTTGTGTCAGCGTTGTGTGTCAGCTGAGCATGAGGAATAAATCTGTTATCATTGAATGTGGCTGGAATATTTAGTGTTGCGCCACGCGAAGAAAGTCTTCAGATGAGCATATGCACAGTCTGCTCAGTAAGTGCATGGAAAGTCAAACACGCAACATCTTACTAATTCCAGTACGTAATACACTTTTTCTGACTAGTCTAACATCTGGCAGAAAACTCGTTACGGTGTAAAATCGATAACTCTGTACTACCTGTAAATTTTAGCCCTTGGCCATAAATGGAATTGCTTCCCTTTCCAGTGTTTTAATGGTTAATAGAGAGAACTTAGAAAAATTTCGACCAAGCTTCGAATCAACAGTAAGCAAAATTAGGCGTTCAGGGAAGAAATTTCCCAATTAGCTATGTATGTATAAAATACATCATTGTAATCAGTGGAATAACAGCTTCTAGCTCATACGTTATAATAGATTCGCAAATGTTAATTTATATGTGTTATTTAGGTCCAAAAACGAAGATTCGCATAATTTGAATAAATTGTGTTAAGAAACTTATGGTTTATAGAAAGAAAACTATGGGCTCTGATGGAAGAAACTTCTCATTGACACATTTCTATGATTTTTATACCAGATTAAAGAGCTTGAAATGCTCTTTCGTGCTAGACGTTATAATTTAATGTCGGAAAATATATCAAATAAGAAAATTTAATTTATTTATGAGCTTCTATACATTTCCCTATTAAACTGAGAACCGCATACAGGTAACCGCTTATCTCCGGCCCTCTTGGAGATTATCGGAAAATCCCGTCACTATAACGAGAATTCTTCCCTATGGAATACTGTTTAATAAGATTTAAACAGTGGCACAATAAAAGTTTCACCCTGTAGCACGCCAAGAAACAAGTGCATAATTGATGTGTGTGGTAGTGTGTGTGGGGAGGAGGGGGCGGGGGGGGGGGTGAAATGGCCTTTCAAGGCAGGTGAGGGGTATTAACGAATAGAAAGCTATGGAATTTTCGTTTCTCCAAATCTGGGTCCCTTCCTTTTTTGTTCTAAATAAAATTGAAAGGGGAGTAACAAATTGAGTGAATCTTTCGGCTTTTTCAGGCTTAGAAGCGATTTTATTTTCTTCATAAAATGATGTTTTAAAATACGCACTTAATCCTTCAAAACGTTTGTACTTTCAGTTTCTAATTATAGATGCGTTGTAATATCATGTAGCTTCTATCCGAATGTATGACCTTGCTAATTATCTGTGTGTACATAAAACAAATCTTTTAAAATTATGAGCTGTTTTATAGGTGTGAAAAACTTTCGTTCCGAACCTTTAAGGAGAGATCCGGCACTGCTTAGACTAGTCTGCGTAAATGCGCATTCTATTCGGAAAAAATATAGTACGCACTGAAATTGATATGATGTTGCGTGTTTTGATAACCTGACTCTCCCTGCACTTACTGAGCAGACTGCGCATATGTGAAAGCTGATATGCACAGTTCGCTTATGCTCACCTGAAGTGTTTTTTCGCGCGACACAACTCTAAATAATCTAACCACATTCAATGATTACAGATTTGTGCCTCAGGTTCAGCTGACACAGAACGCTGAAACAACGGCGTGGCATTGACGTTGATTAAACGTTACTATGACGTTGAATTGACGTTGATAATGACGGTTTACATGTAACTTGAGACATAGCTGATTATATGAGGTGCAAATTTGTACTCAGTAATAAGGAGGCTCATTAAAGATGTTTTTCTATAGTTTATACACTGGGCACACACCATTGAATCACATTGAATCAACGTTGATTCACTGTTGACTCAGCGTTGATTCAATGATGATTCAGCATTTAATTTCCGCAGGCTTGGTGAGGCTGAACCGCAAACAGCGCAGATCCTGATATGACTGCTCTGCTAGGCCCGCAATGTGTGCCCCGGTAGTAAGAACAGCAGGATATTATAACTTTTACTGATCTCAAACTCTCGCGGCAGTGCAGGCTCTCTCGTAAACGATGCACTGCACTTACTCTGACAGACAACGCAGTTACATGGACTTATCCTGGTACCCACTGTTTGTGTATAGCGTCAAACATATTTTACCCGGACAGGGCTAATAACATTCAAAACAAGAGATGAGCATAAAATGCACGTGAAAATAAGATCGACACTTGATTATCCTGATTGCCAATGATGTAACCCAAGAGCCGCGTCCTCGGAAAATTGCCACATGCGACGAGAAGAATCAGCCCAGTCTGTGGTAACATGTATGCGTTCACAACATGTATAAGCAATCTTGAGCATCATACACTGTGGCGTCGTAAAGAGCGCGAAAAGAAAAGACACTAATGGGACTGCATTCGCTTTTCCCAAGATGGGGTGAAATACATTTTCCCTTGCGCATACCTCGTGTCATGATAAAACCAGTCTTATTTCATAAGCAAAACGCGCGTGTCTTGACTAGACGCAGGCGCAATCAGAGCACGGTAGACTACACATGAGCGTAGACATATCTTGGTACCTCCTGGTTGCGTATACATACATATTTCGCTGAAAATATTATGGGTTGAAGCACATTTTTCCTTGCGCAGGCCATTTGAGTCGTGTCGTGATAAAGTCAGCCTTGTGGTGTATGCAAAACGCCTATGTCCAGACTAGTCTGTGCACTAGCACAATCAGAACAGGTTAGGCGCAATAAGTATGCCTTCTGGAAATCAAACGGTGAACTGCACTTACTCTGACAGACTACGCAGTTGCATAGACTTATCTTGGTACCCACTGTTTGCGTATAGTGTCAAACATATTTTGCCCGGACAAGGCTCATATCGTTTAAAGAGATGAGCATAAAATGCACGTGCAAATATAACCGACCCTTGATTATCAATGATGTAATCCAAGAGCTGCAAGATTAACAAAAAATAAATAAAAATAACCGCAGTGATCCAAAATTTTGGGATAGATGTATCTGAGAAATCACTTTAGAATCAGATCAAGATGTGCAATGCGTCATATCCTATCAGTATTTTTGACACACTGTCAGCTACTTTTAGCATTTGTTTAAATTTTAGAATAATCTGGTAATTTAAAGGTGTCCCAATAGAGAGAGTAAATAAAAACGATGGAAATTGTTTGAACAGCATTGCAAGACACCCAGCAGGCACATGACGTCGTAATGATGTCAAAATGGGGTCGATGCGACGCCACCATGCCGCATAGACGTCAATACGACGTCATTTCGACGTCATGTGTCTGCTGGGCAGTAAGTATTTCCCAGCGGGCACATGACGTCAGAATGACGTCGATGAAATGTAATGTTTGCGTCGACGTCAATGCGACGTCATTATAACGTTGTGTGCCTGCTGGGTAGTATGTATCAATGTGAAGATCTGATCCGTCTCCTTGAGCTTCCAATTAGGTATCCGTTTAAAAAATGAGCCGCGACACGAGAAAGCAACAAAGTGGAAGTGCGCCCATCGCAGACTCAGATCAGCCTGGGCATCCGCCTAGTATGATCACAGTCTTTTCTAAGCGCTTTAACGGTAGCTAAGGATCTAACGTGGCGCGCTACCTTCATGTGCACAGCAAAGACTCTGATCAGACTGGGTGGATGCCCGCCCGGGCTTATCTGAGTCTGCGCTGGGCGCACAACCACTTTGTTGGTTTTCTCGCGTCGTGGTTCAAAATAATGATATTGGAAGTCTGCCCACAGTCATAACTATTTTATTCTAGGTCCACGTTTCATTAACATCGATCTTCAGACGAAAGAAGCAATTCTCTAGGGAAAAGAAATAATGCCAGAATTTGTGCATATTGCCAAAATTGATAAATTCTGCATTTCTATCATACAAAACTAAAATTGACAAGAAAAATGTCAGAACTGCCTTTTTAATTTACTTGTTATTTTTTTTATTTGTTTTAACTATTGCAGAACTTAAATGTACAGAAAATTAGATGTGCCTGCGTGTGGGTTTTACTGCCCAAATATAGGTATGTGCTACATAGGAATTTTTGCAATCCTTTATTAGTCTTACGGGCCACCAGGGTTCATCTCCCATAAAGTGCAGGTATGTTGGTTTCATCTGTTTGTGCGACTCCACTTTGGTTGAAGGTACATCATTTTAGAGTCCAGATGCGCTGAAACAGGCGCACATGCTGCGACTTTGTACCCATGCCCCTGTGCTTGCACCACATCCATGTTGTAGCAGACAGACCGCAGTAAACAGTATCCAGGACGCAGTAGACAGACAGTAGACACTTCACTGGACAGTAAATAGTATACAGAAAACCGCGAAAAACATGCACTACTTTTCAGCATGCTCCAAAGCGAAGGGCGAGTGGACAGTGCACAGCAGACGGTAAACGGTCTATAACGTTGAGGGAAAAGTATTTTCCTTCGCACAGCTTTGAGATACATATATAGTGAAATTGGGGGAAGAAAACTATCAAAGAAAAAAGAAATAAAAATAGAAAATAAAGAAAAGCAGACAAAAGTCTGCAGCACCCGGTATTCCCAGGCGGTCACCCATCCAAGTACTAACCGGGCCCGACGTTGCTTAATTTCCGTGATCGGACGAGAACCGATGTTTTCAATGTATTATGGCCGTAGACAACAAAGTACCGATTTTCAACATTTACAAAGTGTACTTTTGAGAGTTTGCGATCAGTAATAGCCTATCCTGCAGTTCTTACTACTGGGACACACATTGCAGGCCTAGTAGAGCAGTCGTATCAGGATCTGCGCTGTTTACATTTCCGTCTCATCATGCCAGCAGACAAAAAAAGTTGAATCATCATCGAATCAAGGTTGATTCGATGTGATTCGATGTTTTGTGATCATCGATTAAACTATGGCAAAACATCTTCGATAAGCCTCTTTATTTCGGAGTACTAATTCGCGCCTCATATGATAAGCTTTTGTCTGAAGTAAAAAGTAACCGTCAATATCAACGTTAATTCAACGGCACAGTGACGTTTAACCAACGTTAATGACACGACGTTGTGTCAGCGTTGTGTGTCAGCTGAGCATGAGGAATAAATCTGTTATCATTGAATGTGGCTGGAATATTTAGTGTTGCGCCACGCGAAGAAAGTCTTCAGATGAGCATATGCACAGTCTGCTCAGTAAGTGCATGGAAAGTCAAACACGCAACATCTTACTAATTCCAGTACGTAATACACTTTTTTCTGACTAGTCTAACATCTGGCAGAAAACTCGTTACGGTGTAAAATCGATAACTCTGTACTACCTGTAAATTTTAGCCCTTGGCCATAAATGGAATTGCTTCCCTTTCCAGTGTTTTAATGGTTAATAGAGAGAACTTAGAAAAATTTCGACCAAGCTTCGAATCAACAGTAAGCAAAATTAGGCGTTCAGGGAAGAAATTTCCCAATTAGCTATGTATGTATAAAATACATCATTGTAATCAGTGGAATAACAGCTTCTAGCTCATACGTTATAATAGATTCGCAAATGTTAATTTATATGTGTTATTTAGGTCCAAAAACGAAGATTCGCATAATTTGAATAAATTGTGTTAAGAAACTTATGGTTTATAGAAAGAAAACTATGGGCTCTGATGGAAGAAACTTCTCATTGACACATTTCTATGATTTTTATACCAGATTAAAGAGCTTGAAATGCTCTTTCGTGCTAGACGTTATAATTTAATGTCGGAAAATATATCAAATAAGAAAATTTAATTTATTTATGAGCTTCTATACATTTCCCTATTAAACTGAGAACCGCATACAGGTAACCGCTTATCTCCGGCCCTCTTGGAGATTATCGGAAAATCCCGTCACTATAACGAGAATTCTTCCCTATGGAATACTGTTTAATAAGATTTAAACAGTGGCACAATAAAAGTTTCACCCTGTAGCACGCCAAGAAACAAGTGCATAATTGATGTGTGTGGTAGTGTGTGTGGGGAGGAGGGGGCGGGGGGGGTGTGAAATGGCCTTTCAAGGCAGGTGAGGGGTATTAACGAATAGAAAGCTATGGAATTTTCGTTTCTCCAAATCTGGGTCCCTTCCTTTTTTGTTCTAAATAAAATTGAAAGGGGAGTAACAAATTGAGTGAATCTTTCGGCTTTTTCAGGCTTAGAAGCGATTTTATTTTCTTCATAAAATGATGTTTTAAAATACGCACTTAATCCTTCAAAACGTTTGTACTTTCAGTTTCTAATTATAGATGCGTTGTAATATCATGTAGCTTCTATCCGAATGTATGACCTTGCTAATTATCTGTGTGTACATAAAACAAATCTTTTAAAATTATGAGCTGTTTTATAGGTGTGAAAAACTTTCGTTCCGAACCTTTAAGGAGAGATCCGGCACTGTTTAGACTAGTCTGCGTAAATGCGCATTCTATTCGGAAAAAATATAGTACGCACTGAAATTGATATGATGTTGCGTGTTTTGATAACCTGACTCTCCCTGCACTTACTGAGCAGACTGCGCATATGTGAAAGCTGATATGCACAGTTCGCTTATGCTCACCTGAAGTGTTTTTTCGCGCGACACAACTCTAAATAGTCTAACCACATTCAATGATTACAGATTTGTGCCTCAGGTTCAGCTGACACAGAAAGCTGAAACAACGGCGTGGCATTGACGTTGATTAAACGTTACTATGACGTTGAATTGACGTTGATATTGACGGTTTACATGTAACTTGAGACATAGCTGATTATATGAGGTGCAAATTTGTACTCAGTAATAAGGAGGCTCATTAAAGATGTTTTTCTATAGTTTATACACTGGGCACACACCATTGAATCACATTGAATCAACGTTGATTCACTGTTGACTCAGCGTTGATTCAATGATGATTCAGCAATTAATTTCCGCAGGCTTGGTGAGGCTGAACCGCAAACAGCGCAGATCCTGATATGACTGCTCTGCTAGGCCCGCAATGTGTGCCCCGGTAGTAAGAACAGCAGGATATTATAACTTTTACTGATCTCAAACTCTCGCGGCAGTGCAGGCTCTCTCGTAAACGATGCACTGCACTTACTCTGACAGACAACGCAGTTACATGGACTTATCCTGGTACCCACTGTTTGTGTATAGCGTCAAACATATTTTACCCGGACAGGGCTAATAACATTCAAAACAAGAGATGAGCATAAAATGCACGTGAAAATAAGATCGACACTTGATTATCCTGATTGCCAATGATGTAACCCAAGAGCCGCGTCCTCGGAAAATTGCCACATGCGACGAGAAGAATCAGCCCAGTCTGTGGTAACATGTATGCGTTCACAACATGTATAAGCAATCTTGAGCATCATACACTGTGGCGTCGTAAAGAGCGCGAAAAGAAAAGACACTAATGGGACTGCATTCGCTTTTCCCACGATGGGGTGAAATACATTTTCCCTTGCGCATACCTCGTGTCATGATAAAACCAGTCTTATTTCATAAGCAAAACGCGCGTGTCTTGACTAGACGCATGCGCAATCAGAGCACGGTAGACTACACATGAGCGTAGACATATCTTGGTACCTCCTGGTTGCGTATACATACATATTTCGCTGAAAATATTATGGGTTGAAGCACATTTTTCCTTGCGCAGGCCATTTGAGTCGTGTCGTGATAAAGTCAGCCTTGTGGTGTATGCAAAACGCCTATGTCCAGACTAGTCTGTGCACTAGCACAATCAGAACAGGTTAGGCGCAATAAGTATGCCTTCTGGAAATCAAACGGTGAACTGCACTTACTCTGACAGACTACGCAGTTGCATAGACTTATCTTGGTACCCACTGTTTGCGTATAGTGTCAAACATATTTTGCCCGGACAAGGCTCATATCGTTTAAAGAGATGAGCATAAAATGCACGTGCAAATATAACCGACCCTTGATTATCAATGATGTAATCCAAGAGCTGCAAGATTAACAAAAAATAAATAAAAATAACCGCAGTGATCCAAAATTTTGGGATAGATGTATCTGAGAAATCACTTTAGAATCAGATCAAGATGTGCAATGCGTCATATCCTATCAGTATTTTTGACACACTGTCAGCTACTTTTAGCATTTGTTTAAATTTTAGAATAATCTGGTAATTTAAAGGTGTCCCAATAGAGAGAGTAAATAAAAACGATGGAAATTGTTTGAACAGCATTGCAAGACACCCAGCAGGCACATGACGTCGTAATGATGTCAAAATGGGGTCGATGCGACGCCACCATGCCGCATAGACGTCAATACGACGTCATTTCGACGTCATGTGTCTGCTGGGCAGTAAGTATTTCCCAGCGGGCACATGACGTCAGAATGACGTCGATGAAATGTAATGTTTGCGTCGACGTCAATGCGACGTCATTATAACGTTGTGTGCCTGCTGGGTAGTATGTATCAATGTGAAGATCTGATCCGTCTCCTTGAGCTTCCAATTAGGTATCCGTTTATCTGAATCAGAAAAAAATGAGCCGCGACACGAGAAAGCAACAAAGTGGAAGTGCGCCCATCGCAGACTCAGATCAGCCTGGGCATCCGCCTAGTATGATCACAGTCTTTTCTAAGCGCTTTAACGGTAGCTAAGGATCTAACGTGGCGCGCTACCTTCATGTGCACAGCAAAGACTCTGATCAGACTGGGTGGATGCCCGCCCGGGCTTATCTGAGTCTGCGCTGGGCGCACAACCACTTTGTTGGTTTTCTCGCGTCGTGGTTCAAAATAATGATATTGGAAGTCTGCCCACAGTCATAACTATTTTATTCTAGGTCCACGTTTCATTAACATCGATCTTCAGACGAAAGAAGCAATTCTCTAGGGAAAAGAAATAATGCCAGAATTTGTGCATATTGCCAAAATTGATAAATTCTGCATTTCTATCATACAAAACTAAAATTGACAAGAAAAATGTCAGAACTGCCTTTTTAATTTACTTGTTATTTTTTTATTTGTTTTAACTATTGCAGAACTTAAATGTACAGAAAATTAGATGTGCCTGCGGGTGGGTTTTACTGCCCAAATATAGGTATGTGCTACATAGGAATTTTTGTAATCCTTTATTAGTCTTACGGGCCACCAGGGCTCATCTCCCATAAAGTGAAGGTATGTTGGTTTCATCTGTTTGTGCGACTCCACTTTGGTTGAAGGTACATCATTTTAGAGTCCAGATGCGCTGAAACAGGCGCACATGCTGCGACTTTGTACCCATGCCCCTGTGCTTGCACCACATCCATGTTGTAGCAGACAGACCGCAGTAAACAGTATCCAGGACGCAGTAGACAGACAGTAGACACTTCACTGGACAGTAAATAGTATACAGAAAACCGCGAACAACATGCACTACTTTTCAGCATGCTCCAAAGCGAAGGGCGAGTGGACAGTGCACAGCAGACGGTAAACGGTCTATAACGTTGAGGGAAAAGTATTTTCCTTCGCACAGCTTTGAGATACATATATAGTGATCGTGAAATTGGGGGAAGAAAACTATCAAAGAAAAAAGAAATAAAAATAGAAAATAAAGAAAAGCAGACAAAAGTCTGCAGCACCCGGTATTCCCAGGCGGTCACCCATCCAAGTACTAACCGGGCCCGACGTTGCTTAATTTCCGTGATCGGACGAGAACCGATGTTTTCAATGTATTATGGCCGTAGACAACAAAGTACCGATTTTCAACATTTACAAAGTGTACTTTTGAGAGTTTGCGATCAGTAATAGCCTATCCTGCAGTTCCTACTACTGGGACACACATTGCAGGCCTAGTAGAGCAGTCGTATCAGGATCTGCGCTGTTTACATTTCCGTCTCATCATGCCAGCAGACAAAAAAAGTTGAATCATCATCGAATCAACGTTGATTCGATGTGATTCGATGTTTTGTGATCATCGATTAAACTATGGCAAAACATCTTCGATAAGCCTCTTTATTTCGGAGTACTAATTCGCGCCTCATATGATAAGCTTTTGTCTGAAGTAAAAAGTAACCGTCAATATCAACGTTAATTCAACGGCACAGTGACGTTTAACCAACGTTAATGACACGACGTTGTGTCAGCGTTGTGTGTCAGCTGAGCATGAGGAATAAATCTGTTATCATTGAATGTGGCTGGAATATTTAGTGTTGCGCCACGCGAAGAAAGTCTTCAGATGAGCATATGCACAGTCTGCTCAGTAAGTGCATGGAAAGTCAAACACGCAACATCTTACTAATTCCAGTACGTAATACACTTTTTCTGACTAGTCTAACATCTGGCTGAAAATTCGTTACGGTGTAAAATCGATAACTCTGTACTACCTGTAAATTTTAGCCCTTGGCCATAAATGGAATTGCTTCCCTTTCCAGTGTTTTAATGGTTAATAGAGAGAACTTAGAAAAATTTCGACCAAGCTTCGAATCAATAGTAAGCAAAATTAGGCGTTCAGGGAAGAAATTTCCCAATTAGCTATGTATGTATAAAATACATCATTGTAATCAGTGGAATAACAGCTTCTAGCTCATACGTTATAATAGATTCGCAAATGTTAATTTATATGTGTTATTTAGGTCCAAAAACGAAGATTCGCGTAATTTGAATAAATTGTGTTAAGAAACTTATGGTTTATAGAAAGAAAACTATGGGCTCTGATGGAAGAAACTTCTCATTGACACATTTCTATGATTTTTATACCAGATTAAAGAGCTTGAAATGCTCTTTCGTGCTAGACGTTATAATTTAATGTCGGAAAATATATTAAATAAGAAAATTTAATTTATTTATGAGCTTCTATACATTTCCCTATTAAACTGAGAACCGCATACAGGTAACCGCTTATCTCCGGCCCTCTTGGAGATTATCGGAAAATCCCGTCACTATAACGAGAATTCTTCCCTATGGAATACTGTTTAATAAGATTTAAACAGTGGCACAATAAAAGTTTCACCCTGTAGCACGCCAAGAAACAAGTGCATAATTGATGTGTGTGGTAGTGTGTGTAAGGAGGAGGGAGCGGGGGGGGGGGGGGTTGAAATGGCCTTTCAAGGCAGGTGAGGGGTATTAACGAATAGAAAGCTATGGAATTTTCGTTTCTCCAAATCTGGGTCCCTTCCTTTTTTGTTCTAAATATAATTGAAAGGGGAGTAACAAACTGAGTGAATCTTTCGGCTTTTTCAGGCTTAGAAGCGATTTTATTTTCTTCATAAAATGGTGTTTTAAAATACGCACTTAATCCTTCAAAACGTTTGTACTTTCAGTTTCTAATTATAGATGCGTTGTAATATCATGTAGCTTCTATCCGAATGTATGACCTTGCTAATTATCTGTGTGCACATAAAACAAATCTTTTAAAATTATGAGCTGTTTTATAGGTGTGAAAAACTTTCGTTCCGAACCTTTAAGGAGAGATCCGGCACTGCTTAGACTAGTCTGCGTAAATGAGCATTCTATTCGGAAAAAATATAGTACGCACTGAAATTGATATGATGTTGCGTGTTTTGATAACCTGACTCTCCCTGCACTTACTGAGCAGACTGCGCATATGTGAAAGCTGATATGCACAGTTCGCTTATGCTCACCTGAAGTGTTTTTTCGCGCGACACAACTCTAAATATTCTGACCACATTCAATGATTACAGATTTGTGCCTCAGGTTCAGCTGACACAGAACGCTGAAACAACGGCGTGGCATTGACGTTGATTAAACGTTACTATGACGTTGAATTGACGTTGATATTGACGGTTTACATGTAACTTAAGACATAGTTGATTATATGAGGTGCAAATTTGTACTCAGTAATAAGGAGGCTCATTAAAGATGTTTTTCTATAGTTTATACACTGGGCACACACCATTGAATCACATTGAATCAACGTTGATTCACTGTTGATTCAGCGTTGATTCAATGATGATTCAGCATTTAATTTCCGCAGGCTTGGTGAGGCTGAACCGCAAACAGCGCAGATCCTGATATGATTGCTCTGCTAGGCCCGCAATGTGTGCCCCTGTAGTAAGAACAGCAGGATATTATAACTTTTACTGATCTCAAACTCTCGCGGCAGTGCAGGCTCTCTCGTAAACGATGCACTGCACTTACTCTGACAGACAACGCAGTTACATGGACTTATCCTGGTACCCACTGTTTGTATATAGCGTCAAACATATTTTACCCGGACAGGGCTAATAACATTCAAAACAAGAGATGAGCATAAAATGCACGTGAAAATATGATCGACACTTGATTATCCTGATTGCCAATGATGTAACCCAAGAGCCGCACCTTCGGAAAATTGCCACATGCGACGAGAACAATCAGCCCAGTCTGTGGTAACATGTATGCGTTCACAACATGTATAAGCAATCTTGAGCATCATACACTGTGGCGTCGTAAAGAGCGCGAAAAGAAAAGACACTAATGGGACTGCATTCGCTTTTCCCAAGATGGGGTGAAATACATTTTCCCTTGCGCATACCTCGTGTCATGATAAAACCAGTCTTATTTCATAAGCAAAACGCGCGTGTCTTGACTAGACGCATGCGCAATCAGAGCACGGTAGACTACACATGAGCGTAGACATATCTTGGTACCTCCTGGTTGCGTATACATACATATTTCGCTGAAAATATTATGGGTTGAAGCACATTTTTTCCTTGCGCAGGCCATTTGAGTCGTGTCGTGATAAAGTAAGCCTTGTGGTGTATGCAAAACGCCTATGTCCAGACTAGTCTGTGCACTAGCACAATCAGAACAGGTTAGGCGCAATAAGTATGCCTTCTGGAAATCAAACGGTGAACTGCACTTACTCTGACAGACTACGCAGTTGCATAGACTTATCTTGGTACCCATTGTTTGCGTATAGTGTCAAACATATTTTACCCGGACAAGGCTCATATCGTTTAAAGAGATGAGCATAAAATGCACGTGCAAATATAACCGACCCTTGATTATCAATGATGTAATCCCAGAGCTGCAAGATTAACAAAAAATAAATAAAAATAACCGCAGTGATCCAAAATTTTGGGATAGATGTATCTGAGAAATCACTTTAGAATCAGATCAAGATGTGCAATGCGTCATATCCTATCAGTATTTTTGACACACTGTCAGCTACTTTTAGCATTTGTTTAAATTTTAGAATAATCTGGTAATTTAAAGGTGTCCCAATAGAGAGAGTAAATAAAAACGATGGAAATTGTTTGAACAGCATTGCAAGACACCCAGCAGGCACATGACGTCGTAATGATTTCAAAATGGGGTCGATGCGACGCCACCATGCCGCATAGACGTCATTTCGACGTCATGTGTCTGCTGGGCAGTAAGTATTTCCCAGCGGGCACATGACGTCAGAATGACGTCGATGAAATGTAATGTTTGCGTCGACGTCAATGCGACGTCATTATAACGTTGTGTGCCTGCTGGGTAGTATGTATCAATGTGAAGATCTGATCCGTCTCCTTGAGCTTCCAATTAGGTATCCGTTTATCTGAATCAGAAAAAAATGAGCCGCGACATGAGAAAGCAACAAAGTGGAAGTGCGCCCATCGCAGACTCAGATCAGCCTGGGCATCCGCCTAGTATGATCACAGTCTTTTCTAAGCGCTTTAACGGTAGCTAAGGATCTAACGTGGCGCGCTACCTTCATGTGGACAGCAAAGACTCTGATCAGACTGGGTGGATGCCCGGGCTTATCTGAGTCTGCGCTGGGCGCACAACCACTTTGTTGGTTTTCTCGCGTCGTGGTTCAAAATAATGATATTGGAAGTCTGCCCACAGTCATAACTAATTTATTCTAGGTCCACGTTTCATTAACATCGATCTTCAGACGAAAGAAGCAATTCTCTAGGGAAAAGAAATAATGCCAGAATTTGTGCATATTGCCAAAATTGATAAATTCTGCATTTCTATCATACAAAACTAAAATTGACAAGAAAAATGTCAGAACTGCCTTTTTAATTTACTTGTTATTTTTTTATTTGTTTTAACTATTGCAGAACTTAAATGTACAGAAAATTAGATGTGCCTGCGTGTGGGTTTTACTGCCCAAATTTAGGTATGTGCTACATAGGAATTTTTGCAATCCTTTATTAGTCTTACGGGCCACCAGGGTTCATCTCCCATAAAGTGCAGGTTACTATGATGCTTATGTTGGTTTCATCTGTTTGTGCGACTCCACTTTGGTTGAAGGTACATCATTTTAGAGTCCAGATGCGCTGAAACAGGCGCACATGCTGCGACTTTGTACTCATGCCCCTGTGCTTGCACCACATCCATGTTGTAGCAGACAGACCGCAGTAAACAGTATCCAGGACGCAGTAGACAGACAGTAGACACTTCACTGGACAGTAAATAGTATACAGAAAACCGCGAACAACATGCACTACTTTTCAGCATGCTCCAAAGCGAAGGGCGAGTGGACAGTGCACAGCAGACGGTAAACGGTCTATAACGTTGAGGGAAAAGTATTTTCCTTCGCACAGCTTTGAGATACATATATAGTGATCGTGAAATTGGGGGAAGAAAACTATCAAAGAAAAAAGAAATAAAAATAGAAAATAAAGAAAAGCAGACAAAAGTCTGCAGCACCCGGTATTCCCAGGCGGTCACCCATCCAAGTACTAACCGGGCCCGACGTTGCTTAATTTCCGTGATCGGACGAGAACCGATGTTTTCAATGTATTATGGCCGTAGACAACAAAGTACCGATTTTTATTTACAAAGTGTACTTTTGAGAGTTTGCGATCAGTAATAGCCTATCCTGCAGTTCTTACTACTGGGACACACATTGCATGCCTAGTAGAGCAGTCGTATCAGGATCTGCGCTGTTTACATTTCCGTCTCATCATGCCAGCAGACAAAAAAGTTGAATCATCATCGAATCAACGTTGATTCGATGTGATTCGATGTTTTGTGATCATCGATTAAACTATGGCAAATTATCTTCGATAAGCCTCTTTATTTCGGAGTACTAATTCGCGCCTCATATGATAAGCTTTTGTCTGAAGTAAAAAGTAACCGTCAATATCAACGTTAATTCAACGGCACAGTGACGTTTAACCAACGTTAATGACACGACGTTGTGTCAGCGTTGTGTGTCAGCTGAGCATGAGGAATAAATCTGTTATCATTGAATGTGGCTG
Organism: Ctena decussata; assembly: GCA_963989385.1. NCBI lineage: Eukaryota > Metazoa > Mollusca > Bivalvia > Lucinida > Lucinidae > Ctena > Ctena decussata. The sequence continues at coordinate 67,102,625 of OZ022500.1, read as the reverse complement.
GAATATTTAGTGTTGCGCCACGCGAAGAAAGTCTTCAGATGAGCATATGCACAGTCTGCTCAGTAAGTGCATGGAAAGTCAAACACGCAACATCTTACTAATTCCAGAACGTAATACACTTTTTCTGACTAGTCTAACATCTGGAAGAAAACTCGTTACGGTGTAAAATCGATAACTCTGTACTACCTGTAAATTTTAGCCCTTGGCCATAAATGGAATTGCTTCCCTTTCCAGTGTTTTAATGGTTAATAGAGAGAACTTAGAAAAATTTCGACCAAGCTTCGAATCAATAGTAAGCAAAATTAGGCGTTCAGGGAAGAAATTTCCCAATTAGCTATGTATGTATAAAATACATCATTGTAATCAGTGGAATAACAGCTTCTAGCTCATACGTTATAATAGATTCGCAAATGTTAATTTATATGTGTTATTTAGGTCCAAAAACGAAGATTCGCGTAATTTGAATAAATTGTGTTAAGAAACTTATGGTTTATAGAAAGAAAACTATGGGCTCTGATGGAAGAAACTTCTCATTGACACATTTCTATGATTTTTATACCAGATTAAAGAGCTTGAAATGCTCTTTCGTGCTAGACGTTATAATTTAATGTCGGAAAATATATTAAATAAGAAAATTTAATTTATTTATGAGCTTCTATACATTTCCCTATTAAACTGAGAACCGCATACAGGTAACCGCTTATCTCCGGCCCTCTTGGAGATTATCGGAAAATCCCGTCACTATAACGAGAATTCTTCCCTATGTCTCTGCCCCGCAGGCAAATGAATGACGTCGATGTGACGTGATGACGTGGTGATCTGGGCGAGAGCATTTCAACACCAGTATCTACTTTTAATTCTTTTACAACCTGGTTTGTTCAAAAACAAACATCTAGTTACAAGTTGGTTTCTCGATATTGCACATTTGCCTTCCGTAGAAACGACTCAATTTCCTGTTATAACGAGTTGGTTTCTTGTACTAACGAATTGACTTCTCGTAATAATCCGAGTTGCTTTCTCGTTAATTCGAGTAGGTTTCTCGTTATTACTATACTTTTTTTTTCGTTTCAAGATAGCCTGAGAGGTTTTCGTACCTTGTAGGCTTTCGTGATATACAGTATTTCTTGCAGTGGGTCTTGCACGTTTAATGAAATAGCCTAAAAAATAGCCGTGTTTCCACTAACCCGACCGACCCTGCTTTAGACCCCCCGACTCTGCTATTTTTATCAATAAAAAAACAAAATTAAAACACCGACCCTACCATTTTCAATTTCCGACCCTCCCCAGTTTCGTCTTCGCATTTTCCCATGGTAATTTCGGTTTTCACTACCTTTTTGTAGTTTTTGGCATTTAGTACTTTCTAAAATACAGATTTGACTTTTTCGAGAATCTAAGATGAATTATCATATACAGGGCAAGTCTCAAAAATACAATTTAATCAACAAAATACAAAAAACATAAAAAATATAGGCCCGACCCTACATTTTTCGGGAGAAAAACTAAAATAATAAAAAAAGTTTTTCCTACCTACCGACCAGATTTTTTTTTTCAGCATGTTAGTAGAAACAAAGCTATTTTTTTAGACCAAATGGTATTTATATATGCGTTTGTACTTGCCAGATAGGTGAGCCTGGAAAAAGTGAAAACAGAGCTGCAAAGGTAGTAATCGAAAAGATTAGAAGCTGTTAGATGATATATTATATTTCGTTAAAATATCAAAATTCCAATACATTTACAATATTAGATTCGCACAATACACATATACTTAACAGCAAAAGAAAAGCATAATTTGTAGTTTCAAATAATTGATCCGCGACATGACAAAACAAACAAAGTGGCATGATCGCCTAGCGAAGACTCAGATCAGCCTGGGCATCCGCCCAGTCTGATCGGAGTCTTGGCTTGCGCGTAAAGGGTAGCTTATGGTCTAAGCTACCTCCATGTCGACAGAGAAGATTCTGATCAGACTGGGCGGATGCCCAGACTGATCTGAGTCTTCACTGGGCGCACATGCCACTTTTTTGGTTTTGTAGTGTCGCGACTCGTATTATCTTTAAAGTCATGACCGCCTGGAATAGAATAGGTTAGCAAACTTACATTGTTCTATTCCAATAAATTTTCAAAACACTTTATTACCTGATCGGTAATAAGGGCAAATTTAACAGCAATATAGTTTTAATCGAGTAAATTTCTTATTTTGTTCAAAGCGAAAATTGTGAACATATACTACTGACAAAACCAACAACATGTTTTTGTTCTGTAGGTATCGGCTGCAATTTATTTAAAAAAAAAGGAATACCATAAAGTGCTTACCTTTTCAATCCAAGTGTCTCCCTAAATCAAATACTGTTAACATTATTACTATATTATTTACTTTGATGTTGCACATCATGTTGCAACTGAAACATTTAATTTCGCTAATTCCAATTGATACAAAAGGCATTTATTCACAGTAATGCGTTGTTCGCCAAGAACTAAAAATCGAATACCTTACATTTTTGTCTCAAACTTTTTATTTGATTACTTTCTTTGTCTTCATTTATAACTTATAGTTTTGTCATCCACTATAGATGGGAAGTTCTCGAGAGGAGCGACCTTTGACTTTCGAGAAAGTTTTTACAGAATGCAGTTTATTGAACAGTAACACGATATATTCGATTGATAAAGTTCAAAGGTAGTATTTAGGGAATAATAGTACTCAAAATTGTTATTTGGGGAGATAAAGCGTCTGTTTTATGGTCGCAAATTTCGTTTTCACGGCGACGCGCCAGCGAAGCCGTAAAACGCAATTTGCGACCATAAAACCGACGATTTACCTCCACAAATAAAAAATTTTAATACAGGTATCCCCATTCTAATGTACTTTTACATATTTTCACCTCTCAAAGTGTACTAATTTGCGTGAAAAGCAAGCCCTTTGAGCAACGTAAAACCAAACGTCAGCCATTGAAAAGCGACGTTTTATAATGACGTCGGGTTCGCGAGAGTATCTCGCAGGATATACTGTCGCAAATTTTTGACATTATCCAATCAGACGTCGCATTATATTCGTAAGTGCATTAGAATATGCATTTGTTTTGCTGTTGAGCATATATTAAAATGTTCATGCCGCATCCACACAAAATATATGAACCCTGATGCAGTGAAAGGTGTCTACTGCAATGCGTGATGATCGTATTTTTAAGCTGAATGTGTACACGATCAGGAGAAGCAAAAGTCTGCAATTCTCAATACAAGGCAAGATCAATGAACCATAAAATACAGGTCACAGTGACATACGGCTGAATCGCGTAGTCGAAGTGACCCACTATCCTTAGAATGATGCGTCCATTAACACTTTAAGCGCCAGTGACGAAAATAGTAGAATTTTCAAACAGCGTAGACCCTAATGAGCCGCCTCATCTAGATCTACACTGTTTGCCCTCTAGTTTCTAAATTCTCAATTTGATATAGCTTTGACAAAAGATATTTTGAAATTTTGCAGACGTAACTTTTGTCGTCTGTTGTTTGGCGCTTAAAGGGTTAAACAGTAATGGAGACATAGGGCCAAAATTGACCCTGCATAGAGCGCAAAACACAAACGTCGGCATCGATGCTTTGCGGCTGCTGCACTTATAGGAAAAACTGAGACTGATTGAATTTGGTCGAGTCGGGTAGATTCGGACAGCGGGTAAATTCGGACATACCAATGCAAACAGAAAAAAAATCCAGATGATACGGCTCATAATGAGCCGTCTCATCAGGATTTTCTCTGTTTGCCCAATTAATTTTGTTTTATTCCAAACAACTGACATATAAAGGAAACGATGTCACTGTCCGAATTTACCTGCTGTCCGAATTTACTTGACTTGACCCTATTAAATTTCAACAAAATGCTTTGAAAATGCAGCTTCTATCATGCAGGCACGCTTTGTCCCATTGTAAATCAATTGACAAATTCAAGGGGCAGTTACTCTTGTAGTGACTCGTTCGCTCTTTCTCAAATTCAAACTTGTTTCAAGGCCTGATGTATACCAATATTGTGTATAAATTGATGCAGATTTATTAAAAAATATCATAGCTTCTATCTTGAGGACATGCTCGTTACTATTTGGCAAGGGTCCATAACTCCGAGGAAACCTTTTGATAGTACAAAAATGCTTATTAATTGGCAAATAGATTTCATCCTTCCACATTTATTCTGCAGACAGAAGGCAGTCAGTCTTCTTACTTCCATGTTACACATCCAATGAATTACTCGAATGCTTTTGACAATGTTCAACAGTTATACAGTTCTGAAAAGTCATTTCCATCCTGTTTCTATATTTGATCGACTTTGTCACAGATCAACATGAGCCGCCCTCGCATAGATGATAATAAATTTGATCCGCGACACGACAAAACCAACAACGTGGTTGTGCGCCAAACGAAGACTCAGGTCAGCCTGGGTACTTGCCCAGTCTGATAAGACATTTCGCTAAACTCTTACAGGGTAACTTAGGGTCTAAGCTACCTCCATGCGGACAGCGAATACTCTGATCAGACTGAGCGTATGCCCAGGCTGATCTGAGTCTGCGTTGGGCGCACAACCACTTTGTTGGTTTTCTCGTGTCGCGGCTCAAATTATTATATGAATGCTAGTGAAATGCTACGACTCCGAACTTTTGCCCAGATGCCAGGGCTGACTTTATTATGTATTGTTCGCACATGACCTAAAGTCCTGTTTCACACTACCCCACATATTTTTACGTCCATAACCTACACTACAAAAAATCCGTAGATATTACGGTAAAATACCTGGAATCTGGCGGCCAGTTCAGTCAACGTTATTTTTACGGGCGTCCACCTGTAGATCATTTTTGGAAATTACAATATGATAGGGTTATGTTGACTGGCTGCACTGAAAAATACCTTTATAGTGCTGAAGGGCTATATGACCAAAATAATACCTGTCCCAATCCATCATAGTCTGCGTGATGATTCCGTAAAGTTTTACGGGCGCCCGTAAAAATAACGGGGAAAGGACTGGCAGCTGGTTGCCAGTTATTCTACCGTAAACTCTACGTATTTTTTTACAGTATACCATTGTATGAGCAAACAAAGATCTCTGTTTGCTATTCATCTCCTGAAAGGAGCTAGGAATTTGTCCTAGCTCGAATAAGAATGATACATACGACAACTTAAGGTGAATGATTGGACTCCCGGGGAAAGCAACTCTGTCATATTCATACTTGCATCCTTTCTCAATGAGGGAAAGAATTTCCGTAAAGAAATGGGAAGACCCATCTACAGACGCTCAGTGTTTAATCAACATTGAATCGACGTTGGTTCAACGTCATGATGTTGAATCAATTTTAATTCAATGTTGATTAAACAATCAACTTTAATTCAATGCTGATTAAGCTGTGCACACAACGTTTAATTACCTTGGAATCGACGTTGACTTACTGTCAAATCGTTGAATCAACTTTGATTCAATGTTGGTTAAAAGCTGTTTTGACAGTGGAACTATGTATGAGTACACCTTTATGTGTTTACGTCATTCTTTCAAAAGGGAGACAACTTTTTGAGACTTCCTGCTAGCTTTCCTTGACGACGAAACCTTTCTGAAAAGGGGGCTATTCTTTAAAAAAAGAATTTGGCTCCTGGAAAAATCTTTTTTTTTAAAGTTTAACCCCATTGAGAAAGTAGGCAAAAACAAAAGTCTGAGTTGCTTCCCCTGAAAGTGTACTCATTCACCTTAAGAGTTGACTTCTTTTAAGTTGCAGCTCTTTTTACTTGGGAACCAAGAACATGTCTGGAAGTAATCTCCCTTAGTGAAAATGACGAGAATTCAAGTCATTTTAACTTGAAACATAATTGAGCCACGATACGAGAAACCCAACAATGTGGTTGTGCGCCCTGTGCAGACTCAGATCAGCCTGGGCATCCGCCCAGTCTGGTCAGACTCTTCGCTAAGTGCTAAAAGGGTAGCTAAGAGACTGAGCTACCTCCATGCGGATAGCGAAGACTGATCAGACCGGGCGGAGCTACCTCCATGCGGATAGCGAAGACTCTGATCAGACTGGGCGGACGCCAAGGCTGATCTGAGTCTGCGCTGGGCGCACAACCACATTGTTGGTTTTCTCGTGTCGAGGCTCAATTATAATTTTATCAGTATCATCCCACCAGGCACGCGACGTTGTGTCAACGTTGATTCAATGTTGATTCAATATTGTGTGTTCAGTAGGATATCTGTCAAAGAGATTACAGATTTGCACGAAAGGCAGACCGATTTACTTGATTATAAACTTATTAATAATCTCAGTCCATTTAATTCAACTTAAGGTTCGCATAACCTTGTCACCACCGTTGCTCCATCGTCTATTATTAACATTCCATATATTCAAATATTGAGCGAGCGAACAGCAAGAGTTTACCCGCAGCAAAGCCGGGGTCACCATATCAAAGTTTGACTTTGCGAGTCTAATCTCCCCAAGCACGTTTTCTGCTCGTTTAATTTGTCTTCTAACCCTGGCAATATCTCCAACATCACATCAAGCTTGTGAAAGTTTCTCTCTAAATAAAGTTTTATAGAAATAACAGCAGATGTTTCTTCCATGACGAATGATATCCCAATGAGATAGAAAGACCAGCCATATTCATATTTGAACTCATGGCAGTCTTTGCTTTGTTGGAAAGAAAGTTCGTCGTTGATGCTGGATATGTATAATATTACACCAACAGAGAGGCACAATCCTGTAAAATAGATTAAAAATCAACCGACTTAATTACGTTATCTTAAAATCCAGGAAACAACATATTTTTCTTGGAGGAAGGCTCAAGTCAGGTGAATACGGACAGCAGGTAAATTCGGACAGCGACATTTCCTTTATATGTCAGTTGTTTGGAATTAAAACAAAATTAAATTGGCAAACAGTGACAGTCCTGATGAGACGGCTCATCATGAGCCGTCTCATCTTGATTTTCACTGTTTGCAATGGTATGTCCGAATTTACCCGCCGTCCGAAGTTAACCGACTCGACCCTGTAGAAAATCAACCATATACATTCCATCCTCATCGACTCATATTGAAAATAAGCAAATTTTCGTAGCTGTACAAGAGTTTCTGATCAAGTCTAAACGATTCGAAATTGCATAAGGCATAAATTATGCTTGTATACATATATGAAACATAAAAAGAGAAATCAAATTTTGGCCTAATAATAATAATAATAATGACAAATTTTAATATTATATTAAAAGGTTTTTATTATTATTGTTGATTATTTATTTTTAATGGTAATGCAGAAAATCTGATTGAAACTCACATCCATTCCCCAGTGGAGCTTTGAGAGACCAGTAATAAAACCTAGCAATCTTGTTGCATATATTCTTAAATTCGTAAATTTTCTAGTATGAAGAGTCTTCTGTTCGAAAATATCGATATTTGTGGTAGAGTTGCAATTCCTCGAAAAATTTTCGATTTTCATACTAATATTTGTTAAACCAGTTTCAAATTTGACAGTGGAAATAATGTATTTCAAATCACTTATTATATAGAACTTTATTTAAAGTAACAATGGGATACAGATTATACAAGTCGCAAGACTTTCTTCTGAATCCCTTTCAAGCTACTGTAAAATAGGTTATCTTATTGTGAATTTGTATTGTTTTGTATATGTTCAGTAATTTGAATAAAATATTGTTTACACACACAAAAAAAACATATACATTGTATTGCAAAAACGTAGCAAGAACTGATGTCATGTATCGAAATATTGGGACAGAAAAGCTTGAACCAGCAGGACAGACCCTCATAAAACTGCGTTGTTTGTCATCTTGTCTGCAAATCTTCTACACACATTTAACTTGCTCAAATTGAGGTACATAGGGTAAATTCGGGTAACTTCGGACAGCGGGAAAATTCGGACATACAGGGGAAATCCAGATGAGACGGCTACATGTAGGATGTACACTGTTTGCCCAGTTATTTTTGTTTTAGTCACAAATAAGTGGCATACAAAGGAAACAATGTCACTGTCCGAAAATACCAGCTGTCCGAAGTCACTCAACTCGACCCATCTGTACAAAAATTGTCAGAATACAATAAAGCGCGACTTTGCGGGAGCTTGACTTTAACAAGCGCAAGTTTGAATGGACAATATCGGCCAAATGAAATGAGATCAACTGCAGTGTCAGAATAAACAGTTTTCCTAAGGATAAGTCGAACCTCTTAAATATTGCCAGAGATAAGACGATAACAATTAACAGTGAAATATTGGTTACAGTGACCTAGAAGTAGCATGAGGTAAATGACTGTATGTGAATTTACCATTACACCAAGTTTTAGAGATATTGGCTTAAATCACTGGACCATGAAATAAAGACCACACTGGACTACAATTAGTATGAGGTCACTCACAGTGTCAGCCCACACCCATAACCCAAGTATAATGCAAGTCCATGTATAAGTGTTAGAAATATGATGCAAAATCATTGGACAATTATAAGTCACACTGACCTACAATTAGTAAGAGGTCAGTCACAGTGTCAGCTCAAACTATGAACCCAAGTATAATACAAATGCATGAAAAAGTGTTAAAAATATGAGGTTAAATCACTGGAACATGAAATATGGGTCACGCTGACCTTCAACTAAGTTGACATTATTCATAGTGTCAGCCCAGTATGATGTTAATCCATAAAATAGTGATAGAAATATGAGGGAAAATCACTGGTCCATGAAATAGGAGTTACACTGACCTACAATCAGTATGAAGTCGCTCACAGTGTTAGCTAATACCATTAACCGAAGTATAAGGTAAATCCATGAAATAGGTAAAAGATGAAACAAAATCACTGGACCATGAAATAAGTGTCACTGTGACCTGCCGTCAGTGTTAGGTCAAACATCCGGTCATACTGAGTCATTATCCCAAGCTGTCATTTACAAACAACAAACATTCTTCAAGATATTAAGTAAAATCACTGGACCATGAACTATAGGTCGCTATGACCTACTGTTAGCTTGAGGTCAAACATTTAGTCATACTGAGTCATATCGCAAGCAATTAAGTTTGTGCATCAAAAAGTCTTCGAGTTATGAGGCAAAATCACCAAAATCATGTAATAACGGTCACTGTGATCTATTGATAGTTTGAGGCCAATCTTTGGGTCATACTGAGTCATTATCCAAAGCAATCATGTTCCAATATCTTAAAGTCATAAAGATATCAGGCAAAATCACTGGACCATGAAATATAGGTCACTGTGACCTACTGTTACTTTGAGGTTAAACTTTGGTCATACTGAGTCATTATCCCAAGCAATCATGTTCATACATCAAATAGTCTTCGAGATAAGGCAAAATCACTGGACCATAAAATACAGCTCACTGCCAGATACGCATCACTGCTTTCAGTAGCTCTTCCCCAGACGTATCTATGGAGCATGTTTGAAGACTCTAGCCCTTGTGGTTACTTAGAAACTGAGCTAAACGCAACAGGTGCGCATTTTCCCTATGTTCAGTCAACCTTTTTAAAAATATAGATCATGGTCGATAATCATCTCTGCTTTCAGCAGACCTTCCCCAAACGTATCTACGGAGCTTGTGTGTTGACTCTAGCCCTCGTAGTTACTTAGAAACTGAATTAAACGCTAAAAGTGAATATTTTTATATGATCAATCAACAATGAAATATAGGTATTGGCCCGATATGCATCGCTGCTTTCAGTAGATCTTGCCATGACGTATCTATAGAGCAAGTTTAAAGACACGCGCCCTTGCGTTTTTTTGGAACTGAGCATAACACATCAGGTGAGTTTCTTCAACCGTGAAATATAGGTCATGGTCCAATATGCAGCGCTGCTTTCGGTAGGTATTCCCCAGACGTATCTATGGAGCATGTTTGAAGACTCTAGCCCTTGTGCTTATTTAAAAACTGAGGTAAACGCAACCGATGAGTATTTTATTTTGTCTATGTCCAGTCAATCGTGAAATATAAGTCATGGCCTAATATGAATCATTGCTTTCAGTAGATCTGTCCAAGACATACCTATGGAGCAAGTTTGAATACTATAGCCGATGTGGTTACATAGAAACTGAGCTAAACGCAACAGGTGAATATTTTTTATGTTCAATCAACCGTGAAATATGACCCATGGCCCGATACGCATCGCTGCTTTCAGTAGATCTTCTCTTGTATCTTATGGAGCAAGTTTGAAGACTCTAGCCCTTGCGGTTACTTAAAACTGAGCTAAACGAAACAGGTGATTATTTTCTATGATAAATCAGCCGTGAAATATAGGTAATGGCCCAATATGCATCGCTGCTTTCGTTAGATATTCTCCAGACGTATCTTTGGAGCTAGTTTGTCGACTCTTTGTTCAATCTCTCTTTCTTGAATATAAGCACCCCGTTTACTTTCACGGTTTATTTATGCACCAATAACTTTGAACTGATTCTCCAGATATGTCCACATACGTGAGCCGCGACACCAGAAAACCAACAACATGGTTGTGCGCCCAGCGCATACTCAGATCAGTCTGGGCATGGAGGTAGTCTGGACCCTTGGCTACCCTTTAAGCGCTTAGCTAAGGGTCTGATCAGACTGGACGGATGCCCAGGCTAACCTGAGTCTGCGCTGGACGCACAACACCTTTGTTTTTTTTCTCGTGTCGCGGCTCAATTATTGTCTCGCCTGCGAAGCAGAGGCGAGACATATGTATTGCTTTTCCGGTGTCGTCGTCGGCGGCGTCGTCGGCGTAAACTTTTGTCGAGTTTTTGCGTTTAGGTCATTTTCTCAGAAACTATCAGGGCTAGAGCCATGAAACTTGGGTCATGCATACATCTGGAAGAGTACATCTGAAAGCCATCATCAATTTTGAGTCTTGACCTAGATTTTACGGTTGACTGACTTCGCAATTTTTTGTCGAGTTTTTGCGTTTAGGTCATTTTCTCAGAAACTACAAGGGCTGGAGCCATGAAACTTGAGTCATGCATACATCTGGAAGAGTACAGCTGAAAGTCGTCATCAATGTTGAGTCTTGACCTAGATTTTACGGTTGACTGACTTCGCAATTTTTTGTCGAGTTTTTGCGTTTAGGTCATTTTCTCAGAAACTACAAGGGCTAGAGCCATGAAACTTGAGTCATGCATACATCTGGAAGAGTACAGCTGAAAGTTGTCATCAATGTTGAGTCTTGACCTAGATTTTACAGTTGACTGACATCGCAATTTTTTGTCGAGTTTTTGCGTTTAGGTCATTTTCTCAGAAACTATAAGGGCTAGAGCTGTGAATCTTGGGTCATGCATACATCTGGAAGAGTACAGCTGAAAGCTGTTATCAATGTTGAGTCTTGACCTAGATTTTACGGTTGACTGACTTCGTAATTTTTTGTCGAGTTTTTGCGTTTAGGTCATTTTCTCAGAAACTATAAGGGCTAGAGCCATGAAACTAGGGCCATGCATACATCTGAAAGAGTAACTCTCAAAGCCATCATCTGTATTGAGTCTTGACCTAGATTTTACGGTTGACTGACTTCGCAATTTTTTGTCAAGTTTTTGCGTTTAGGTCTGTTACTCAGAAACTATAAGGGCTAGAGCCATGAAACTTGGGCCATGCATTCATCTGGAAGAGAAGAACTCAAAGTCATCGTCGATATTGAGTCTTTATCAACATTTTACGGTTGGCTGACTTTGCAATTTTTTGTCAAGTTTTTGCGTTTAGGTCTGTTTCTCAGAAACCGTAAGGGCTAGAGCCAAGAAACTTGTTTCATTCATACATCTTTGCTGATTTAGCTCTGTTTCATGACAAGGCGCCAGCAGGCGAGACACCGCATTCCGCGGAATTTTTGTTGTCATATCAGCTACAGCGGATAACGACATTAAAACTGTACTAGAGATGTGTTTTTTCATGTCACCATAATATATTGAGACTATAACGTCAGCGAGTGATTTTGTTGATCTCTCACTAAAGTAACCAAGCTGGCCCCGAGGTTATAAAAACTTTTTCGTGCTCAACTCAGCTGAGCATGAAATTTTCTCTGCTTATAAATATGAAAATGCTAACTTATGTTGGCATTTTCATATTCATAAGCAGAGAAAATTTCATAAGTTGGCATTTTCATATTCATAAGCAGAGAAAATTTCATACTCAGCCAAATTGAGCCTGAAAACAACTGTACTTATCAGTAGTTTGCTATATATTAGCAGGTAAAATTTTATGCTCAATTCCCCTGAGCTTGAAAAAAGTTTTAAAACCTCGGGGCCTGACTGTGAAATAGAGCAGTATCTTACCGGAAAGAATATAGCAAACAGCAGCATAAATAGTTTTCTTATCTTTCTTGAAGTTTCCGAGTATACTGCATACAAAGCCTGACAGTGTGAGTATCACGGCTAGACATGTCAACGGAAACTGAATCCGTGTCGCCTCTGCAAGAAAAAAAACATCATGTTAGTATTATTAAACGCCCTTGGAGCGTTGCATAAGTTACGAAAGGTGTGGGGGCGTTATTTAGAGACCAAGGAGAGGTTAGCCAGCCATGGGGGGTGGGGGGGGGGGCGGGGGGCAGCGTTTTTTAGAGACCAAGGAGAAGTTAGCCAGCCATGGGGGGTTTGGGGGGGGCAGCGTTATTTAGAGACCAAGGAGAAGTTAGCCAGCCATGGGGGGTGGGGGGGGCAGCGTTATTTAGAGACCAAGGAGAAGTTAGCCAGCCATGGGGGGTGGGGGGGGGGGGCAGCGTTATTTAGAGACCAAGGAGAAGTTAGCCAGCCATGGGGGGTGGGGGGGCAGCGTTATTTAGAGACCAAGGAGAAGTTAGCCAGCCATGGGGGGTGGGGGGGGGGGCAGCGTTATTTAGAGACCAAGGAGAAGTTAGCCAGCCATTGCCAAAAAACTTCAAATATCAGTATTAAGGTGAATGGATAAATTTTCAGATGAAGTAATTCTACTATTTTCCTTCTTTGGTCATTTCCTTCTGGATAGGCGTCAGCGCTTAAAGGGAGAATTTGCTCCTCTAGGAGCAAATCCTTTCCTTGAAGAGCGAATCCTGTTTGGGAGAGCTACGATCTCAAGAGAAGCAGACAGGAATTCATGTTGTTTCTCTTTAAAAAAAACTGATGGAAAAGATGGAAGACAGTAGGTCATTATAGCCTTATTTTTGAAAAAGAGACAAAGGCAGTGTATTAAAGCAGGAGTATAAAGTAGGACATATACGGTACAAGATAATTAATACCAATTCTCTGTAAGCACCAGACTTTTCAAGAAACGCAAGGTCGGAAGTTCTTCTTCAAACTCTTTCACTTTGTGTGCAGTAAGACAAAAACAAATAATTGGCATCTCATTTTCTCGTTTGCCATCTCGTTGCCATGGTAACCGCGTTTTTCTGTTTTTGCAGAAAAAAAGCAAAAAATTCAATAGAAATTTGCGTGTTTCGCTCTTGTATATCACCGAGAATAGACAAGGCTTGATCACAAACGCTTTAAATCTACAAAGTAGGGACTTATGTGATTAACTTGAAGCATCAAAACAACTTTATTCGAATGTTTTTGGCATATCTATTGGTCCTCAAAGGTGGGTGGGGTAACCAGGTATTGCAAAACACAGTTTTTAGGCATTTTTAAGCATCGCGTCTAAAAAACGCACACTTCTATGACTCATTTGCATACTTTAATATAAAAGAAGAGACTTTCAGTTTTTGGAAAATGAAAAAAACAGAGTGGGGCAAAGCTGACTTCAGACCGTAACCATGGCAACAAATCATACCCCTTGCAAAAAAGTGAAAACAGAAACTTATACTGAAACCACACTATCGAAATCAAATTAAATGCACTGCAGCTTTAATTACTGGTCCAAATGCTGTAGAAATATTAATTCTATATGATTTGGTGAAGGTTGGACACCTTAACGGTTAAAGATTCCATTTATATTCATTTAATGGGCCCAAAAAGGGGCAAAACATGGTCAAAATTAACGTACCTCACTCATTGTCTCTAGGAATCAACAAAAAGACAACATGGGTTACTTTTGAATTGGTTATGAAATTATTTGATTGACATAAACTGATAGAAAATATGGCATATATAGGGAGCCCTTAATCACTAGGTATGGAGTCTATAGGGGCCCAAAAAGGAGAAAATTTGAAAATATTCATCCAAAATAATAATCATTCTTCACAGTGGAACACACTACAGCATTTGCCAAGATAAAATAGGTTGTAAAATATAGGGGAAAAACAGTCTTATATATGCCACCAGTAAATTTGCACTCAATGGGCTGGGAGCCCTATTTAAGAAAATTTAAGAGGCACAAAAAGGGGAAAATGATCAAAATTACCACATATCACTCATTTTCCTTATCAGTACGCAAAAGACAGCACCAGCTGCTTTTCAGTTTGATATGACAAAATAAGCTTGACATATACTGATAGAAATATGGCGAAAAGGAGCCCAACATTCCCAGGCATGGAGATTTTTGGGGCCGAAAAGGGGTTAATTTGAAATAAACACCAAACATTATGGTAGTTCTTCACAATAAGCACACTACAGCATTGGTCAAGATGAAATAGGTTGAAAAAAGCCTTATACATGTATATGCCAAAAGTAAACTTGCAATCAAGCGGCTGGGAGCCATATTTATAATGATTTAAGGGGCTCAGAAAGGGGCAAAATGGTCAAAATTACCATATATCACTTGTTCTCTCTACAAATCAACAAAAGACAACACTGATCACTTTTAAATTTGTTATGAAATATTAGATTGACATATATTGATAGAAAATATGGCAACAGTGAGTTCTAAATCCCTGGGTAGGGAGTATATAAGGGCCCAGAAAGGGGTAAATTGGTTATTCACTAAAGATAAACAACAAATATTGTAGATTTTTAATTTCTTCACACAGAAACAAAGTACTGCATTTATGATGTTGAAACTGGTTGTTAAACTACAAGCCTAATTATATATGTTAATATGAAATATGTCATACTTAAATTCATTAAAGGGGCCTAACAGAGGCTGCATATGTGCAAATGTTAAAGAAATAAACAAAATCGAAAAAAAAATGGATGCATATTTTCTTATAGAAACAAATAGAGATGTTGGTTTTAATATATAGTAAAGTATTTTATGCAGACAATAACACATTATTAGCGATTCGAAAATGTGTAAAGCTGGTTTCCCATGGGTCTTATCCTTTAGCATTTTCTATGCATACGCTTAACATGACTGTTACAAAAGCATGGCACAAATAGCGTGAATAATGAATTTCGATTCTAAACATGCTTCATTCCAGAGAACTTATTTCAGTGACAAACCTTCTTAGCTACTATAATTTTGCCATAGTCTTATAATGGCCAAATACAGAGCCTGCACTGAAAAAAGGCCTATAAAGCGCTCCATGCAAATCCTTCTATACAATGTAGTTTGTACGCCAGCTGCAAACATGAGAACTATTGGACCATGTACTCTTGCTCATACCATTCATTAGGGATGGAGTTTATTTCGAATACTATAAATCTCAAATAGAAAGGATTATTACACAGATCTGAGCATTTTTCTTATTTTTTCTATTTATTTTTATCTTTTTTTATTCTTATTTATTTATTTTATTTATATATTTATTTATTTATTTTATTTATTTATTTATTTTCATATTTTTAAGGTTTGTTTTTGCATTTATATATTTATTTTGCCAGCCCACTGGAGAAAGTCATTATTTCAAAATGTGCAATTATTCAGATACAAATTTTCAATGATTCAGTAAAAAAATCAAATGTGATTGTGAAGGAAAACAATCCTCAAAATAGGATATCCAAATAAGGAAGTATAGTTTCCCACGGGTCAAGTTTTTCGGCTGTCCTTAAAACATGAGGGGTTAAGTTATGCTTTCAAGCATGGGGTATGAGATCTTTTTGAATGTCCATGAAATGAATCACGAATATCCAGGATATTGGATATGAATAAGGCAGATTAGGGCTATCCTGTGTCATGTGTCTTTGTGGTGGAGACAATAATTGAGGGTGAAGTGATAAACATCCAAGTTTTCTTCAGCCATTTTACAAAAGGGGGGGGGGGGCAACTTTAGAGACAGACTTCCTGTTTATTTCCCTGGCCTTGTGGGACCTACTGTTTGCTTCCCTGCCGTTGTAGGATTGGACTTTGCCCCAAAGAAAGCAAGTTCTTCCCTTCAGGAGTTGATCCCCATTGAGAATGAAGGAAAAACAGAAAATAGCAGATTTGCCTCCTCCTACCAGTGTATCTTGTAGCCTTGAATTTTCAGACCTGGTCTGTTAGATATATTCGTTACGTGTTATGTGTCTGTGGCGAGGAAGTTTTGATGCAGATGCAATGTTTGAGGGGAAATGGATAAACATCCATGTTTTTTTGGCCATTTTACAAAGGGGAATAACTTAAGGGCCTTCCTGTTTACTTCCCTCGTCTTATGAGACTCCTGTTTGCTTCCCTTCCATTGTAGGATTCGCTCTTGGAGGTTGGGCTTTGCCCTATGGAAGGCAAATTCTTTCCGTCAAGATTTGATTCTCAATGAGAAAGGATGCAAGACAAAGTGGCAGAGTTGCCTGTATATCAAATCACCTTGAGTTTTCAGTCTTGATCTTTTCTAATACACTTGCGACGTGTTATGTGTCTGTGTCCAAGACGTTTTCATGCAGATACAATTTTTGTTTTGAGGATGAATGGATGCACATCCATGTTTTCCAGAAATTTTACAACGGAGTGCAACTTTTGATATTTTCTGTTCACTTCCCTGGCCTCATGGAACTTCCTGTTTGCTTCCCTTCCAGTATGGGATTCGCTTTTGGAGGCTGAGCTTAGCCCCACGGGGAGCAAACATTTTCCTTCGGGAGCTGGTCCCCATTGAGATGGCAACAAGACGCAAAATGGCAGAGTTGCCGCCCCTGCAAGTATATCTAGTCACCTTGAGTTTTCAGTTATGGTCTGTTCTAACATATTCATTGTATGCTGTCTGATATTGCACTTGTATATATTATAGAAATGTACATCTCAAATAAGGACCCCAGGGAATATTGGATGCACATCCAAACTGGCCCTCTATTATATAAAGTCATTATTGTTAGTATTATTACTACCTCCTCCTCTCTCCCCCCCCCCCCCCCCCCCCCCCACACACACACACATACACGGCCTCCCCTCCACCCCCATCCCACCTCCCCCCTCCAAAAAAAAAAAAAAAAAGCCAATTAAAACAGTTTTATGGGCTGCAAGTTTTGGCTTAAATCTCTATTTACGTATTTACGGAGTAAATTTGATTCAAATTTGGGATATCCATGTTCAACTTATATATTGCATGTCATGTAGCGGTGATCAATGAAAAACACGAGATTCGAGGTGTGGGGGTGTGGTTGTGTGTTGTGTCGCATACCAATGAAGAACAGAGATTTGTCTCAGTGATTAATGAAAAACAGGGATTCAAAGACCTAAAGAACAGATTTTTTGGTGGAGGGCTGTGGTTGCGTGTTGTGTCGCGGTTACTAATGAAAAATAGACATTTGTCGCGGTGACCAATGAAAAATCAGAGATTCAATATAATTGTTCAATAACTAGATGTTTCCTCAAAACCGATAGAAGATGGCTTGACTATAGAGCACTAACCAAAATTGGCCTATAGCCCAAAATTGGCGGGCCGTGCAATGAAAATTTTAAAACAGTGTCTCCCATTCTAATGGACTTACAGATATTTTTACTTTACAAAGTGCACACCTTTGCTTCGACGGCAAGCAACTTCAGCCATGATGACGTTTGTTTCATTCAGAAAAATATGTAATTATTTTGGTGAAGTTTTTTAACTAGGTCCTTTTCGGCCCCATTTAACCCGTTCGTGAAGAGATGTTGGGCACCCCGTCGCCATTTTGTATATCAGTATCTGAAAAACAATATTTCCATAACAAATTTAAAAATAACCAGTTCACTTTTGTTAGTTCGTGTAAAGAACTAATGATATGTGATAATTTTGACCATTTTGCCTCTGTTTGGAACCCTTAAAAAGGAATTAATATGATCCCTTATGCCATGTTAACTACACTGTAAAAATCGCGCTTAGCCATAAAACACAAGTGATTACATGTTTAGGTGTAAACATGTTTAGGAGTATGTCATATAGCTAAACATGTGCGCCTTTTCTATTATTTTCCCAGACAAAGTCTGCTAAACACGTTTTATTCTGTTCTCGGGACGAATCCGTTCTCTTTTTTCCCGCCGAAGAACGAACAAAGAGACGAAAACGTACACAGAGAAAATGTTCAAAGTAAAAGGTAAATATTTTTTTAATGAGATACTGCTAATAACTGTTGTCATGCAAGAATATTTTAAAGTGGAAAATGGCCGGGCCGCGTAGCGCAATCGGTAGGGCACCTGACTCATAAGTCAGAGGTCCTGGGTTCGAAACCCGGTCTGGCCACATACTTTCGTTTCTCCTTCCGCTGATTCAAGAAGGGCAGTTGTCAGTTACTGGCGAAAGTATGTGCGCTTAGTACTGGTTAAATGTAACCGCTTAGGAGGTCTAAGCCTGCCCAGGAATAGTGTGGTTAGGTTAACTGACCGTCCCGACATGACCATAGTTGTTGACCGTGGACATTAAGCATCAAATCAATCAATCAATCAATCAATCAATCATTAAGAGGAAAATGTGCAGAACATATATCTTTTAAATACATTCGCCGATATGTAGTGGTGGACCGATGATCGACTTTTAGTGTGTATTGTTTTGTTTATTGCAAAACCTTCAGATGGAATCTATTGATATATGACTGCATGGGTATATCACTGGGCATGATATTGATTGTCTGTATGTCTGTTTGTTAACGTGCATTAATGTTTTATGCTAAGTTTGTTGTCTGTAGGGTTGGGGCTGGTGTTTGTTGCCTGTAGGTGGTGGGGCTGGCCGGAGGTATACGTGAGCCCCTGCTCACTTGCTCTAGTTTTTGCTAGGCTTGCTTAATACCAAACTTTTCAGGCAATTCAGGCAATATTCCTGTATGATTGTTTGAGGAAGAGCAGTATGCTTGCTTTTCTAACGTTGCATAACCTGTACATGTTTAATTTCTAAGCATAAACCTAAACATATTGCAAATTAAACATGTTACGATTTAAACACATAAAAAATCGGACTGCATTTTTTGTGTTTAGAAAAGTGTTAAGATTCTAAACACATTTTTTACAGTGTAGCGGCATATATATCATGTATATGCCCCCTTCATTTTGGCTACTGATTCTAGCATGACAAATGCTTTAATGTGCTCCTCTGTGAAAAATTGTCATTATTTTGAGCAAATATTTTTAATTTCCCCTTTTGGGCCCCTAAGACTCCAAACCTAGAGATGTAAGGCAACCAATTGCAATGTTTTTTAATCAACATATGTCAAACTTATTTTTATAACAAACTTAAAAGTCACCAGTATTGTCTGTTGTTAGTCTGTGGAAAGAAGTATTGATTTTTGTTTTTAAATTTTGACCATCTTTCCCCTTTTGAGCCTCTTACATTAATAAAACCAGGGCTCCCAGTCCCATGATTGCAACTTTACCAACGGCATATGTAAGACTGTGCTGAGGCTGTGCTTTTTTCAACCTATTTCATGAAGACAAATTCTGTAGTGTGTACCAATAAGAAGAATGATCAATATGTTGGGTGAATATTATTAAATGAACCCCTTTTTGAGCCCCTATATACTCAGCAAGGAGAAATCGGGCTGCCCTTTGCAATGTTTTCTATTACTATCTGTAAAACTAATGTTTTTATAACAAATTTAAAAAGAACCAGTGTTGCATTCTGTTTATTCGAAAAGAGATTATGTGATATTAGGTAATTTTGACCAGTTTTACCCCTTTTTGGGAGCCTTAAATGGGTATAAATTTGGTTTCTCGTCCCTTATTGCAAAGTCACTCGTAGCATATATAAGGCTATATTTTTCCTGCCTATTTTAACATGACAAATGCTGTAGTGTTATTGACTGTGAAGCATGATCATTATTTATGGCAAATATTTTCATTTTTTTCCCTTTTCGGGCCCCTTGGGACTGCTTTTGTGCCCTTTGGAACTCCAAGCCTGGAGATGTAAGGCATCCGTTGAGATATTTTATATCAGTTTGCACCAAACTTAATTTTCAATACAAAGGACCTGGTATGATAAGGCCCATATTTGGCCCCCAGAAAACTCATTTTTCAAAAGTTCTATTTCGATAGCTAAAATGCATTCATGGGAAAGTTCTAACCTTGAATGTAACAGCAAATACAAAATCAACCAGTTCCTGCATAAAATATTTGTATTTTTAATCTTGAACATACCCATACCCCCAGCGGAATCTGACGAAAAAGACGAATTTGGTAGCCTTCGCGGCTTTCAAAATATATGAGCCCGGCCTCCAGCACATTTTATATTTTATAAGCGGACATAATTTTGATATATTTACATACCAGGAAAATATTAAATGTGCTGGAGACCGGGCTCAATGTTTATTTTTAAATTTTTGTTACCAAACTGGCAGCGTTCGGAACATTTTCCCTGTTTTCTCAACACAAAAACGCCAATATCTCCGCTCATAGACAAAATAAACATATGTTGTGGGTATTCATTTTCTTAGTTAGAACACAAGGAATAATTTGGTACTCATTTCATTTTGATCTGTTAGAATTTTTTGGTTAGCGTCTCTTGACTTGCAAACTGGAGTGGGTGGGGTACCTTGACAGGCCTTGTGCAGTGCACAGGTAATTAGCCGTGGTACCCAACGTCTAAATATTTCATCAAAGGCCTATTATCAAGAGCTTTCAAAGGCTATTATAAATGACTTATTTCTTTAAAGGAAAAATGATTTTCTTGCAATTTTCCTTCATATTATTGAACCAACATAGGCATGTTAGTAATCATGTTATTCTAAGAATTAACAAAAGTGAAACATATTATTTCTGTTTGTTCCCATACGCTCAAATGATAAGCAATAGAAACCATGCAATTTTAAGAGAATTTGAGTGGGGGCCAAAAATGGCCCTTATCATACCAGGTCCTTTGAAAGTAATGTTGGTCCGTGGACAGGATTGGTGATTTGTGTTAATTTTGACAATTTTTGTCCCTTTTAGAGCCCCTTAAATAAATAGGAAATGGGCCCCAACCCCTCCCCGGCCCCGGTTACAAATCTATCTGTGGCATATAGAAGCCTGCTCTTTCTTTGCAACCAATTTCATCATTATAAATGCTGTAATGTGTTCCATTATTCTCAAACATACCCCTTTTGGGCCCCTATAGACTCAGTCCCTGGAAATTTAGGGCTCTCCATTGTCATGTTTTCTATCTATCAGTATATGTCAAACTAGTATTTTCCTTACAAATATTAAAGTAATTAGTGTTGTCTTTGTTGATTCATAGTGAGAATGATTGATATATATATGGTAATTTTGACCATTTTTGCCCCTTTTTGGGCCCTTTTAATGGGTATAAATAGCCCTCCCAACCCTTAAGGTGTCAAACTTTCATCAAATCAAGTAAAATACATATTTCAATAGCAGAAGGATCACAAGTTATAGCTGCAATGCATTTAATGTGGTTGCAAATCTGTGGTAATAGTATTACCTTCCGTTTTTATTTTCTTGCATGGGGTATGGCTTGTTCCCATGGTTACGGTCTGAAGTCAGCTTTGCCCCACTCAGTTTTTTTCATTTTTTGAAAATGGAAAGCCTCCTGTTTGACGTTAAAGTATGCAAATGTGTCACAGAAGTGTGCGTTTTTTAAACATGATGATTAAAAATGCCTAAAAATTGTGTTTTGCAATACCTGGTTACCCCACCCACATTTGCAGTACAGTAGGTATACCAAAGACATTGGATCAACGTTGTTTTGATGTTTCACATTAATAAGTAAGTCCCTAGTTTTTAGATTTAAAGAGTTTCTTATGAAACCTAGCCCATTCTTGGAGATATACAAATGCAGAAATTGTGAATTTCTGTTGAATATTTTGGCATTTTTTCTGCAAAAACAGATGGCAACGAGATGGTAAATGAACAAACGAAGTGAAAATTACTTGTTTTTGTGTGACAACAAAAAAAGGGAGAAAGTTTGAAAAAGAACTTCCGACCTTGCGTTTCTGGCCCTCTATACAAAAAGTCTGGTGCTTACAGAGAAATGGTATTAAGATCTGACAATTCTTAAAACAGAAATAGCTCAGTCAGGAATAAATTTGAGCCGCGACACGAGAAAACCAACAAAGTGGTTGTGCGTCCAGTGCAGACAGATTAGCCTGGGCACCCGCCCAGTCTGATCAGAGTGTTCGCTATCCGCATGGGGCTATCTTAGACCCTTACCTACCCTTTAAGTGCTTAGCGAAGAGTCTGGTCAGACTGGTCAGATGCCCAGGCTGATCCGAGTCTACCCTGGGCGCACAACCACTTTGTTGGTTTTCTCGTGTCCCAGCTAATTTCACACCACGTTGAGCTGTCGCTGGCCAGCAGAATGAAGCACTGAATCGCCCAACTAAGGTCAAACTATACAGCTATCAACTGAACAAACCTCATAGCTTGAAACTGTTGAAATATGAGAGACCTTGATCAAAGTTCAAAGAACGACCTTGACCTCCATTACTCCAAAACTTTCTTGTACTAATTTAGTTAACAGTATATATAAACTTTTTTCACAAAAACCTTCTACAAGTTACAAGAACTCTTATGTTCTAGCATTTTCCCATATAAAATCATCACAAAAAGCAAATTTCACCTTTTCAAAATCTAGGTCAACCTAAGGTCATCATTTGAACAGTCTTGGTAGTATTCGGGTCTCCAATGCTACATACCAAATTCAAAGCTATCTGTGAATTTATTCTGGAGAAGTGGATTTTTAACATCTTTTTACCATATTTGGGCGTAATGGCCATGTTGGTCATGTGACCTGGACAGCTTGAACAAAGTTTAGTTCCTGAAAGCCCTGGCAATCTGACCTAGCGGGTTTTGAGAAATTGTCCAAATATGAGTAACCTGGGTCAAGTAAAAAGGTCAAGGTCAACCCACGGTCATAATTTTTACAATCTTGGTAGTACTCATATACCCAATGCTACATACCAAGTTTCAAGGCCAGCGGCTTATTGGTTCTGGAGTAGTTTTAATTTTTTTACCATATATGGGAATGACGGCCATGTTGGTCATGTGACCAAGATCATTGACCCATGTTTCGTTCCCGCAAGCCCTAAAGGCTCTATATATATTTTGGTAACTATCGGTCCTGCGGCTTCAGAGGAGAAGTCGTTGTAATTGTGGACGGACGACGACGGGCGACGACGGGCGACGACGGACAACGGACGACAAGGCCTGTATATCTTATAAGCTCCCCCAGAGCCGCTGGCTCAGGTGAGCTAAAATGTTACGTAATGCCATACCTATTATCAATTAACTAAAAGCCAGGCAACGCAAATAGTTACAACTTAATGTTTTCCTGCCATTGTTTGCAAAGGGAAACAACTTTTGTGAAACAATATAGGGATCAAACATGTTTTTAATGCATTTTAAAAAAAAATAGCCAGGTCCCATGGAATCAGGCAAATTTTAATGTAATGATAAATATATGTTTGATTGCTTTTATTGCATGAATTTAACGACGAAATAAGGAAATTGTTTAGGAACTATTTTTACGGTCTCGTCGCCATTACCTAGCAGATACATACACGCACTATGTATCCTCGTTTCAGGCAATGGTCAGCTATCGTGCTTTTATTAAGCTTAAACAGCAGCCCACGAGTCAAAATAATGATATTCACTAAAGTTTCCACTCGATGTCGTCTGCACTTTCATTTTTATAATATCCGAACTTAACTCTAGCGTGCAAGTCTTTTATCGATACCTTCAACTGCAAACTTTCTGCTTGCTTCTATATTGTGGAGTGTTGGGCTGAATCTTTCATATGATAAGCCACAAAGCCGTATATTAATAACGTGTGAATTTCCTTGTTAATACACGGCTTTTCGCCGGTTGATGCACGGCTATTAAAGGCGAACAGCACTGCTTTTTATGCAATAGAACTGTTTGCAAATCATTACTGCAAGGCCCCGTTTCTCGCAGCTTGACTTATAATAAAACGATACCTGTGACAGCGCCCGTTAGGAACTGGCCCTCTTGTCGTTGCTTTGTCAGTCCCATTGATAATCCAGTCTCGAGGCACACTACAGTATTTGTTGGATCTATGGATAAATATACATGAAACACAATGTTAAAATTGGTTGATACATGATTGTTTTGTTTTAACGGCACTTTCCCAGCAGGCACACACGGTTGAATCAACCTTGAAACAACCTTGATTCAACGTCGTGACGTTGAATCAAGGTTGATTCAAGGTTGATTCAACCTTGTGTGCCCAGCGGGTTGATACAAGATTCAGTCTTCAAGAAGCTACATTTGACAGGAATCTCACTGGACATATATAACGTTGAATCAATATTGAATCAACGTTGATTCAGCATCACGGTGTTGCATCAACATTGATACGATGTTGATTCGACGTTTTTCGCTTGTTGGGTTTAATGGAAAGAGAGAAATAGGATAGATATGACTGACAACAAACTCTTCTAATTTTGCGCCTGCTGAAAGCACAGCAAGCCTTTTCTTTACCGTAAGCTAATATTAACAGATCGCCTCAATGTCGAAATCGCTCACAAAGCAGTGAGCTTGAGGTCTAAACCTAAGGTGTATGAAGTAAAAACAACAATACGACTATGCTTGCAAAACATTCGTATTGTGCGACCGGGCCGCGTAGCGCAATCGGTAGGGTACCTGACTCATAAGTCAGAGGTCCTCGGTTCGGAACCCGGTCTGGCCACATACTTTCGTTTCTCCTTCCGCTGATTCAAGAAGAGCAGTTGTCAGTTACTAGGGAAAGTATGTGCACTTAGTACTGGTTAACCGCTTAGGAGGTCTAAGCCTTCCCAGGAATAGTGTGGTTAGGTTTACTGACCGTCCCAACATGACCATAGCTGTTTACCGTGGACGTTAAGCATCATTCGTATTGTGCGATAAAGCTCAACTTACGGTGAATAGAATACACTCGCATGGTTTTCTGCCTTTTTGACAAAGGGAAACAACTTTGCACTTCCTGTTTGTTTCCCTGAGTAAAGAAACTTTTTCAAAGAAGTTGTCTACCCTCAAAGGAAAAAATATGCTTCTCCTGGAGCAAATCTTCGCTTAAGGAGTTGCCAAACTTGACTATCTAAATAGAATGTGACGTAATACCTTGCTCCAGAGAAGACGGGGTAACAGGATTTTTCCTCATTAAAATTCCTCAAAGAAAACATAGTCTAGCTGCCACCCTCATTAGAACCAGAGACAGTTCTTATTAGGGGTCACAATATGTTTTCAGTGAAAAAAAATATGCAGAGAATTCTCCCTAAATTAGCCATGTTGCCCTTTCTCGTCTGGAACTCTGGTTATATGCCTTGAAAATTGTGGTAGTGCAAACTACAGAAAAAATCAAAGTGTTTCGACAGATAGATCTGAATATGCAGTGCAAACCCAGATCAGGATCTACACATTTTGCAGTTCCATATGGAAGTTTTGGACTCATTACTGTATTGTAGAGCCAAACTGTTTAATCTTAAGACAATCGGTAATTATTTCAGGGTTCGAGGTTATAAACTTGAGAATAATCTCAAACTAAAAATAAAGCACACTGATTGGCTGCTTCCGAGCACAGTGTCCTTTATTTTGAGTTTGAGAATGTACTCAAGTTTTATAACGTCTGGGCCAGGTATCCCGACTTTAAGATTTTCAAGGGTTTTACCTGGGTCTGTTTCTGAGCAAAGTTTCCAGAGCCCAGCGTTGGTCTTCAGTGTGAAGTTGAACCGGAAAGTAAAATTACCAAAGTCGATAGCCTTAGAACATTTCTCTTCTAAATTCAACCATTGTGTAGTTGCAACAGCGAGTAATAAACTCACAAGCGCCATAGCGCCAGTTCCCAGAGAAGCCACCGTCCATCGCTGTGACGTAATGCGCATCCTTTGTCAGCTTTTCCATTCGAATTATGCTCGTTGACACTGTGCTGTTATTTAGTTATGGTCTTCTATATGATTTTACTATTTTGATGAATCCTGGTTAACTGTAACGAAAAATCAAAACAGAAACACATTATCAGCATAATGTGAAAATAGTGTAAATACAGTCAAACCGCAATGTAACTCATTTACCAATATTTACATTATCAGTGTAAAGCTTTCTTTAAACCTATTCAATAGGAAAATCACGGAAGTTGTTCTATTTTGATTAAATGGCGGAAAAAGATGGTGGTTACGGCATATAGCTTTAAAAATCCATGCAAAACCGATTGATTTCTTGCCTTACGAAACCTTTATATGCTGTAATATTTTTATTATATGCTGTAGTATTTTATTATAATTATGTTGTAGTATATTTTAGTATTTTATCACATGCTGTATTATTTTTATTCTATGCTGAGGACTTTTTTTATCATATGCTTTAGTATCTTTTTTTATGCTGTAATACTTTTTATATATGATGAAGTATTTTATTATTTGCTGATGTATGTTTCTTATATGTTGTAGTATTATTTCATATACTGTAGTATTTATAGAAGTATCTTTATTTTATGCTGTAGTATTTTTCTTATATACTGTAGTACTTTTATAAAGTGCTTTCGCATATTTCATATGCTGTAGTATTTTTATTACACTCAGATGGGAGACAAACAAAAACATGATAGAGACGTTTCCCCAAGAAGTATATTTACTGACTAATATGCATAATTTGGTATCCAGTCACAAACGTTCAGGGCAGTTGCGAGCAAATTCTAATATAGTGTTACAATTTGACCCCTATAAGTACAAGCCCGACATTTCCTATCAATATCCATGGCAGTCTATAATTTTTGTCTGATTACATCCATTTTTGAGTTTTCTACATTAAAACGGCTCTTTATTTTATCATTACATGTCTAGACCATCACGGAATTACACGTTAGCATGTAAATAAGCATGACCCTAAATAAAAGTTTGAACTGCGACGGATACAAAGATGCCATCGGAGATATGAGGACAAGAGTTTCAGGAGCCTGGGTAATATGCCAAATGTCCGCTTTTGATTGATTGATTGGTTTCGGTGTAGCGGCCGTTTGAGACAGCATTTCAGTCTATATCGGGCCGTCTCCCAGAGGGGGAGAAAGAGGAGAAAGGATAGACGAGAGAAAAAATGTCCAAACAACCCCCACCCGTTCCTACTGCAAGCACAGTAGGCCCTTGCCCTGCAATATTCCAAATCAGTAGGACGCCACGGCACTGGAAGTTACACACAGCACCATCACACCACCTGACCACCCCCAAATGTCCGCACTTTGCTTTTTGTGCAACTGTCTTGCTTTGGACCATATTTGGAATTAATTATATTTATTTGTCTTCCGCAAAAAATTCTACGGCTGCAGAAGTTTTTGTATTTATTCGCTCTGTTTTTTTTGACAGCGTTACGAACAAAATGCGGCATTATTTTAAAACCACAAGTCTGCAGCCATTGGGATTTGATTCTGTGAACAAAAAGCTTCGTCCCACCAACATGTATGAAAGTTACGTTAAAGTGTCATCCAAATGTTTAGTAGAGCGGTGGCACCAACGTTTGACCGACTGTGGTGCCAAGCGCGGACTTTTTAAGGCGAGTCATGTCACGATCAAAACCAGTGTACTCATAAGATATTGGCTTTTGCCGAGTTCATTGATACTGATGTGTCTCCGAAATAGCGAGTTGTTAATTACTATCTGTTGTAATTTTCTACGATGCTTGACATGAAATGAAGTGCACAATACTTCCCCGTAAAATTAAATAATAATTAAATAATTAAATTGCACTTTTGGAGAAAATCGTGAAACTGGCTATTATTATCATAATACCGTCATAAACAACCTTGATGTTTGCGGAGTTCCTCGTACGTTTTAGATCTGCACTAAGAGTAACACGTCTTCGAATCTGTCTCCCATTAGCTTTTGTATTTTGATAAGTCCTTTATGAGAATGAGAAACTATGGCTGATATGCAACTATATATAGTATAGAGTTGTTATCCAACTGCTGACTGTTGTAGAAATTAATTAAAATCATTAACAAGGCTGTCGTCCAGCCGCACACTTTTGCAGAAATCAGTTCTTACAATCAAATGGTTACTAGACAGTATTAAAAATGACTTTCGTTAAACCACAGACTGTTGTTGAAATCAGCCATCGGCTTACAATCAGGACAAAATTCTTGTTGCTTAAGAAATAATTATCCTCACCTGTGAACTATTGTATATAAATTAATATTCGTATCTGCCCGACAACACGTGTTACCATAGCAACTTAAAGTTCATACTGATATCAAAGTGACGTCATCAAAACGTCAATCTGCCAAGTTACTAAGCACAACAGTTAGTAATTCCATAGTTGCTATGGTAAAAGATCATTGGCGTCATCTCACTCATAAGTCGAGAGAAGCATGGCACAAACTGTATGCCATGCTTTTCTCGAATTATTAGTGAGATTCATAGAATGGAAACGGGTGACTTTCTCAAACCTATAATTCATTCTCAAATAATTTAATTCTCTGTTTAATATAAAGGCAGTGAAAGGAGAGGGATGGGCTCCGTTTATGCATGTTGTGCCAAAGATTTGGTGGCACCCTAATAGGCTCGAAGGTTACGTAAACCTTCACTTTTTACATGTATAGTTTCCATAAAGGTGCCCGAAAACAACCGTCTATTACGGTAAATTTCGTTTCACTAGTTTGGCATCAATAAGACAACTTAGTCGCTTCATTGATCGATTCAAAGAAAATATAACACCTTCACAATGAACTATATGAGCCCCGTGTGTGTCATTTGTTTACTTTATGACACAAAACGGTCTAGACGACATTAAAAACAAATTCCTGCGTTCCTTGCAACTCCCGCCGGACATTTTAGCATGACCCGTTCGAGAAAAATTCGATTTAAAACTGCAATAAAAATAACACTAGGAAAGATAAATGGGACCATGTGTTCACACCTCACCCAAAATGAACCATAACACGACAAAACCAAAGTGACACATGCGCCCAGCAAAGACTCAGATCAGTCTGGGCATCCGCCCTGTCTGATCACAGTCTTTGCTGTTCGCCGAAAGGGAAGTTAAGGGTCCAAACTACCTCGATACCGACAAAAAGAATCAGATCAGAATGGGCAGCTGCCCAGGCCGATCTGAGTCTTCCCATGGCGCCCATACCACTTTGTTGGTTTGGTCTTGTCGCGGCAGAACTATAACTTGAAAAGACGGGGAAAGTCAATGAAAGAACAAAAAAAAAAAAAACAACAAAAAACTGCACGCATTGTATATTAGCTGGAAAAAATAGCAATGTGCCAATTTGCACGACGCTAGATTCTGTTTACATAGTACATTCCGGAAGTTACATCATGGGTGCTGTCCCCTGTAGAATTGGGAAATCTCACCCGAGGGGTGGGACTTCAACCAGGAACGAGGATTACCGAGTCCCTTGTTGAAATTCCCACCCGGAGTACTAGATTTACGTGTCTCATGATGGATATTTTCCAGTCCGACTTTTATAATTAGCGAACCTTCAATCTACATAACTTGCTCTTGTACCCTGTCTTAAAGGCAAAATTTTAACGCCTTGAAATCTTTACACGCAGTATCAGTGCAAAACGCGATACGTCGTCGTTTATTCAGCCCAATTTTACCTAGTGTCCCGTAAAAAAGACACTGGCAAACAGTGCAGACCCATATCAGATGCCGCCACACGTAGCGACTGATCAGAATCTGCACTGTTTGCATAAGACAAATGAGCCGGGACATGAGAAAAGCAACAAAGTGGTAGTGCGCTTTTATCTGCCCAGTCTGATCAGACTCCTTGCTAAGCGCTTAAAGGGTAGCTAAGGGTCTAAGCTACGTCTGTGCGGACAGCGATGACTCGGATCAGACTGGGCGGATGCCCAGGCTGATCTGAGTCTGCGCTTGGCGCACAACCTTTGTTGGTTTTGTCGTGTCGCGGCTCAAATGGGTATTTCTCCTTTAAATAGAAAAGATAAAAGTAAACTAAACCACATATCCCTTAATTGAAAAATGAACTCACCCAGTGCTCAAGAACAGGCGAGTTCACTAGGCATAATTGAGTTAAGACATGTATATCCAATCGGACTTGCTATAACTCGCTAAAACTCTGGCGATGATTGCAATGGCGGACTCTTTAAGTTTTTTTTTTTTTTTTTTTTTTTCAATTTTAGGCTTGTTCCATATCTCATATTACTCTAGTTATATGTAATCTCGCAGGCAAAAATCCTCTTCAAATTTCTGTTTATGTCTATGGTATAGATTGCGGAGCTATTGTGAAAAACAATTTCAAAATATTCTCTTCTAGATCTAATTCCGCTAGATGTGTTCTCTAAAAATATGAAACAAAGCATTGCTGAACTGCAGTAGATATGACATTTGTACATGTATATAATTCACTAAAAATCATTTATCATATGACGCCGCTGTTATTCAGTGAAAACGTCGTGTCATAAAAAATCGTATGACCACACGTATAATAACATTTTGGCGCGTACACGTAACGTCATTTACAACGTCCATGTCAAGAATATAAGTATCTATCATAGGTGTGGGGTGTGGATAGAAAAATCCGTCACGAGGGTCATTGTTCGTCATCACGAGGCTTGCCGAGTGATGCCGAACAGTGATCCCGAGTGACGGATTTTTCTAACCGCACCTCACACCAATGATAGATACTTTTTCTTGCACACCACGTTTTGTTTTAACGTCAGAACTTCTTAAAATGCGTAATTCTAGTGCTTAAGAGGTTTAAATTGATTTTGAAAGAAGACGCCGCTTTCAACGACCGCCATTCGGCTCTTTACGTCAACGACGCGTGCATAAACTGACGTCATTTTTACCGTCTTCGTGACGTCATCATCTTAAATGCCAACGTCATTTGACGACGCAGGTACGTGAGCTCCTATACAACCAATGCATTGACAGCTCGTGATTTTTTTCCAGTCCTGGGTCAGAACACCAGGGTAAGATAAGATTTTCTATCCCAGGTGAAAAGAATGGCATTTTCTATCCGGTGTGCAAGAATGCGTTTTCTTACCTACGAGACAGAGTTTGTTCTATTTTTAGCGGTGCTGGAAAATTCTGTCTTGCCCATGGGCTGGGACAGCTCACACGAGCTTGAATTCTGTGTACCACTACGCGCTCCTTGAAATACGGTGCGCCCGGCTTGCCGATTCCATACTTTATGCATTATTCTTTCATAGGAATGAAAAATCCAATCCAAGAAAGGTTATTCATTTATAGCCTGTTTCAAGGTCTTAAAGTCGGAAAAAGATCCAAAATAGTCAATGTTTCACCGTGACAAACACTGTCGAGGAAGCCGCCATTTTGAAGACGTTACCAACTGACGTTTGAAATGACGTTGACGTTACGTCACAATTAACGTCATACACGCGCTTTCTGTAGTCGTCATAATACAAATTTTGTTCTTTAATATAAATTTCAAGTAGAAAATCTAAAAATGCGGATTTGTCAAGGACCTATTTTTTACTTGTCTAATCACTACAGCAGCCATGAGGGTGACACGGTTGTACTACTTACACTTGTACACGTTCGCATGAAATAGGCCTATAAGTTCCCAGTTCAATTTGAAGTAAATATTATCGTAGGTAAGAAAAATAATCAATCATTGGTCTCCGATGGGGACCGGGAAATCCCAACCCGAGGGCACACGGGGTGTGTCGGAAACTCGGCAAGCCTCGTTTCCGACACACCCCGTATGCCCTCGGGTTGGGATTTCCCTGTCCGCATCGGAGACCAATGATAGATTATATTTTCCTTATTGCAATACTTTCAGTTAAAGGCGTTGAAATCCCATTTTAAGGGGTTATATGATAAACAAAATCTTACACTCGTGGTCATTTCATATGAAATTTATGAAACTCGCCGAAGGCTAGTTTCATAAATTTCATATGAAACGACCACTTCATATGAAATTTATGAAACTCGCTGAACGCTCGTTTAATAAATTTCATATGAAATGACCACTCGTGTAAGATCCTCTATATTCAGACTACATCACTGTGATAGTGAACTTAAAGCACTGCCTTGAGAGCTAAGATGGATCTTTTAATCGCTGACAAGCCCAATTACAGAAGTCGTTTTTCATATCCAAAGATATCAGTTTTATAATCACATAATTTCTTGTTAGTTAATTCGAAAATTACCGTAAGTCTCGTCGGTACTGGAACAAACACTGTTTTACCAAATGGTAAAACAGTGTTTGGTCCGGTGCTGAGGAGACTTATGATAAAACGGTGTTTGCTCCAGTACTGAGGAGACTTATGGTACATTTCAGATTACCTGTCAAAAAGAGCATATGACACCGAATGCTCTTTTTTTAGACTGCTCATAAGACGAATGGGTACACACTTTCAGAAGAAGCAACTGAGTCATTTTCTTTTCTTTTTTGCCTCCCAACTCAGTGAGATCAGCTCTTAAAGGAATTTGCTCGCGGGTCTAGAAGCAAATTTCCTCCCCTCTCAATGAGATCAGCTCTTAAGGGAATTTGCTTACGGATCTAGGAGGTTTTCCTTTGAAGTGGACCTATTTGGAAACGCCGCGCCATCCAACAGCTGGAAAGCAAAGGGAAGTCACAAAAATTGTTTCCCTAAATAAAACTGGCAGAAAAATAGAGCTGTACCCATACATCTTAAAAGAGCGGTTTTGTCAAACAGTCAGACACATCGCGAGCTGTACGTAAGGGAACTGCTTAAGTTACAAGGATACATTTTCAGGGAAAGCAACTTTGCAATTTTCAGTTTTGGCTCCGTTTTCAATGGTCGTCAACTCTTACAGGAGTAAC
Source organism: Ctena decussata (assembly GCA_963989385.1). NCBI lineage: Eukaryota > Metazoa > Mollusca > Bivalvia > Lucinida > Lucinidae > Ctena > Ctena decussata. The sequence goes on along the minus strand of OZ022500.1, from coordinate 67,069,785 downwards.
CGTTTTCGTATGCAATATTCATAGAGGGTAAACACATTTAAAATTCTTTCTAAAATTAAACATGCAGCGTTCGCAAACCCTCAACCCGCCCTACTCATGAACCAAATGAAGATCTCTCATGCAGATCCGATTAGACAGACCCACATGTGGCGGAGCCAATGTCCAAACATCATGGCCCGCATTCAATAGCGGCGAGAGTAGATGAGTGGGGATGTTTTACACGGATGCAAATATTAACACATAAAAGTGCCTTGCTTTGAAGAAATGTTGTGAACATGTACTGGTATCTAGTCGGTAACTATTCAGGAGAATTACTGTACAAATGCTAATGTTACATAAATCTAGCGGACCAAAACTTTATATACACTTTGACCTATACCCTAGAGCTATAAGAACACTGAGTAATGAGCGAGTGAGTGATATGGGTTTTACGGCACATCAGCACTAAAAGGCTATTTCGCTGCTTTAAAAGAATACGTATGATATGGAGAAGAAACCCTGAAAGAACACTGAGCAACCCGCAACAGATATTTAAATGCTATCGAATGGTGAGAAACATAACAGAGAAAAGAAACATTTTGTTTGCTTATGTTAAAGTTAATGGGGACACTTTCAGGGTAGCGAACTTTGCAATGTTCATTTTTACCTCCCTTCTCAATGGGATCAATGCTTAAAGGAAATATTCCCTATCAGAAATTCTTTCCTTTAAGAGTAAACCCAAATGTGGATGGGCTACGTTGTCCTGATAAGCAGACAGAGGGCTACAAAAGTTGTTTCTCTTAACTTGTAAAAATGGTGAAAACAGGTAGATGTATCCATTCACCTTAGTTTCGCGAACAACAACAAAAAGTAAAATAAAATAAAGAAAAAGATGCATGTACATTACGACAAAACTTACACAAAGAAACCGCAACTTATATTTTGATACCAACGAGCAGAAATTTAAATTACAATATATGAGACAACACTATTAAAATTATTAACAAACCTGTAATTATTTCAAATCACTATTTAGTGGGTAACCAAGGTAGAGTCGACATAGGAATGTTCTTCATTCTGAAAACGAGAAAAACATACTATCAAGTTAAAGTGGTCAAAGTATAAAGATCAAAGTCCTGACTCGTAAACCACTGAAACGTTGACAAATCCGAAATATTTAGATACACAGACAGGGAACCGTCTACAAAGGTGTGCTTGCGAGAAGTGAGCTCCACCTTTCTGCTATATTGCACCCGCCAGGACTATATAGATAGATATATATTGATGCACAAAACATACAAATTGCATTTATATAAACATGATAAAGGATAGCAAGCAGTGTATTCTACGATATCATGAAATATTGTAAGTTTGTTATAGACATACTTAGCTTTAATGTTTCAATTTCTGATAATTTGAGTTTGGTTGGTTGCTTGAGTTTAACGGCTCTTTGAGACAGTATTTCAGTCTATATCGAGCCGTCTCACAGAGAACGGGTGAAAGAAACGAGAAATAATAGGTGAGCGAGAAATTGTCCATACAACCCCCACGCGCACCTACTGCCGAATATCTAGAAGATTCACCCAGCACCATCGTCCGACCCGACCGCCCTCAGTGTTTAGATGAGTTTCAAATTCTAATTTTCAATTTTGGGAGAGGTGGATATTTCTAAGGGGCTTGTGAGTGAACTTGAAAGTCCTGTTCGGAAATAACTTTAAAGACGGCCACATTGTCGGGATAAGCGAAGCTCTCATAGAACTGTCTTAGTGATGACAAATTTGGCAACAACCCTGTAATACAACTTATCAGTGAGTGGCGTCTATCAACAAAGTCTTGATAGCTGACAGATTCTTTAGTACTGGAGTAAGTTCTTTTTAAAAAGTGCTTTATAAAAACATTATTCACCAATTTCTGGTAAACTTGTCTAAATATTCGAATACTATATAGGACTGACTTGTCATAGGAACACGCATTAAAGCGGAATTTAGGTTTTATCGGATTATTTTGGCTCGCTGGAGGTTCTAGCTGTATCAGACACCTTTCTGATGGCCATCCCGATGGCCTTACCTGGCGTTTCTTACGAACCATTGGAGTTAAGTGGATCGATGGGGTGCATCTGCGGGAGTTTCTTACATCTTTTGAGGTTTAGTGACAATAAGAAATCTCTCTCAAACTAAATTTGGTTAAGGTAGATTTATAGCTTGACTGTGGGAACAACTTTCTGAATAATTTAAATTTTTTTCGGGAGAATCAATTCTTATTTGTAGAAATCATGCTGATTGGATAACTACGGTAGCCACCATGGAATCTTTGAATGCCTGTTTTCAATTTCTCTGAAACCTGTGATTTTATGAATAAAAAGCATGTTAGAAGCACCAGCTTTACAAGTACATTTAAGACTTATGTAATCGTGCTGGTTCAATATCCAAGATGACTGTGATATCGGGTGTGTTGAAAGTCAACCTTCGGCTTATTTTTCTTCGGAATCAATGGTTGTATGAACTCAAAAATATAAATGGAGACAGCCAGGAAAGGCTACAATTGCATTGCATTTAGCACAATTACAAAGCACAACCTACTGATGGTTCTGAAAGATGAGGAAGGGAGAAGCGAAACTAAAAAAGGTACAGTGCATCTTCGATTACAGTCTAACACAACGAATGAGTTCAATAAAGACATTTGTGGGCAGGCGCCAGCCATGCGTAACTCTTTATTTCTGTACAGATTTAGGAAGGTGCCGTAACTTAATCTGAGGCCCGACTCAACATGAGCAATTGAAGAGTGAAGAAAAGCTGCCAACCGTGACAGTATTAATATTAGCGAACATGAATGTAGTTCGTAGTAAAACATCAATATTGTAACCTTTATACTCTAGAATCGGGAGTGGTCGGGTCAGGCGATGGTGATGGGAAACTTTCAGTGCCAGGGCGTCTTACTAAGGACCTCTGACAGTTTCAATGCAAATTTGCCTATTTTTCGACAAATAACTGCAGCTTCCACGGGAAGCCAATGTTGATGATTTTGCATAAACATGTAGACTTATGCATTATAAAGAAGTTTTCATACTGATTTTGAAAAAATATCATGTCTGCAGACTAACTCTCACGAACTTTCTCAAGAGGGGTAAGTGGAAATTTCGGCCAACCAAAATACACCAAATTTCGACTTTTCTACTTATTAACTGAAAATTATTTTGTTAAACATGCTTAAAATATAGTAAACACTACAACTGCATATAGCATGCAATTATATGTAAATAAAAAGTATGCTAGCCTGATTTTTAGATGCATTGGGTCTAATTACCCCACCCACTGTTCAGTTTTTCAGCTGTAGACTATCATTCCCCCCGTGTCTCAGCTTGCCACTCACATGTAATGTGTATATTGACAGTACACACATACATGCAAAGTGGCTAGCTGAGGCACGGGGGGGGAGTATCTTTATAAAACTTTTCCTATTTTCTATACATTTAATTATAAAACCATGCTTTTTGCACCAAAAATCTCAGTCTACGTGTTTAATAACCGAAAAATTGTTTTTGTGCCAATTAAAGGGAGTTCCAAGGAATACGTTTTAGTGAAAATTTTGAAGTATACCAAAAGTTCATTTTTGACCCGTTTTATAGGCAAATTTGCATTACAACTGTCAGAGGTCCTTTGGGTAATAGTAGGGCGAGGACCTACTGGGATTGCAGAAGAGGTGCTTCGGATAGTTTTTCTCTCATTTCTGTCATTCCTCTTTTTTCTGCCGCTCTCCGGGAGATAGCTCGAAATAGACTGAAATACTGTCTCAAAGAGCCAAAACAACCAACCAACCAACCCACTCTTGTACCGATTGGTTTTAACTTCGTACATTCACTGTAGGGAACAAGGTAAGCAAACTGCCTTCTGCCAATGATGCTAAAATAGCTTTACGGCACTTTCAGTACTAATGTGTATATCTACTGACTCAATCAGTTTACTATGTAGGGTAGAGTCGGGTAACTTCGGACAGCAGGTAATTTCGGACAATGACATTGTTTCCTTTATATGTCAATTGTTTGTAATTAAAACAAAAATAACTGGGCAAAAATGATGAGCCGTCTCATCTGGATTTTCACTGTTTGCAATGTAACGTCCGAATTTACACTCTGTCCGAAGTTACCCGACTCTACCCTACCTTGTTCCTAGAAGTACATAAATAAAGAACTTTCCATCAAATAACATCGTAATCCCATGTTCATTTGGATTTTCAGATATGGATAGTTGGAATAATCTATTAATATATAGATTTCAGCCACTGCGGATGAATTTCAAAGCAAAAATAAACAAAACTCATGCAAATTTTGTTTTTCAATTTCGAGGAGCAATAATATTTATTTAGTTGCCTCTCTGTTGTCTTGAGCGTTCATTTTCTTTACGAGTGTTTGCAAACGATCAAACAAATATGGTACCATAAGAATTCTCATTATTGGGAAACCAGAATTCATTATAGGAATGAATTTTATTTTTGTGGATTTTATCGATGTGTAAACGCCGGCGAATCACTCACAAAATGAATAAAGCACGAAGAGCTTTATGTTAAGTTTGTGAGTGATTCGCCGGCGTTTACACAGCCATAAAATAAAAAAAAATCATTTGTTTTAATTCCATTTTTACCGTAAAAATGTCTGGTATACTGCCGTAAAGAAACTAGTCCAAGTAGTTCCCGATTTGTGGTTCAAGCTATTTATCGAAGTATTTTAACGCCGTTTACTGTACGCTCTTGACCAATCAAATTTCGCTAAATAAGCATTAGAAAATTGACTTGGAATTATTTTTGTGTAACTGTCCTTTAATTGGAACACTTTGGTTTTACATTGCGTCCAAAAGATGCAGACGAACTGGGCACACAACGTTGAATCAATGTTGAATCAACGTTGATTCAACGTCATGACGTTGAATCAACGTTAGTTCAAAGTTGATTCAATGTTGTGTGCCTGCTGGGGATGGAATATAAAACATTATGAAATTAATCGCGTTTGTGTTTTGTTATTTGAAATTTGGTTGGTTGGTTATTTCAGTCTATATCGGGCCGTCTCCCAAAGAGAGGGAGAAAGAAGAGAGAAATGATAGACGAGAGAAAAATGCCCAAACAACCCACCCGCACCTACTGCAATCACAGTAGGACCTTGCTCTACTTTTATCCAAATCAGTAGGACGACCCGGCACTGGAAGTTATATCCAGCACCGTCGCACCACCCAACCTCCGCTTATTATTCAAAAAGAGTAGCGAACTGATTAATTCACTTCTCGGGCATCTTAAAATTTATTTTATTCTAGCTACCAAAACCGATATAACCAAATAAATCACCGTAATAAGGTCAAGAGCAAAACATATATTAATCAGACCGAGATGACATACTTGTATTAGGGTAGTAAGTTATATTATAAGCCATTCCTCAAATATACTCAATTTATTTCAATTCACTTGAATAATAACTTAGGCACCAAAATTTACATTTATATAAAAAAAAAATAATAAAAAAAATCTATCTATCGCTTGAGCTCAGAGCTCGTTCTGTACTGAGAAATTTATATGAAAGATATCGTTTGGTTTGGCAATACATGGTGAAACGTAGATGGAAATATACTAAAAGTCTTGCATTGAGGGTATTACTACAGTTCTTATGATTTTGGGAAGACAGATGAGACGAGGCGATAAGTGGTGCAAATCGACAGGCTATATTAGAAGCGATATCGTTCCGTACGAATACATACGATTCAACGGATAAACTGGATTTAGCAGTCAGTTTCCACTGTTTATACGCAATTTAAGATCAGTGGAAACAGTTGGTCTAATTGTCTTTGCATAAAGTACATTAGTCAGTAGTGGCGTGTGCTGATTCGTTTTGTTGTTGCGGCATTTCTCCCTTTTTTCAGTTCTCCTTTTTTTCCATACTAGCAGTGTGCAAAAACATATATGCATAAACTAAAAAAGGCATCTCCAATTAAAATATTCAGATCTCATCCACCTCCACTGGAGTCGATGAAAGGACGTTATGGTTATATGCTTGAATTCATTTGAAACAAACAGAAAGAAGCAAAGACATGGTATTTGTGTATTACTCAGACTGCTCGCTTCGGGGTTAACACGCCATGCCGGTTTATGTGTTTTTCGATGTTTGAAGCGTATGAGCGACGCGAATGGAGCGTATAAGTTCATATTTTTAGATTAGAAATAAACCATATTTCCATTTATACCGACTTAGTTTTGCCCTCTGCTTATGACGGAAGGCGTTTTAAAGATAAGAGTTGTTGTCAGAAAATGTGTCGATTTTTTCCCCGTATAAACGCAATTTTTGTAACTGGAGCATTCCACGTAAAAACGAGCTGACCTAGAAATATGACGCTATTCTGAAAAGCTTAACTAGCCTGCTATATACAAAGAGATAATTGGATTAAACTCAACCCAGAAAAAATATGACGTAAAAGAGTTGGTACACATAGGACCAATTTTATATTCTACAGTACATTTTCTGTGGCATCTAGAGACATAAACCAACATATAGGCAGTAAACTACAGGCAGTTTTATTAGCCAATTCATCATGACTTCATATAGCCTCTCTAATCTACAATAAACGTTTCTTGAACAAGAGTCACTGAGTTATTCACCAGCTATGTTTTTGCAACAAACACAAACTAAAGAAAAGATTACAAAATAATTATGGAGGCTCAAAGCCATAATTTTGATAGTGAAAAAACCCGAAGAAAACAATACGGTATGGTATATAAAGCAGACCCGAGTCCTGACTTCTCTTTATTTCCAAGGCTTAAGAAAATGCTTTCTGGGAAAAAAAATCCAGAAGTTCTCTTTGCAGCGCAATATCCCAGTATCTCCAACAGATACCACAAAAAATAAAATAAAATAAAGTGAAAAAATAAAAGACTATTGAAATGCATTCCACGCCTGGGTAAAATGGTTACAAAAATATATTTCGGAAAAGAGGAATACTTTAAAGATTTGTATGATAAAGCGCTTCAGTTAAGAATCAACCCTAAGTGACAGAACTTTTTGCAGGACCCTCGTATTTGACGACAAACATATATTAAAATCCCTCTATCTTGATTTACACTTATCTCTCCGACGCCTCTAGTTATAACTGATGCTTGGTCATTCGGGGCTCAACTGGTGGTTCTCCTTACTCTTGTATTTGGGTGGTGTTGTTTGACGCCCCATGAATCTCCAGGGGTCGCAATACATTGTTTCTGTCGGTCGAGTCCTCATTTTAAATCGTCATAGTATTATCCGTGATTTTTTGTTTCCCGTGATTATTCATTAATTATTCATCGGTGTATTAAGAAATCTTTCATGCACGCGCATCGAACAGCCAACTAAATGTTTCAAACCATTGCAGAAGCTATGGGGTCTGGATCCAGTAAAACAAGTTTAAGCCCCCAGCAATTTATTACTGGCCGTTTCGGGGCAGTACTTCTGTTGTGGTTCCTCAATATTGTCCTTTGATCTGTTTGTCGATGGCCTGCTAGCAATTTGGTCACCTGTGTAGCTGCCCATATTGCTTCCTCTTATGTTTGGTAATTACATTTAGAAAATATGTAAAATATATGTTTCATGCGTTTCGATTAACTTGTTCTTGTTTTCCTTATTGACGCTTTCGTTGTTCTGTTGTGTGGCTGGCAAGGTTGTTTGGTTGAGTCAAACCATCGTAGAAGCTGAGGACGGCGTTTTGGATCCAGTTAAACTTTTTAAGTCCACCTCCCTCCCCGCCCCCGCAGTAACTTATTACTGGCCGTTTGAAGGCGGTGCTTCTGTTGTGGTTCCTTATTGTTACATGTTCTCTTGTTGTCAATGTTGATACTTTCGCTCATTCGTTGTGCGAGTGGTCATTCCAGAAGGGGTAGCTGAATGAACCCCTGGCCCCAAAGTTATAAAACTTTGTTCGTGCTCAACTCAGCTGAGCATGAAATTTTCTCTGCTGATAAATATGAAAATGCCAACTAATGTTGGCATTTTCATATTCATTAGCAGAGAAAATTTCATACTCAGCGAAACGGAGCAAGAAAACAACTGTACTTAACAGTACATTCTTAGTTATTAGCAGGTAAAATTTCATGCTCAGCTGAGTCGAGCATGGAAAACGTTTTATAACCTTGGGGCCCTTCTGGGAAAGAGCTGTTAATTCGGTTTACAGTGAGTGTCTTTCATGAACATCTGTAAACTTATGTATAAAATTCTTTCTCTTTCGGGATCTGATTGTGTAAGTTTGTGATCATTGCCTATCTTTTTACTTTATAGTTGATGGTTGAAGATATGCTTGCCTTTGCTTTTCAAGTTTGTTTATATGAGGCGATATTATAAAAGCGAGTTCATGTCTGTCTATCATAATCGACATTGATAACAAATATTCAGACATCAGACACATCATGCCAATAAGTATTAATAAATTTAGTAATTTCATGGCACTTCTCCTGAATATAGATTTTTGTCTCACCACAGATATAGATACTTTGGACTTTCTTTCCATCAGTTTTAATTAAAATTTACAAGTGGTGTACTACCAATGACAAGTTTCAAGACTGAAGGTAAAATCGTGGAATCTGTTGCTAATATTCTAGATATGATTATTTTCTTTACGCTTAGGAGATAAGTGATTGATGTGTGGCTTTACTAAATCTAGCAGGAACAAAGTATATTTACTAGGCACAGAAAAAATATAACCACTTATAGAAAGTAATCATAGAATGGATACTATCATTAGTTAATATTAAGGGTGAATTGCGTTACCTGTTATTTTATAATTCTAACAAGTTGGTTGGTTGATTGTTTTCGGTCTAACAGCTCTTTGAGACAGTATTACAGTCTATATCGAGCCGTCTCCCAGAGACAGAAAAAGAAAAGAGAAATGATAGGGGAGAGAAAAATGTCCTAACTACACCGTCCCGCACCTACAGCAAGCACAGTAGGCCCTTGCCCTACTATTAGGACGCTCCGACAATGAAAGTTATCCAGCACCATCGACTGACCACCCCCAACAAAGTGCGCACATAGAAACAATGGAAAATTCACAGTTTCTAGGTCAGTTGAAAGTAGATATATCTTTCATGCTCAGCGCTCTTAACATCCATTTTACAACTGACCATTACTCAATAAGTCACTGCTGGAGTGGGGTGGTGGTCGGGCGATGGTGCTGGTTATAACATCCAGAGCCGGGGCGTCCTACTTATTTGGATAAAAGTAGGGCAAGGGCCTACTGTGCTTGCAGAAGGTGCGGTAGGGGGTTGTTTGGATATTTGTTTCACTCATCTCTTCTCGCTCTCTCGGAGAGACGCCCCGATATAGACTGAAATACAGTTTCGAAGGGCTGTTAAACAAAACAAAACAAAAAAAAGACCCCTCCCCCCTCCACCACCACCACAACACCACCACCCAAAAAAACACTGCTGGACTAAATTCTGTTTATAGACTGCAGTATAAAGTAATACGGTTACAGTCCACCGATTGCAGTACTTTACCCAAGCTTATGCAATGTTTTCTCTAAAGCTTTCTATCATTCTCTGTCAAACTAAACACCCAAGAGTCCTCTTCATTATCATATAGATACAGTAACTGTCTGAAATGGTAATCTTACCGTATACTGACCAAATACTGAGGCACTATTTATAAGTATTTGTTATCGTCCTTTTGAATAAATTCATCCGAAACGGCAATCTGTCTAAATGTTGCTGTTGGAGTGGCAACCAGTGTAGACCGTGATGAGACTGCTCGAGGTCTCATCTGGGTCTACACAGTTTGCACGGAGACTTAGGGAATACGACCGTTGTTGTAATGAGAAACAAATGATGAGTACCTAGGGTTTCAAGATTGAATCATCGTGTAATACTAAGAGAGTATTCCAGGGGGAGATATGGCAACTTTAAACCACATTGCAGGGTGAATATGCATGACCCAATAGGTATATTACGAATACTCATACGTCAAACATCATCTGAAGACCACAGCAGGAATAATTCTTCCCCAGTGTATAGCTCGATTCGCCGTTACCGCTTCTTTTGCTGGTAACTATTTACTATATATTTGCTATATAAAGTATATTTTTAGCTTGAAACTGTAAACATTATCAAACAGATGCACTATAGCAAAAAATTATAAACAAATTTGTGCATTGCTGCTGTTGTTGTTGTTATGTTGCTTTACATCCACAGTAAAACAGCTATGGCCATGTCGGGATGGTCAATTAACCACACTGTTACATATACTGGACAGGCTTAGACCTCCTAAGCGATTAACCAGTACTCTTAAGTGCACGTACTTACGCCAGAATTGCAAGCAATTCAGGATACATAAAGACAAAACTCTATGACTGGAATTAGTTTGAAATTTAAGAACTTGCATTTTAATCATTGTAGTAATTGCGAATAAGACATTCTTCAGATTTTTAATCTAGTAGGCTATCCTGAGTTGAGTAGCATTTGAAATTTCCAATCTCAGCTGTCCAGGTAATGCAAAGCGTCTACGTTCAGTTCCTGTCATATAACTGGCAAAAAACACTCTGTATGTGGGGTGTGGAGACGTTGTCTGAAAAAAAAACAAAAAAAAAAAAAAAAAAAAAAAAAACGACACGCCTCTATTTTCCTTTCTGGGTCCCTATGAGCAATGAAATATAATAAAAAAAACAACCCTTTTTGTGTAAAACTCAAGGTTCAAAGCTGGCCCCTTATTTCTTATTTACAGTGGTAGAAATGAAGGAAAAAGCTTTCAACGATATTTGACGACGAAATATATATTACTTAAAATACCACTGAGAATGCCGTGGGGCATTCAGTAAGCGATAGCATTTTTCAAGGTACATTCAGGGCTAAGTTTGCATGCTAATAGCATCATGTGGATGGGAACACTGTTCGGGGACGCAACGCTCATCAAGAAAACTGGCTGAACTTTAGCTGGGTGCTTCTCAAAAAGGAAGAAATTTGCTCCCTTCGAGGAGCTGACTGTTTTCTTATAATATGACACCCCCTTTTGAACGGCTTTGCTGTCCAGAAAAGCAAATGGGAGGTCGAACATGATGTTTCCTTTTATGAAAGGGCGGGGAAATATATATATTCAAACAAAAATGGTCAAATGCATTTAGTATTACTGGGACATCAACACTGCAGGAAGTCAGTAACAGAATCTGAATGCGTAAAGTCATGATAATTTGATTGTTATGTCAACCTACGCTTACCGAACTCTTCTGATTGGATTAAAATAGAGGATCTTACATGAGTGCTCATGCATTATTGATTTTTTTAAACGAGATGGGGAAAAAGATAAGATGCGAGGCCATGCCGAATGTCTTATCTTTTTCCCCAACGAGTTTAATAAATTCAATAATACAAGAGCACAAATGCAAGATTCTGTTTATCATATGGCACGAAAA